>CM043113.1:38096380-38301200 GCA_023701765.1 Hylyphantes graminicola | reverse complement strand
TCTAATTAAAATTGAGCTGTAATCCGTTTTACATCTTTTGAATGAGTCGTAGTTCGTCTTGAATTATCAAGACAACTTTTTTTAGTTCCTCACGCATTTCGCTAGAAACAAAATCACATAAAGCAATCCAATTAAAATAGCGGGGAGTTTATTTTTTCAAGTGACGAATTTTGACAAAAACCTGTTCGTGATGTGCACCAGTTTATAAGTCATTTTTATTTTAATACATTCGTTGTTCTTGTTAAATGTATTCGCCGTTCTTTGAATGTGTTCGTCGTTCTAGAAAGGAATTCGTTATTCTTGAAATGCATTCTTCCAAAAAGTTTTGAAACAAATAAAATTCATTTATCTGTTTTTTTTTTAATTTTTATATTTGAACAGAAAAACGGGAGGGGGTCGGATAGTGGTTCGTGGATAATCCGCAAAGCGGTTAATCCACCCGCGGAGAATCGGGAGTTTACTGTATTATGAAATAGAAATTTTAACTTGAAATGTTGGCATCATATAAAAAGTGTGAAAAAGTCTTTTTTTCACTGCTTTTGGGTGAAATTACTTTTTTTTCACTGTTTCAAAAAAGTCTAACTTTTTGCACGCGTCTGATATTAAAATTATAATTTAAAAGTCGGATTTTTTTCACGCAATTACAGTAAAACTTCTCGGGAGCGACCACCCTCCGTTCTGAAGAAAATCGGTCGTTGAGGGAGGGTGGTCTCTTTGAGAAGTTTCATCACTGAGCTACTTATAAATGTTCAAATCAATTTTATAAACAATGGTTTAGTAAAAATTATGAAGTATACAATTTTCATCATTTTATTAAATTATTTTATTCATATCCAAAAACAAGGTCCTATTTTTTTCCAATACACATTTAAGTTACAATCTTTTAAAATAAGAAGAAATATCTTTTTTTTCGATTTTTCGGAAAGTACCTCATATTTCAATTTGTTTTTTAAGTTTTGTAAAAAGACTATTAAAACATCTTTCGTGTTTCTCAAATTTAAATTTCACTGGTGTTACTCCATTCTGTGAGTTTCTTAAATTCCTTGAAAATTACGACGCCCGTCGCCAATAGCCCTCGTGTAGCCTAGTGCGACGATAATTCAAACCTACCTACCTTGTCTACCTCTTTGCCATCAGCGTTAGCCCCTTGCTTGTGTGACAACGGTCAACCCTAGTGATTTGTTTTTGGAAGGGTGTGTCCAAGCGTCACTTTGACTGAGGATGTCAACTACATAATGGGTCCCTACCTTACAATTGTTAACTGCAGTAAAGTGAAAGAAGATTCCTATTGACAACTTGGACAATTCGTGGAAGGGTCATTCGAAATGATCCTTTTAACAACAAACAGGGGAGAGGGCTGAATTTGTTCCAATTTTTCAGGCTGGAGAAACCTTCCTCGCGCTAATATGGATAAAGGTAATTCAAAGGATGAAAAGGGCAAACAATGTCCATTGGCGGCGGGAAAGCAAGACTTCTTGGAAAAGTGACCCCCGGATGAGACCTGTAATGTGGTCGTAACCGGAGGTTGGTCTGGTCTTTCCGAGAGGTATTTTTAACATTAAGCTTATAGGGGAAAAAATCGGTGACTTGAAAAATTGCCCGTTTGCGGAGGTGGTCGCTTAATAGAGGTGGTCTCTTGTAGAAGTTTTACTGTATAAAAAATATCTTGACGCACTCGTGTTGTCATCTCGAAATGACGAGTTTATGAACGATATAAGTTAAGTTTATGCCCAATAATTAGTTTTTACACAAAATATATATACAGGGTGGTTATAAAATAACGCTATCTATTCGGAGTGGTCTGTAGCTTGAATGAATAATCCATCAGCATCAAAAATTGAGAAACTTACTAATCAAGAAGGGGGAAAAAGAATGGAATCATAAAAAAGAATTATCATAAAAAACAAACTCGTCTCTCGAGCAGAATCCAAATGACGAGGCGGCGTCAATTATGGCCATTTACGGCAAACACAGCTAATTACGCCTCGCAATTTAGAACCCTGGTCAAGAGACGAGTTTCTTTTTTTTCGAAAAAGAATGGAATCATAAAAAGAAACTCGTCTCTTGACCAAGGTTCTAAATTACGAGGCATAGCCAATTGTGGCTAATTACGGCCAACACATCCAATTACGCCTCTTAATTTAGAACCCTGGTCAAGTGACGAGTTTGTTTTTATGATTCCATTCTTTTTCTCCCTTCTTGATTAGTAAGTGTCTCAAAGTTTTTTTTTTGCATTTGGATTATTCATTAAAGCTACAGACCA
Organism: Hylyphantes graminicola; assembly: GCA_023701765.1. Taxonomy (NCBI): domain Eukaryota; kingdom Metazoa; phylum Arthropoda; class Arachnida; order Araneae; family Linyphiidae; genus Hylyphantes; species Hylyphantes graminicola. The sequence continues at coordinate 38,298,937 of CM043113.1, read as the reverse complement.
TTCCGAATAGCGAGCGTTATTTTATATAACCCTTTATATATAATCTGAATTTATATAAAGTATTTGTTAGTTTTAGAGTAAATGTCAGATTAGATATAACTTCAGGGGATGATATAATATTTTCAAGGATGCATTAAGAAGCTCCTTTATCATAGCCGTAGTTCATAACTGCCTATTCTGAGAAATGTTGGGCAAATAATGATCAGAGCGTGTGGCGCTAATAAATAATAACTGGCCCAACAGTCATTTTGTCACAATTTATGTTTTTTTTAAATAGACATCAGCAGACTTCGTAATTATAGATTCTTAGAAATTGTTATATTAGTAGCTTTTTTTAAAGAGTATATCTAAAAGGGCTTAGGTAGATAAAATCGAAGTCTACCCTGATAATGGACTGGCTTTCTTTTTGCATTGGAAGAAGGGGCGTTGTCCAATAATGCGACCTAGGACAATGTATTTTTATTTGAATTACATCATTAAATGTTTCAACTTCGTAAAGCGATCACTGAATATAAATATAATAACCTAGTAAGTGTTTTTTGGAAAACATCAAAACGATTACTAGCTGTCTAATGATAATTTCCCCATTGCTGACAGAAATATGGATTTTTTTCAATTATGAAGAAATAAATAAGTTTCATAACGCAATTCGTAAAATTATGCTATCTGCATAACTTTTAAATTAGTTTTCTAATTTATGTGATCAATTTGTGTCAAAGAGAAGTAAACATATTAAATAGAAAGAAGTAAACATATTAAAAAAGAAATAAGAACTCAAAATAGACAAATAGGAAATTAAAATACTTAATATTGCAAACAAATTATTAGAAATCATCAAACGTTTATTAGCTGTCTAATGACAATTTTACCATTGCTGACAGAAATATAGATTTTTAATTTATGAAGAAATAAATAAGTTTCATAGTGAAATTCTTAAAATTTAAATATATCTTGATAACTTTTAAATTTATTTTGTAATGAATGCAAGTTATGCGTGCTAAAGAAAAGTTAATATAATAAATTAGAAAAAATAAGAAAAAAATATTGAAATACTTATTATTGCAAGCAAACTTTTCACAAAATATTTTGGTTTGTTAAAATTTCCTCCCAAAGTATTCAAAAAATTGGTTTTATAATTTCAGTAGTTACAGTTTTATACTATAAATCGATGCATCGAACACCCTTCTAAATTTAAGAGATGCATTACAATAAATTGATGAATCAAAGTCTTTAAAATACTGATATTAAACCTAACTAACCCAATCATGATAACAACATTCAAGCCATACCTGTAATTTTCATAAAATAAATTGCTTCAAAGCAAGCATTTTAAAAGCAATTGAATATGAAGTATCAAAGGAAAATAATAACTCTTGAAGATTTAAAAGTTACATTTACAAATTGTTCCAGCACTGTCACACAGAGGATTTCATAACTAATAATTTCTTAGTAGCGTTATCAATGTAATTATAGTTAGTTGTGGGCTAAACTTGAAACTAAAAACCGCAAACAATGTAAATCGAGAGTCTTCATAGAAACGGAAACATATTTTATCGACTGATGAACTAGTAATTTCTTCTAAGAAAAGTAATAGTACCCTTGCAGTAAGTGGAAGGTCATTTATATCAGGAGAACATTTGCGGTTTACTTACAGACTATACAAAATATTTATATAAATAATATTTGTCCGGTATAGGATCTGAAAATAAATAATTGAAAACTAAGAATTGACAAATGTTTGTAATAGAGACTTTTAGCCGCCCCGGTGGCACAATCGTTAGGATGCTAGCCTTTGGAGATGCTGGGGTTGGGTTCGAATCCCAGTCAGACATGGATGTTTGTGACCGTCAATAAATGTTGTTATTTGTCTATGTGTTATTCCTTTCTTTCTTTGTGACTGTAAAAATTCTTTCTGTGTCTGTCCCACTTGACGAAAGCTTATAAGCGGTTCTCTGAACAAGCACACAAGCTGGAATATATATGTACCATACCATACCATAGATACTTTTAGGTTAAGCTGTGTATTTAGGCGGGCACTTACTCTGGTCAAGCAGCGAATTCGGCTTGAGCGGGCACCAAACAAGACTTTTAATGACATAGTACGCTTAATTTCTAAGGACTTTGGACTCCCCATATTTAATGACCAAGTTTGTTCCAGTGTACTCAACCTCTGAAACAGAAGCCGCAACGTTACACTGTTAAAAATTTCAGATCAACGTTGAACCAAATATTGGTGAAAAATCAAGAACTTCTGGAAGATACACAATGAAATGGTTCAACCAAATGTCGCATTCTGGAAATAGACTTGCTTTCCCGAAAAATTGGTCGAACTTCTACTCCAATAACACGAAAATTCGGTTCAACACATACTAACTGCAACCGATATTTTAACTGTTTACTTATTTAACTTGCTAAGTCTCCTATAAATCGGATATCTGTACTGGAAAGAGTAGAAAAAAATCCAACTCGTGACGGATGGGCCCGAGTACACTGGGACAGACGTGCTCGTTAAATCTGTGGAGTCCAAAGTCCCGACGGCGTCAGCGTACGATGTCGCTCGAAGTTTCCGTTGGGTGCCCCCTCAGGTGTCGATCTCGTCACTTGACCAGGGTTCTAAATTACGAGACGTTATTGGCTGTGTTAAAGCTCCTGACGGAGGCTAGAAATAGGCAGCCGGATACGATTACAAACAAACAAACAAACAAACAAACAACTTGCTAAGTCCTCCATGTTCCCATACGAAATCAATATCTCTGGGGGTACCAGATCAGGGGGTTATCGGCCTTTGATATGGATCAAAATTCCGATGTGTGAGTGAGTCTGGATGTGAGTATCATTAAACAATCATTTTTTTAATCAGTCAATTCTGTTTTGTAATTATTCTTAATGTACAGATTTATAGAGGATGGCACCTCCGGGCATCCAGAATTAGGGGTGCCTTGTTATTTCTTGGGTGCCATCCTTTCACCCCATGGGTCACCCTGAACTAAAGGTGCCATTCTTTCACCCTAGTAAAGGGTACCATTCTGGCACCTGTCGGGGTGCCGCTGATGAGACATGCCATTTCACCACTAAAGGTGCCAAATGTCACTTCAAGTTTTACTAGTGTATTATGGGATATTCGTAATCCAATGTAAAACCTATTTTAATTGATTTGAAAAAAGCATTTACAGTACAATGCATAGTTTGCTTCTTGATACCTTATTTAGTGTTTGCAATTAGACTAATACATAATATTTTGCTCGAATATATCACACGTTACTTATAAATTAAACTTCATTAGAAATTATAAAATCATGCATGTAAAACATTCAAAAGTTAAAAATCTCATAATCTAAAAACTCTAATTTTTTTGTCAGAGATGTTATCCTACTATCTTGTTTCGTACATAGCATGAATTTTAAGAATGAAATTAAAAAAAAAAAAACTAGACTTTTGCAAGCAGTTAACCATATTTCAGAAGTGAACGTAGCAATTTTATTTAGGTTTGAGTGATTAATCAAAATCTGTCAAATGTGGCTTAGAATCTAATCTACTTCTTAGTTTATTTTAAGGTTTGTCCAGTTATCTTTTTAATTTGTGTCTATTATTTAATGTTTCATAAGTTTTCTAACTGAAAGAAAATATAAATAGGATATAATTAATATTGGTATGATGGATTACTATTTTAATCACTAAGCGGGTTTTTTTTTAAAAAATAGATACGATATTAAAAAACAGGAAACGATTAGTGTGACTATTATTAAATCCGCCTAAATACAAGTATTAATCAGATTGTCATTTTGTAATTAATAACTCTATTAGCGTAATGAATATATTTAAATTTAAGAACTATTTGCTCGTTCTGTATTTCAATTTTACAGTGTTGCTTAGGTACACGGTTATTTTGTCAAATCATTTGGTAAAAGTATTCTTTTCCAATTATTATGTATTTCTAAATAAGCTGTTAGCTCATATTATTTATTTGTGTGTCTAAATTTATAATATTTTTTTTTTATAGTTTTGAAAACTTAGCACTTAGATGGACTGGATGGATGGATTTTCCAGATATTTTTCATTTCAGTCTTTATATATTTTGAGAAAACTTAATATTATTATATTTATTAAACATTAAAAAATTGTATAATTATTTTTAAAAGTACATAATGATTTTTGACAGCTAATGATACAGTCTAAGAATTTTGAGGTGGAAAATTTGCTACTTAAGGAGATGAACGTCTTCCAAAATTGCGCTGCCTATATTGCTTGCTTATCATTAAAAACATAATCATAAAATACTCTGTAAACGTTTCAGTCTATATAGCTAGAAGTTATGCTAGATAGCTAGAAACCCCGGAATTTTGATAAAATTCCAGTTACAGCATTGTTAAGCCGAAGCGGCAACTTCAACGCTTGGGTTCATAAGCCACAATGTTTCTAAGTCAGAATAAACATATAGAAATGTAAATATTTTATTCATGATTTACACCTACCCTCGAGGAATTGAAGAGAGTTTGTTACACTGCATTTTGATTTAGTACTTAGTAGAGAAGAAAAATATTTTAAAGTAAATAAACAAAGAGTAAAGTTTAACTATTATAATGATTTTAATTTATAGTACAGGAAAAGGTGTAGCAAGTACTCATTATTACTTTTATGGTGAAATTTATTTGAATTGATTTATCTAGTTTATAGCTCTTGAAGTTATTTAATTGCTCTTAATAAAAGGGGCCACACTGAGTATTTTGGACTTATTTTCGGTAGAGGCGGTTTAGTTCCAATCTATTGACGGGAAGGTTTGAAAGGAAAGAAAGGCGACAAAATCTGCCTCAATTAGAATGGAAATAAAATATCAGGCGGCGCCGATCAGTCTAGAAAAGTGATTTTCTTAGTTTTTTTTTGTGTAAATTACGCACACATCACCATGTTAAAAAAAATATTGAGTTGAACATTGAACAAGGCTATCCAGACACGCCGATGGTAACATCTGATTTCCAACCTTAAGAAAATGGTTTGGAAAAGGGGGGTTGTTGCTAATTATTGTGAATTATCAAAATATAGGTAACTAAATATAGGACTAACTACAGGCCACGACTGCATGGGAGAACATCTTCACAAGATTGGTATCATAGACACCAATGTTTGCACAATCTGCAACTCTGGAGTTATGAACTCTGACACCGGGTTTACATGCTTCGAGCAGCCATTTCAGCATGGCCTTGATTATCTGAAGGTAATCACTTTACACATAATCATGCGAACATCCGCTGAAGCTGGCTCTCAAGGCCAATAACCCATTTTTTTTCGGTTTTCTCCCTGAGATCAAAGGAAATGGTTACCATAAGGTAAGGCAACTATCTTGGCCGTTTCTCTCTTTTTTAATTGATCCTACATCGTGAATTCAATTTAGTCACATCATCAAATTGCCGCGCTATACAATCTCACTCGCCAATTTCTCGCCAAACGAAGGTCGAATCGACGAAGGTCAAAGTGCTTACGCTGACGCTGGAAACAGCGCTCGAAGCATGTAAGCCCAGTATGACCATCTCCTAGATTGTGCAGGAATAAATAGAACTTCACAAGAACTGAGAGACTTTGTCACGCTGTACTGGGAGGCAATTGATATCATGGACAAATGAGGGACGACCATTTTTTCTTCCGCATCAATCGTCCACCCTTATTAATTGGGATTCGTTTGTTATTATTATTATTTTTTTGCATTTTTGTTCTACCGTTGTCGTTCTGTGTCATCGTCTGTTGTTCGCCTCGTCTGTGATGTGATCCTGTATAGGTATACTTTGTAGATTAAATTCCAATAAAATTGCCACATGTAAAAAAAACAAAATATAGGTATGGGCGGAGAAAAATACACGATTGGTCAATTTTATTTTTATGGAAGGTATGAAAAATTAAGAAATGGAGAGAGGTCGGACAGAGACGAATTTAGCGAAAAGAGCAGAAGCAGGTCTCCAGTTTAGACAGAGAGTGACAGATTATTCCAAAACATGATTTAGAATATTTCAGAGTTAGAATCGTGGACTTACATTTTTCACAAATATTTAGTAGCACACGAGATTCAAGGTAATAGGTAGAATTTAAATTGAGGTTTAATTTAGAGTTAGAGAGCAGGCTTTAATTAAATATAAAATTCCATTTCCGCCGAGGAAGATGCCTAAATTGACTTGGACGCGCCAGATGATAGCTATTAATTCGAATTTCTTTATTCTATTCCTCTTGGAGTGATTTGTAATATTATTTGTATTATTATTATTATTTGTTTTATATTTTGAATAGTATTATTAAGGTAATTAAAATCATATTCGTATTAGAGGATTAGAGGGATTTGGAAAATATTAGTATTGATTTATTCAATAATTAATCTTAATGTAGATTAATTGTCGTATTAATGTATATGAATTTTAGAGCATTGTTAAGAAATCAAAGATTGCGTTTGTATTTAATTGTTTGTCAATCATTCTTAGTTGGGATATTGCCAGATAACAGTCATATTGTGCTAACCACTCCACTAATAAATACTCCGATAATTAACTTCGTCCGACTGCTGTTTTGAGTAGTAATAAGCCCATTATCTTCATCACAAAAATGATAGATAATTGGAATAGCTCAAGTGCAAAACAAGTTAAATCACTTTTGGAAAAAATTGAGTTGGTTAGCTTTTCATACAGATATTGCAGGAAGGGATCCACCAACATTTTGATCGTATCGATTATAATCGTATATACATAGAATTATAATCACTCGTAATCATCAATACGTATATAATCTGTATGAAAAGCTAACGAACTCAATTTTTTTCCAAAAAGTGATTTAACTTGTTTTGCACTTAACGTCTTCATTTGTTATAGCTTTTTCTCTAAGAGTTTTGATTTCGGACTTATTTGTTAAAAAAAGGTTTTCGTTTATTTTTGAACAAATTTCTGCAAAAAATTAGTCATTATCAGTGTGTAACTTCTAAAATCAAATTTCGCTTAAAGGTTATGTCCTAAGAAAGTTCTAGTGATTAGTTGAATTATTTTAATGAGTTTCAGTTTAATCAATTGTTATCTACATAGCAAATTTATTAACATTTCACGACCGCTTAAAAATATATATTTATAAAAACTATCAATTAAAAAATATCACTACAATTAAAGCGATACATATCTAATATTTTATGAGACAGTTTCAGCTATAAATTACACACAATCGCAATTTCCCGAAATATTTCGTGGTGTCGCAACATGTACGACGCTACCATCCGGGCTCGTTATCTGATGAATAACACCCAGTAAAGGCCTCGTATCACACCTTAAAATCACCTCTACCTGCTTGGAGAACATTTGGGAAATATATTGGGAAGCTTGTTTTATGTGAAAAAGTTGCATTTGTTGCCCCTATTATGTGTTGCAGACTTTTTGAAAAGGAAAGCAAGATTTATCGATTGTATTTTTTACGAGCCTACGTCTTTTGAGGCTCAACAGGGGTGTATAGAAAGTCATCGGAACACGTTTCCTTCTCTTGGATAGTGCTCGTAGAAGTGTTCACATAATTCATATTTTATTATCTTACTATTCTTAGTATAGAGTTAGAATGTTATTCATTGGAATAATATATTTGCATTTATTACGATTGCTTGAAAAATACTTAACTCTGCGTTGCCTTTATTATTTGTCAAATTCTTACACTTATAGCAAGAATTTGTATTGAACTTACTTTTCTTTAAAGTATAATACCTGTAATTAGTATCCATATTTTTTTTTAAAGATTATGATTATATTTTCAAATCGAAGTGTATTCATCGCATTTTTAACGTTTTGCATTTTAGAAAATTTAACCTTTATGAGAAATTCAGACAAATTTTGGAAAACGAACCACAACGGTTCTTACTTTTTACCTCACTTTATTTTAAATACAACTTTTCTCTATCCTACTCTTAAACAAATTTTTCATGATAAAATTCAGTTTAAACAGTCTTTTCTTATAATTTTTCTACCATGCGGTGTATTTCTTTGGTCATGTTTTCGACCCAAAAATCTCATACCCATATTCTAAAACTTTTCTAAACCTAGCGTGAACCCAGATAAAACAACAAGATAGCGAGGAAATCCCCTGCGTCTGACACTTGAATCTTCAAGATACCGACGGACGGATGGACAGAAGAATTTGTTCTTTCACTCGTCTTTTGCTTTGTTTATCTGGTTTCCTGCTTTGTGTTTCCATGACCTCGCCCCTATGCAAACTTTCCGCCGAGACTGAGAACTCCTCTTGAACTTGAGGGTGAAAGAGTTAGTTTCTCTCCTTTTTTTCTCAAGAGGAAAACAAATAAAGGGTCACTGGCAAGCACCGCCCGGGCACACATTTTTATTAGTTTATAAGGGGGGATGGGGAGCCCAGTCGGTTAGGCACTCGCCTAGCATGCGAAAGGTCCCAGATTCGGGTCCGGGCACGCTCTCAAAAATGAATGCGCAAAAGCGAAGAAATTTTTCTTAATTTTGACGATTCCATTACAAGGAAAAGGTTCGAGTTTTCATTTCCTCAAAGTGAGGAAATTTGAATCGTCATTTTTGTAAGGATTTAAATGTCGTCTAATCTAAAAAGAAACATTTCGTCATTTTTGAGCATGTGAGAACAACAATGAGATTCAGTTTCCTCAAAATCAAGATACTGAATCGTCAAATCAAGATCGTTAAAGTGAGGATTCGCGCTTACTCAAAAGTAACGTGATAGTTTGACGAAACAATCCTCAAAATTGACGAAATGAGGCTTGAGGATTCATGAATCGTCAAAAATGAAAGTGTTATTTCTGAGAGTGTAGCAACACACATAATTTTTTAAAATGTATAAATTAAACAGCTTCAAAAACATAACTCGAAAAATTTAAGGAAATTAGATTTTGCGGTAGAGTTTTAAATTCATTCTCAGACAATTACGTTTTTGCTTCAGTCAATTTACATATCCTCAGTTATTAAGGCGATAAATTCTAATTGGTTTAAGAAAGTTCAGATTTGTTCAGAACCTTTTACAGAGCTTCATGTTAGCAATTATTTTAAACTAATTTCAGCTAAACCTTTAGTTATAGTTTTTTAGTCATTGGATGTTTAAATTTTTCTTTTATATTACAAATATTTAACGTTAAGGATGATTGACTATTTCCAAGAAGCCAGATAGTTTTTGTTCGTTTACCTTTCATAAGACCTGGAAATGCGCATAAATGTATGGTTGTTTTTTCTGTGTAATTTTTCGAACACATTTTTCAATCTCTTATTTGTTTAGAAAATCAGAATTGGGTATTGTGATTAAAAATCATTTTAAAAAAATCGTATATCAATTATTTGAAAAATCGATATTTATTGCTGAAAAGACTGGTTCACAAAATACTTTATTCATACAGTCAAAATATTTTCTGGAAATAAAGCCAGTTTTGAAATAAATCATATTTCAACACTGTTCGTGCAATAAAAATATATATGCGGTACATTATCAAAAACAAGAAAACGCACAAAACCGTTCTTTCTAATCTTTAGTCACCTGTATCACACTGCTCGTGCATAAAGCCCACGCATTTAAGTTAATGACATACGGAGTAATGCTAACTATAATTCCACACGTTGTCGGATATTCATACTGAAAACTCTTAGAAAAACTATTTAAACTTTATTCAACTCACGCCCTTTCAAATTCCAATAGTTATGTATTTTTAGAAAAAGGGGCTTATCTCCCACGTTATAAAACTGTTTATCGTCCTTATACTACTAAGATATCATCACGATACGAGACTGTTTAAAATTCACTGGTGAATTTTTTCCATGTCAGACGTACTTGACGAAATTAACGCTGGGAAACAGTATCGGGGAGATCTCATAACTGTTGTCTGGTTATCTTTCAGGAATTCCAAGGTTTGAAACTGGAATTTTTATGACGGAATTTTAAGAAAGTAAACTCCTTGCCAGCCTAACTTGGGTAAAAACAAAGGGTGAAAAGGCAGAGGGAAAAGCGCGATTGATCCGTTAGCTAGAAATTCTTGTAAGGTAATATTTACATCTAAGAAGATCTGAATACAATTTTACTAAAATACACCTTTCATTCTGATAAAATTGCCAAATTGTTTCAAATACTATTCAATTCTGTTAGACCTTAAGCGAAATTAATGTTTTAAACAAGTTTTCTGGATGGATTCAAAAATAATTTATGGAACATCTTTATATCCGCGGAAGGAACTTCTCCACAGCATATTTCTATTTACCCAACTTATGTTGGCAAGGATTGAAGTTGGGAAGGTGTTTTTCGATGTGAAAGTAACATTTGAAGTGCAAGGCGATTACCTACATTTGACTATCAAGTAGCCTTGAAAGATACTCTGTATTTCGTAAGTTAGATGTTTTGAATTAAAGGATCAAAATGACGTAATTGGTACTTAAAGTTATATAAAAATTACAAAAAAATAATAATAATAATTTTTTTTTTGAATATGAATGTTCATATACAATTTAAACTAGTATGAAAAATAATGGTTATTACTTTTATATCTCTTCTTTAAATGAAGGTTTATCTGCTTGATTACAAGGATCGATTTCTTTATTTAGGCTTTAAAATTTGCATGCTTCCTGAAAGTTACACATATTATATTGTAGAAAAATGATTTCTTTGTTATCGGTGTTGCAACAATTCCAGTGCTGGAAAATATCTATACTGAAAAGTAAATGCAATTGTGCAATTGTTGTTACTATTTCTTACATACCGGATATTTTGGTTAAGTTTTACTTGATATGTGCTTAAAAAGTCTTTTTAACAACACATGTGTCAACTCATAATACAACTTCTATAATCTCATCATTCAAAATCTCTCTGCTCAAAATATCTATCTAAATTCAAGTGAAGTTTACACTCGCAATAATCCTATCTATTTACTAACAGCATAGGATTTTGAGTTAGCATGGGAATTAAGATTGTATAAACGAAATAAAATTCATGGAAAAGGTTTATGCATCTTTAATTTTTTTTTTCAATCTGTATAAGTATATATCTGTCTGTTTTTTTCAATCTGTATAGGGTAGACTGACCAGTGAGTGAACAGGCCCTGACTTCCTCCCATGTACTAGGAAGCCTATCTGACAAAGGTTGGTTGTCAGATAGGCTATTCATTAGATAGGTCATTATATCCTAGTGTTCATTCACTGGCGAACGCAGCGCCTTAAGGGGTCTAAGGAGTCTTAAAAATGTGCAAAGAAGGAACTACAAAGTATAGTTTGATCTCTCATGTAATTTTTTAACTACTCAATATACAAGTATAATTTTTTTATATGTAATTCTACAAGATTTATTTATTATAAAACAAATTTTAAAATTTATGAAACTTTAGCCAAAACTAAAATAAATGATATTAAACATAAAGCTGTTTTAACACATTGTGATTAGGCTTGCGCGGCAAATTTTGAGGTCAAAATTGAAAAAATGACCAAGAAAATGACTATATTGTACAAATATGTACAAACTAGGACTTATACCTAAATTTTCAGCTAAATTTTAATTAGAAATTATTTAAAAATACGTTTAAAATCAAAATTAAAAAAAAATTATTAATTTTTTTAGAAAAAAGCTCTTAAAATAATTTCTTATTAAAATTGAGATGATAATTTAGGTATAAGTCCTAGTTTGTACATATTTCTACAATATAAAGTCATTTTCTTGGTCATTTTTTCAATTTTGACCTCAAAATTTGCCGCGCAAGCCTAATCACAATGTGTTAAAATAGCTTTATGTTTAATATCATTTATTTTAGTTTTGGCTAAAGTTTCATAAATTTTAAAATTTGTTTTAAAAAAATGAATCTTGTAGAATTACATATAAAAAAATTATACTTGTATATTGAGCAGTTAAAAAATTACATGACAGATCAAACTATACTTTGTAGTTCCTTCTTTGCACATTTTTAAGACTCCTTAGACCCCTTAAAGGAAAGGTTTCTGACTTCCGATTGGACCTTTCCTTTTTCTCCGTTTGGTAACTTAATGTTTTGGTAACATTGGAAGTAAATATAATCTTCGATGTAGGTAGATTTTTTACTGAGTGGAACAAGGATGTATCGCACAGTACGCGGAAAGTGTTACAACTTTTAAGAAACATCTTTTTTTTTATTTGAACCCCTCTCGCCTGTATAGCTGAATGTAGAAAGAGCCAATAAATTCACTGAAAAAAAAAGTGTTTTATCTTTTTTAACATAAACTCCAGCCGGCCCGCCGGCGCAATGGTTAGTGCTCTAGCCTGTGGAGCTGCTTTGCTCGGGTTCGAATCCCGGTAGAGACATGGATGTTTGTGCTTATCAATATATGTTTAAATTTGTGTCGTCCTTCTTTGTGTGTCTCTTGTGACTGTCTCTTCTGGCGAGCTGGGTAATGGGCTATAAATCCTACACTCTTCCTTCAATCGCTGTCATTTGTCATTTATGTTCTCTAATTGATTTCTTTTTTACTTTTTGTTCGAATAATTTAAGAAACACAGATAATAATTTATAGGATTGACCAAAAGTCTTTTTTGCATACCTCATATTGTTTACTTAAAAAACACCCTAAAAATTAGCTAATTGGCTTGTTTCAGGGCAAGTATTTTCGTTCAGCTTTCTTTCTGAACCTAACTAAAGCTGAAGGTGTAAATGACGTTTATTGCATTTATCACTCAAAAGAAATAGGTATGTTTTCTGGCGTGAAATTTAAAAATTAATGTTTAAAAGTATTATAATGAGAAAAATTCTATTCATGTGAAAATTAATATTTTATTTGAAAAATCTAATTACTGTTTCTTTTCATTCTTCGATTAAAAAAAAACGATCCTCACATGTATTCGAAAAAGAAAATAAGCAATTGGGATAGCTGTACTTTGTAAAACGATCAGTTATAATTTTACGATTTTTTCCACGAACAATGTTTTAAAGCTGTTAAAATCTTTTTAGTTATATTATAAATGGATTCTTGAAGAAAAAAAGATATCCCTCCAATAAATTGAGCAAATAAATGTGTTTATTGAATGTGAAATACCTTTTTCTATTCGATTCTCGCACTCAAAAATGAGAACTATTTACCCTTTTTCTCGTGGAACATTTGTATACTGCAAACTTAAGGTTTTGGTGTAGTGTCACCTTCGTCATTTTACGCTGCATAAAATTACGTTGACAATAAGGGTTTGGCTTGAATTATCGTCGCACTAGAGCTACACGAGGGCTATTGGCGATGGGCGTCGTATTTTAGAAATACAGTCAGGTGACGGACCAACACCTGAATAGGCACCCATCGCAACCGTTAAGTGCGACATCGTACGCAGCGTTAGGACTTTGAAGGATAATTAACGTGCACTCCCTTACACGGGGTATTATTCGTCGGACATTTTTGGCTGCACGAGCCGTTTATAGGTCGGTAGCTATTCTGGCGATGCCCGGATCCGAACCTGGGACCTTCCGCATGCTAGGCGAGTGCTTAACCGACTGGGCTCCCCAGCCTCTTGACAATAATAGCCCTCGTGAAGCTCTCCTGTGACTTTCCTTTTACAAAAACCCAAATCATCTCCACCAAATACCACCGAAGAGGTCAAAATCACCCTCGGTGGTGGCTGGTCACGTGACCGCGAGCCTCCCCAACCATTTGGGAGGGGAGGGTAGAGCAGCCGGCAAAAATCGAAAGCACATTTTCTTCCTCCTCTCGTCTGCTCCGGTAGTTCATCTCAGAACTCGTCTGAGAATAGGACACACCGCTCAGTCCTCATAATCTCTGGTTCGGTTGCCTTGGAGACGGGGGATGGCCGATGTGACCGTTGTCTGACTGACAAGGTAAGATACAGTTTTTATTGGTTATTGTTCTGCAATGTAAATTATAAAGTTTTTTACTAGTTTTATAAATGGATATTCTCACAGATATCTAAAAATAATAAATGTTTATCCTGTTTAAAAAAAGCAATTAAGAATAATTAATTTAATTATTCAATAATCCCATTTAAGAAGTTTATTCAAATTTGAACAAACTATATAAACACATCAGGCTATCATGAAATTGTTTTAGTGTATTAACTAATGTTAATGTTTGTTTTACTGAAGAAAATACTTTACTTAAAAGTTTTGTTTCGTAATTTTATTGAAAGATTTGATGCCTTTTGACAGTTTAGACACTTGCCAATGGAATGTATTTTTCTTTTTTTTGTAGCTGCATAATCCTTTGTTGCAATTTTTTAATGTAAAAATTTTATTTTATCAGTTTTTTTATAAAAATTTGTTTGCTTAGTAACGCTTTACATTATTTATTTAGTTACAGTTTTTATTTAACAAAGTCTTTACTACTTACGCACACAAAACTTCAATTAATATTAATGCTTCAAAATTAAAAATGATAACAAAATTTTGCAATCGTACATGTATTAGACCAATTTCTGCTTTTGTGTTCGGTAGGATTAAAAAAAAACATTCAACAAAATAGGTATTGGCTTTTTGGAAATGTCGGTTTGTTCGTACCTCCTTAATCCAAATTCGTATCTACCCATTGGATCTGATGTTTTTTGTTAGATAGTATGACACCAGGGCGTCTACCTTTTGTACAATTATGTCCGTCTGTCTGTGCGTTCTAACACCCCTCTTTCTACCTGTCTATGGCCTGCTCATTTAAATACTGCTATAAATTAGTTTCTATTGACTTTAATCATTGTTGTCATATCAACAGGTGGATGGGAATCATTATTTATTTAAAGTGTATATTTAAAAGTAATTTTATTTATTTTTCATTTTGCCAATTTTTTTTGCAATACCTGCGCAAAATCTGAAAAGTAACATTTTCATCAAAAAAACCCCTACTACATTAAAAAAGAAAAATATAGCAAACAAATATAAGGAGGCAGGTTCAACATCGCATAAGAATAAGTAGGTGCTTAAAAAAATTAACTTTAACTGTTTATCAAATTGTCTTTTGAAAGCTGAATATTTTAATATGTTTCACTAGAAAATAGCTAGGAAATTAAATGCTACACAATGCTACCCTATAAGATTAACGAAAGTTACAAAATTAAAAATTGTTCAACAAAAATTAAACAAAAACTGTACCTATATTAAAAAAAAATCAGAGACGGGCCAAACATCGTAACCATCGTAACCAGCTCGGCCGGTGTCCGTCAAAAAACTAATAGTTCCAAATTGACTCCCTAATAGTCGGATATCCTTACTTAAAAACGTGTTAGAAGGAAAAACAAAATGCATTCCGTTCGAGATGGACACAGAACTAAAAAGAGGAGGAAAGAACGCGTTTGGCGTGTAATTGGCACTTTGGTTCAGTTTCCGAAAGCCCTTGGCCTTCTGATGCATGCTGGAGCAGCTACTTTGCATAATTGAAGATCTTAGTGGAAGAATGTGCTAAGTGACATTTTTGAATTTTTTTTTGTGTCAATGAACATGTTAATATCTCCTTCAAAGACAACAAAAAGTGTCTGAAAAGAGAAATCTACACTCCCAAAAATGAATGCTCAAAAACGACGAAATTTTCCTTTATTTTGACGATTCCGTTTGCTGGCAAATGATTTTGTGTATTGGTTTTAGAGGTATGGTGTCGAAGTACTCAATTACACTCTAAAAAGCGGATGTTCAGAAACGACGAAATTTCCCTTTATTTTGACGATTCCGTTTACTGGCAAATGTTCCGAGTTTTCATTTCCTCAAAGTGAGGAAATTTGAATCGTCAATTTTATGAGGATTTGAATGTCGTCTAATCTAAAGAAATCATCATCATCATCAGCATTGGCACGACAGCCCATTGTGGGCCTTGGCCTTCTTCAGAAGACTCTGCCATTCCGCCCTCTTTTTAGAAATCGACCTCCAGTTCCTGACTTTAAGTACACCGAAGTCTTCCTCCAGGCAGTCTTTCCATCTCTTTTTTGGTCTTCCTCTTGGTCTACTTCCAAAGGGAGTGGTGTTGAAAACCTTAAGAGGTGTTCTCTCTGCATTCATTCTCAGAAGGTGGCCTGCCCATCTCATTCTAGACAGTTTTATCGATTTAATAATGTCGTCCTCTCTATAAATTTTGTACAGTTCAAAGTTATATCTTTTTCGCCAGGTATTATTTTCCAGTACAGCACCAAAAATAGCTCTCAGGACCTTTCTCTCAAAAATTGCTAATGTCCTCTCTTCCCTCATTGTCAAGGTCCATGTCTCTGAGGCGTATGTTAAGACTGGTTTAATTAATGTTTTGTATAACATAATCTTTGTCCTTCTCTTGATTAGGTGGGATTTCAGAAGAGGTCTTAATCCAAAGAAACAGCGATTTGCAGCAATGATCCTCCTTCTGATTTCAGGATTGATGTCATTTTGGTGGTCAATCTCTGAGCCCAAATAGCTGAAGTTCTTCACCGACTGAAATTGAAATGTTCCGATCTCAAAAGTTTCAGACTGGTGTTCTTTTTTACCACAAAACATATATTTTGTTTTTTCCATGTTTACCCTGAGCTTCATCTTCCTAGCTGCTTCTTCTAATGCCAAAAAAGCTGCCCTCAGGTCAGTTTCAGATCTTGAAATTATGTCAATGTCATCGGCATATGCTAAAATTTGTACCGATTTATTGAATATAGTGCCTCTTGTATTAATGCCAGCATCTTTTATCACTTTCTCAAGAGCTATATTAAAAAGGAGGCAAGCCAATGAATCCCCTTGCCTAACTCCATTGTAGACCTCAAAGGGAGTAGATATTTCTCCCTGGACTCGTACCGCAGAATAAGTTCTTGTGAGAGTGAGCTTTATGAGCCTAATTAGCTTTGTAGGAACTTTAAATTCAAAAAGTGCATTTAGTAGCTCAGTTCTATCGATACTGTCATAAGCTGCTTTGAAGTCTACAAATAGATGATGGGTGTCAATTCCATATTCTTTACATTTCTCCAAAGTTTGTCTCAAAGTGAAGATTTGGTCAGTGGTGGATCTTCCTTTTCTAAAGCCACATTGATACTCGCCAACAACAGTATCAATGATAGGAGACAAACGACTAAATAAAATATTTGAAAACACTTTATAAGCAACAGGAAGTAAACTTATTCCTCTATAATTCTCACAGTTCAATACATCCCCTTTTTTGTGAATTGGGCAGAGGATACTTAATTGCCAGTCCAATGGTAGGATTTCATTCTCCCAAATCAATATTATAATTTCCCAGATAATATTTGTCAGGTCTTTTCCACCACATTTTATTAGTTCAGCAGGTATGGCGTCTGGTCCAGCTGCTTTGTTATTTTTGAGTTTATCAATTGCAAACTGGGTTTCTTCAACAGTTGGAAGGTCAACTAATTGATTTTGAGTTTCCCCTTCTGGTATCTCTGGATTGCCTGATACATCCGAGTTAAGCAAGTCGTTGAAGTGCTCAACCCATCTATCCAGAATTTTGTCTCTTTCATTAACTATCGTTCCATCTCTGTTTTTACAGAGAGTTATCCTGGGTTTAAAGTCTCTACGTCCCTCATTAATGGCCTTGAAGAAAGCTCTGCTTTCATGGTTAGACCTAAGGAGTTCGACTTCTTTAAGTTGATTCTCTCTGTAAATTTTTTTCTTTCTTTTATGTATTTTCTTTTCTTCTTTACGGGCATTTTTGTATTCATCAACTGCTCTTCTTGTAGCTCTTTTATTGAGCATATTTTTATAGGCTTTATTTTTATATTCATTGGCTCTTCTACACTCATCATCGAACCAATCAGGTCTTCTTGATTTTTCGGCTTTGCCTATCAGCGTGTTAGCCGTTGATACAATTGACTTCTTAACAAGTTGCCATTTTTCATTTGCTTCATTATCTGTTACTTTCTCTTTGAGTTCATTCGACAACTGTTTTTGATATTCTGTACGAGTTTTAGGGTCTTTTAGCTTCTCACAGTTAAATTTCTCAGAGACAACCTTTTTTGCCTTCCTGGCCAATGAGATCTTTGCCCTAATTTTACAAATCACAAGGTAGTGATCAGAATCTACATTGGCTCCTCTATAAGTTCTTACATCCAGAAGGTTTGAAAAATGTCTAGAGTCAATCACTATATGATCAATCTGATTGTTATAAAGTCCATCGGGGGATCTCCAGGTTGCTTTATGAATATCTCTATGCTGAAACATTGTGCTGCCAACTACCATATTGCGAGAGGCAGCAAAACTTATAAGTCGATTACCATTATCATTAGAGTCAGTATGTAGGCTGTGCTTTCCTATTACTGGTCTAAATTGTTTCTCCTTTCCAACTTTGGCGTTAAAATCGCCCATTACGATTTTTACATCGTATTTTGGACATGATCCCAAGAGCTGGTCAAGATCATCATAAAAAGAGTCTTTTTCATCATCATCCTTTTCCTCGGTTGGAGCATACACATTAATCATAGAGTAGTTAGCATACTTTCCTCTTAGGCGTATAGCACATAGTCTGGGCGAAACGGCCCGAAAGTCCATAACAAGGTGGCCTATCCTTTTGCTCAGGATGAATCCAGTTCCATATATATGCTTTGTTTCATGACAGCTATAGAACAAGGTGTGGTTTTTCTTCTTCAAAACCGCACTACCAGTCCATCTTATTTCCTGGATAGCTAATAAGTCCAGTGCATAAGACTCCATCTGCTCAATCACCATTTGCAGATTTTTGCTCTGATATAGAGTACGTATATTCCAGTATCCAATTCTCATGTCCTGTTTTCGTTTCCTGGTCGAATTCCGTAAAGGCGGTCCGGTATTTTCTTCTTTGGATTTCGGAACAAGGTGTTTTTTCCGGGGAGGGGTTGTCAGCCCTTCGCCCAACCCCCAACCTGGAGGACCAGGGTGTGACTCTTAGTCTGGTGCCTCACTACTGACCTGTCCGGCTTGGGAAACCCTACCAGTAGCAAAGCTACCGCCGGCATAGCTCAGCAGATCGTTGACACACGCAAGCCCCACCATCGCGACAAGATGGTAACACCAACGGGGGGAATCTAAAGAAATACTTCGTCATTTTTGAGCATGTGAGTGCAACAATGAGATTCAGTTTCCTCAAAATCAAGATACAGAATCGTCAAATCAAGATCGTAAAAGTGAGGATTCACGTTTACTCAAAGGTCACGTGATAGTTTGACGAAGCAATCCTCAAAATTAACGAAATGAGGCTTGAGGATTCATAAATCGTCAAAACTGAAAGCGTTATTTCTGAGAGTGTAGTTTAGTACATTTTATGCCTTTTGTAAGTTCGTTTTTAACGTATCAAAGTGTAAAAGAAAAAGTTGAAAGCCCGTTTTTTCGTTTTCACCTTTTTGGCACTTAGCTCGTTCTTCCACTGAGCCCTGAAATTGTGTCTTGCCGGGCTGATTCGTACTTAGAGTCTATGTTGAAGAGTGTGCGAATGATAGGTTTTTCATAACGACGATTGCCAAACAAATTTAGCCTTGTGAAAATAAACTTTTTGCTTAAGGTGGGCGAATACCTAAAATTTCCTTGAAATTCTAAAATTTTTACTATTACTTTAATCTTTTCCAAATTTGGCATAGTGATTTCAAATGCAATGAATAATACTATTTAGGCATTTTTTATTTAAATATAATTTATTTATTTTAAACGGTGTTTTTCTACTAAAAAAAGAGGTTTACGCTAACAAGTCTACCACACTGAATTTTCATCCTATAAACATTAATTATGTGTTAAATTCTTCGTTTTGAACTGATGCATGCAATGACCCTCCAGAGTTACATACAAAGTACAAGAAAAGAAGTTATTAAGAAAAATGTTATAAATTAACCACAAAAAAAAAGAGTTTTCTCCGATTAAAATACAGTTGAACATTAAAAAAAAACTTGTATATTTACACCAGATGTTAGAGGTTCATGGCACATATATTTGTTGAAATAGTATCTGTAAAAAATTTCAGGTAAATTAATGTAAAACTTTTTATGCTAGAGGTGTTAGCGTAAACCCCTTTTTTTAGTTGAAAAACACCGTTTAAAATATAAATTAGTTATATTTAAATTTAAAAAAATGCCCCAAAAGCATTGTTCATTATATTTGAAATCACTATGCCAAATTTGGAAAATATTAAAGTAATAGTAAAAATTTCAGAATTTTGGATACTCGCCTACCTTAAGTTTATCTAACTAAACTCAATATATGACAAATAAAGTCAATGGCAAGCAATTTATATAAGACCTATCGACTGAAACGAAAAATGAATTTTTAAAAAATTAAAATTAACGTTTTTATTCGTTCAGCAAGTTCGGACGACTCAGGTATGTAATAAAGCCATTATTTTATGGCCTTTTTCTGGCTTCCCTAGGTTGTTGATCTTAGATTTAATTTTTCACAGCCAACGATTGCGAAAGATTTGGGAAGTCTAAGAAAACTGAACTAAAGTTACGTAATATAATTGTTGCGAATAATAAGTTCTTTTTAAAGAGCACATGTTTTTTGTTACCCTGCCATTTGTAAAATTTCTTTTCCGGTACTTCTTTACAAAAAGTAACGGGTCAGGGTTTTAGTTTTGATAGAAATAAGCTATGCAGTGTTGATTTAGTTTTAAATACACAATAACCAAAATGATAATTTTTATAAATGCATCTGTCGCATTTATTTTAGGTTATATTTTTGCAAAAGTTCAAGATTTTTAAAACTTCGTATAATAGTTAAAATTATGAAGAAAACTGAGATATTTTCGGATCACTCAAATGTATTTCAAGTAAAAATGCTTGGCACAAAAACATGGTTAAGTCAGTAGAATAAACACTTAAAATATTAAATCCAGGTAAAACATGCATGTAACTTATATGTGAAGGGCAAACAAAAGAAAACAATATTAATTCAGCACTTTCTTAGATAATAATTACAACTTAGTAATGATAAACTTTTGCCAACCCGGCGGAGAAACGGTTAGGGTGCTAGCCATAGGACCTCTGGGTTCGGGCTCGAATCCCGGTGAGGCATGGATGTTTGTGTTTGTCAATAAATGTTGTAATTTGTCTATGTGTTTGTGTCGTCCTTCTTTGCGTACCTCTTATGACTGTCTCTTCTGGCAAGCGGGGCAACGGGCTATAAAGCCTACGCTCTTCCCTTCTAGAGGGCGCACTCACTGTCATTTGTCAATGAGAAACATTTGAGGAAAACATCTGCATTTCTTACAAGAGATAGGATGTATTCTTATTTTTATAAACTGTTAAAAATACTACGAGTTATTTCTTTAACATTTCCATCTGAAAAGAAAGGGAGTTTGAGTCGGTAGTCAATATAAGAGGTGTACTTTCGTTGACAATATAATGACAATGTTGACGACTGCGTTATTGTGAACACTATTTTTATGTAACCTCCCATTTGATTTAGTATTAATGACCTCCTATTTGATTTAGCATAAATGACCTCCTATATGATTTAATATTAATAATTAATATTTTTTATATGTTTGTAAGAAAACTAATGAAAAATATTGATTATTAATTACACTCAATTCTCCGGGAATTGAAATTGAGTTATAAAGATTGCCTTTTTAGATAATTAGAGTTATTGTTTTTTAATTATAGAATGTTTGTTGAATAATTTTTGTTTACGATTTCAAATATCGAAAGGATTAATTTAAATTAAAAAAGTGCATTATTGATATATTAAGCAAATTAAACCAGTTTTTGATTGATTTATCTATAGGTAGTTGTTGTATTGATATCATTCCATGATAAGTACTATAAGTAGGTTTATTTCTTTTACCGCCTTGAGGTACAAGTTGGGGTTGCTAATGTTTTCTTTTTATTTCTATCTCACAGATTGGTTTAATACAGAAAACTGTCCAAATGTTCATAGTAAATAAGTAAAAAATTTCATTTATTGACTTTTGTGCTTTTACAAAAATTATAAATTATTAATACTAAACTATTATTAATAGTATATTAATTGGGATAATAGTCACAATAAAATGTTTGGTTAAAGATTTATTAATAACAATTTCAAAACAATGGGCGCATTACACTGTTAAAAAAACCCTGTTGTTTTTACAGTTAAAAACCGTCAAATTTAATGCCAATTAATAACTGTTTTATTATAGTTTAAAACTGTAATTTTTTGCAGGAATACTGTAATTTTTTACAGGAAAGTTGTATTTTTAACAGGGAAAAACTGTTAATGTAGCTAGGAAAAACTGTTAATATAGCTAGGAAAAACTGTTAATTTAACAGTTTCTCCCGGCTAAAATAAAAATACCCAGATCCGCGACCGAGTATTTACTTTGTCGCAGACAGTTCAGTGTTGGGCTCGCAACCAAGAGGTTCCTGGAAGAGGTACGGGCCGTGCCCGGTTTTGATCCAGGAACCTCTTGTGTGCGAGTCCAATACCGAACCGTCTGCGACAAAGCAATTACTCGGTCCCTATGGCTAGTATCGGGTATTTGGGCTTAACGATGATCTCGATCACGTGTCTCTTTGCTCGTCTAATTTAACAGCTTCTCCCTGCTAAAATAACAGTTTCTCCATGTTAAAGCTAGTTTTCCTGTATAAGAAATCAGTTTCCTGTAAAAAAATTACAGTTTTAAACTGTAAGAAACAGTTATTAACTGGCGTCAAAGTTGACAGTTTTTAACTGTAAAAACAACGGTTTTTTTACAGTGTAGCAATGCGTCTTGAAAAAAATAAATATCATACTAAATAACCGGTGATACTAACCATTGTGATCTTACATTAGCTAGGAGTTTGATATTTTTTTTATTTTTAAGTCTACTTCGTTTTATAAGTCTAGTGTACTTTATAAAACTCATTAAAATTGCCTCCAGAAAACCTTTGAACAGTCGGGACCATATTTAAGAATCGGGTGGTTCCAGACAATTATGAAAACTTTTCCTTGAGACGGTTATTTTTCGCTTTCTTTTGTAAAATAGTGTTTGAAAAATTCTTCAGTTTCTTTCATAGAAATGAAAGGGTTCTTATTTCGTTGCTCGAACCAGAAGGATGTCTGCTTTTAAATTTAGGGGAAACTTCCAACCCCTTTATTCCTTTTGTAGACTTAATCCCCCCCCCCCCCTTCAAAAACATTATTTTCCAAGGCAATTTTCTGTTCTTTCATATTTTCTTTTCACTAATTTCTAAATTTTTATAGTGTAGTTTAAGGTTTTATATAAGGTAGCTGAGGAGGCTTTCTTACTTTATGTAAAATCCGTGATGGCGGTTTTGAGTTAAAAAAAAAAAGAAAAATATCTGGTTGGTTGTCATTTTGAAAATATGAAAATACCTATTGTATAAGCACACGGGTATAAATTGTGAGGTTTGTGATTGTAGAGACCAAAGATCGTGATCTTATTGTTTGTCTTGTGGAATATGTCTGAAAATCTGATGAATATCATCTGCATTTTTGCTGGCGTCATCTAACTATTTTTAAATATACGTTGGAATTTTTTCAAATGCTACAGTTCGAAAGTTCCAAATTTCTTGATCCAACTGTCCGAAAGATTTTATTTTTTTAAACAAAAAAAATACAAGCACTGTGTTTTTATTGGAGGTATTTGGCGGATGATTTTTTCACTTATTTTAAAACTGAGCTTGCTGAGTAGTCTAAAAAACAATTATGGTTCTTGCTGATTGTCAATTTGTTAGTGTGTTGAAAATATTCATGTCGATCATGAGTTTTTTACAAATATTCATTGTAGTATTATCTCAAAATTCGTTTTGTTATTTGACGCTTGAAACAATTTTTTTAAAAAAGCACTTTTTTAAATTAGAAATTGAACATTGAAAATATTATCTCCGTATTAAGTAGCTTTAGCCGTTTGGAGCTAATTTTGACGATTGCCCATGCTGAGTAGCTAGCTCAACGAAGAATTATCAGTTAACATTCTTAGCAAGTTTGGTGCTCATTATTCAGAAAAGAAGGATTGAGTTGAGACTGATGAATAGTTATCTGAAACGTGTATGAACCCTGGTGGCTTGTGATTCAAGCACACAAACCACTACTCTATCACGGCTACCAAAAAAGTACAAAATGAGCTACAATACACAATCCATATACTATCTATAGCATCTGAATTATCCAATTAACTTTAATTAAAAAATTAATCTCTATCACAATAAATGTTTAACATTCTTCTCATAAATGCTCTACTTCCAATCACTGCGCTGTGCAAGTGTGCAATCCAAAGATTCCTTACATATCTACCTTCTGAGTAATCACTTAAGTAACTAATTTCGTAGTTTGTAGGCAGATCACCTCAGAGAGACAGTCTGAATATCCGATTGCGCTATACTTCCCGCCACCCTTATTTGAAACACTTTAGGGATGGAAAACTGAAACCGGTATTTTTTGCCCTCGGTTTTGACAAAAAAAAAACCGGTTTTTCATAAAGCCGGTCTTAAGGTTCAGTAAAACCGAAAAACCAGTTTCTGGAACACCGGTTTTTTTCTGAAGAAACGCCATCCCTACCACTTCTTATTTGGTTGGCGGCAAGTATACCTCTTTTAAAACCCGAGGCTTAATTCGCTAAGTTTTTTTTTTGTTGTCTTCTTGATCCTTTTTGTTCAAGCAAATGCATTCGTCGGCTTGTCTGATGATGCTACATGGTGCGTGTCTACGGAGTGGGTGATGCCTGCTTCGAGGAGCTTTGATACGGATAACTTAGATGTTAATATTCTGTTGAAGTATGGGTTTTTATTGACGCTTGTGATGAATATATTCAGCATAAATAAGGAATTTGTACTTTATAAAACAAGAGGATGAATGTCTGTTTTGATTTCTGATGTTAAGATGGCGCAATGGCCGATTGAATTTTGGCTTTGGCAGCTTTTGGCGAAGTTGAAAATTAAACGTAGGGTAGCTATTCCCATCCAGTTGTATGGGTTAAGGTTAGTTTGAATTATCGTCGCAATAAAGCTACACACGAGGTCTATTGGAAACGTGAGCTGAATGAACGTGAGCAGGTACCCTTTGCAACTTTATAGAGCGACATCGTACGCAGCGTTGGGAATTTGAAGATTATTCAAAGTGCCCTTACACTACACGGGGTAATATCCTTCGGATATTTTTTGGCTGCACTAGCCGTTTATAGATCGGCAGCTATTTTCGCGATGCCCGCGCACCATGCAAAACAAAAGTCTTTACCGACTGGGTCCTAAAGCCCTATCGAGTTGTATGAAATATGAAGTGGAATGTTTACCACATTTGGGCAGTTTCGTTTTGCGATAATCGTGAAATAGACACATTCCATTATATCATATAGCTGTTCTGCCAATTTGAACAGGGGCCTATGGGAAACTGGGAAAGCCCTTAAACTCCTAGAAGGACCTGGATAAAATCCACCCCTCCTATCAGAATGGAAGGAAATTATAATATCCTGCAGGAGTGGACCAAAAGTTTACATAGAAACTACTAATTATTGTTATTAAGGGTACACCCGTGCAATGCCGGATTTATAAAGCTATAGCTTTTGATAAAATTTATTATTTTATGTGTGTGTCATGCTCTCGTTTGTTCTGTTTTGGCATTATTACAGTTTTTGTGGCACACGATTTTAATTATGAAAAAGCTTAAATGGACTACAAAACACAAATTTTAAGTTTTATTTACAGAGCTACAAAACGTGAGGCATATTTAATTTTGATTGATAGCTGAAAGAGCATTGCAAATTGCAATAAACATTTGCTTGTTATTGGACTGAAACTTAAATTCATGCATGGCTTAAATGAAATGGAATCTAAATTTAGATAGCTAAAACAGCTGGTTGTTTATATATTATTAGATTAAAATGGGGTAATGTAGAGTAATCAATATTCG
The DNA here is from genome assembly GCA_023701765.1 of Hylyphantes graminicola. NCBI lineage: Eukaryota > Metazoa > Arthropoda > Arachnida > Araneae > Linyphiidae > Hylyphantes > Hylyphantes graminicola. The sequence continues at coordinate 38,273,235 of CM043113.1, read as the reverse complement.
TAGTTAGAAAAAACAACCACAATGTAATGGGAGGTCATGGATGCGAATAGAACGTAATTTGAACCGAAAAAAAGAAAATATTACTTTTAACAACAATAATTAGTTATTATTTGTGTTAATAATTTTGTTTTGACTCTACTTTAGGTGTCTATAGAGGCTAGTGAATAAACAACATACACTGTAAGAAAAACCCTGTAAATTTACGGGCATTTGCCCTTCAATTTTTACAGGCAAGGGCCGTATTTGGAGAAATACGGTTTGACCCACTAAATAAACGGCCTTTACCCCTTAGACTGTAAGAAAATAAGGTCGATTCCCGTATTTTTTACAGTTTTAGCTCATCCATTAGCTATAGGAAATTATGGCATGAGTGTTTTTAACGGGTTTGGACTGGAATCTCTGCTACCGGTAAATGCCCGTAAATTTACTGCAATTTTTTTAACAGTGTAGTAGATCAATCTTGTTGGAAATTGAGCTTTGATGTTGTTTGTCAATTGAAGAGCTTTGTGGAAGAACGTGCTAAGGGACATTTAAAAAAAAGAAATGGGGATTTATGTGTCAATGAACATATTGCTTACTACTTTAACGATAAAAGTGTTTCATAAATACACTTTTTACGCTTTACAAGTTTCAATAGATCTGAGTGCAAACGAAAAAATTTAAAGCTCATTTTCTCGTTTTCACTTATTTGTCACTTAGCACGTTCTTCCACTAAGCTCTTCAATTGTTGTGGTTGTGAAGTACTGAAATGCAAAGTATTTAAGTGATCAAGGAAATTCTCAATTGCATTCCATGATCACAATTAGTTTTGACCACTTTGCTTCTAAAAAAGGCAAGGATGACCGTACAACTAAGGATTCCATATTCCTATTACATATTACACGTAAAAAATCCTACGCAGTGAAAGTGTTAAGCTATCCACCAAACTCAATTTCGAATTATTAGATTGTTTAGTTTTATTTTTGCAGCTGTATTAAACGGTTCTTCATTTACAGCCCATTAAAAATAAAATAATAAAAAAAAAGCTGAAACTCAGTGGACAACCATGACTTAAAGGCTTTTTTTCATAACATACAAACCTAATTATTGTTAACAAGACATACCATTTACAGAAATTTTTGGAAGGTCATTAGAAAAAAATAACCATCAAAAGTATGAACCATCGAAAATTCCAGTAAATTATCGGGCCATTACAGCGAATTTCCATAAAAGAAAAATTCAATTTCACCAGAAATTCACCCACTCCTTTTTTCTCATATTATTATTTTATCTGTTTTCTTCCTAAACTGAAATTTCTTTTTTTTTCACTGAAAGAACAAAAACACTAAAATTAAGTGTCTCGCCTTTAGGCATCCCTGTAATTATAAAGCGATAAATATAATACGATGATATCGCTTGTTCTTGGTATTTAAAGCTTTGTTGGTGGGCCGAGATATTTGCACCGTTTTTTCGAAGTCACTCCTCCTTTCATCATGTTCGAAGAAATCGTGAAATGCGATGAAACACAAAAAAGTAATGGGAATTGAAAACTTAAATGCAAAATCCACTACGGGTTTTGAGAGTTAGTATCAGTGGCTTTGATGATCTTCGTTTAATCAGGGTAAGCCAATGTGCAAGTTTTTAACCTAAACTGACATTACGTTTGCAGTATACAAATGTTCTACTAGAAAAAGGGTAAATAGTTCTCATTTTCGAGTGCGAGAATCGAATAAAAAAAAGGTGTTTCACATTCAATAAACAATTTTGTTTGTTATTTCAAGACATAAATTTAATATTTTTATTAGTTTAGCTTCAGTTAGAGTGTAATTTTAATTATTTTTTCCTTCGATTTTGACGTAACACGGCGCACGAATATCAGGGTCAACGGAGCAACCAATAGGAGCAGGCGAAATTTCGGCCCCAGCAGCGTTGTTTACGCAGTTTCCTCCACCTAGTACGTTTCTCTGCTGCAAACTTAAGGTCAGTTTTTGTATAGGTCTTAGTGGCTCAGTGGCTGAGAGGTTTAATGTGTCGGCCTCGCAATTCCAAGAGTCTTCAGATTTTCTGGATGTGAAAATCTTGGGCACGCATGTTGTCATATGATTATGTGGCATGTAAAAGATACCTGGAGGGCCCATTTGGCTTTTGTTCTCTCAGAAAAATTAAATCTCGACATTCTTCAACATCCACAGAGAGCTCAGATTCATTGTAATCTGCGCGTCAAAATTGGTAGTGAGAGTCGCCTACATGGTGCCACAAAAAATGACTCTCAGTTCTGGAGAATATTCAGAGTCTGCAAAGGCTTGACCGCCAATATTGCAGCCCCATTGGAGGAGGAGGATGTTTTAGGTCTTGTGCGGCAACAGAAATGTTGAATAAAATCTATTTTCTCGAGCCACGATTGGTGAATCAATGTTAGTTGGGAATAGAGCAACAATCGCAGGCACTTACCGGAGACATAAATGCAAGCAAGGAGGAATACGTTATTTTGGCAATAAATGAATAATACATAGCTCGCTGTCAAGTGATGACTACTTCTGAACAACGAACTTGTATGGAAACCATTTGAATTTTTTAAAAATTTTTTCTAACTCGCACAACCTTTCAATTTTATTATTATAGATGATGCACTAAAGCATTGAAATTTAACATTTTGAACATTTTTAAAAAATATAATGGGGATGCAATATTGGCAGTCAAGCCTTTGCAGACTCGGCATATTCCCCAAAACTGAGAGCCATTCTTTTTGTGGCACCATCTATTCGACTCTCGCAACCAATTTTGAAGCCCAGATTACAATGATTCTGAGCTCTCTGTGGATGTTAAAGTATGCCGAGATTTAATTTGGTCGAGAGAATCCAAGCCAAATGGATACTTCATCGATCTTTAACATGTCACGTAATCATATGACATGCGCGCCCAGGATTTTTCCATCCAGTAAATCCGACGACTCAGCCGGGTAACATTTTGAACAAAATTATTTTTACTATGCATACTTATGCTCAGTGATAATGTATGGTGCTAAACATTTAAAAATACCATACCATTTAAAAATATCATACCTAGATTGATTTATCCAACGAGTATAAAACCAGATTGAAACTTTTTTCGAATTGTTATCCACATGAGTTTCTAGCGGTATTCCCATTTAAGCTAATATCTCATCGAACGAAATTGATATCGGTCCTCCCCATGGGTTAGAACAAAAAAAAATTGATCTCACCTTCACGATTTCCTCTTTCTAGGTTAGTAAATTCAATATTTTATTTTTATAATTGTTATTGTTGTTTTGCTTTGTATAATGTAGTTTTTTCTAAACCAGTATATCTTATGGGGAATTAAATGCTTTGTAGAATCACCTAGAGGGGAACTAAAAATATAGAAAAGGGATTGATTTTGAACATTGATAACTTTTTTGGCGTTGTTAAGAAAGCTATGTAATTAGGGCAGGTTGTTTTTGGATTAAAGTGCACTGGTCTTGTAAAAGCGTACATGGTAACTGTTAAACAAGAGCTACATTACTTCAAGGTACTCCAAGCATTACAAATATATTTATACTGTTAGATATTTAAAAAAAGCTAAACTTTTTACAATTTTTGTCATAAAAACCCAGCAATAAGTTTTAGTTTGAATAAATAAAATAAAGTATACCAAGCATTACAATAATAACAACACATAAAACTTTGCAAGGCCCCCAAATAGTTAATAAACAATTCGTTATTTGCCTTTTCTTAATTTATTTTTACAGACCGTTGATTGTCATAGCACTACATACCACTGCGCCTCTCAACCTTTCTCAATCAAATGCACCTTACTCAAGGACAAATATCTAATTCAAGGTAAAAAGAAAAAAAAACTAAATAAATCTCAAAGCAATCTACATCAGGTGTACAATAAAAACCAACAGAATCTTATCAAGAGGCGTCCATCCGAAAATGATTATGTATATTTGAGGGGAGAAACTTGTGTTCTGCTTGAAATGTGTAAGAAATACAGCGAAATGATAATGATAATAACAGAAGAAAAGAAAAGGGAAAAAAAAAATAAGAGATGAAGCGATAATTTGAGGTATGGATTCTGAGAAATGTAATGATGGAGACAAGTACGGGGTACTCAGTGACACTCGTCGTTGCTGGTTTTCTTGAAATAGGGATAGTAAACTTAAGAACAATGGTTTTGTGTATTTGTTTTAGAGGTATGTGTCAAAGTACTCAATTACACTCCTTGATCGGGGGCTGGGGAGCCCAGTCGGTTAAGCACTCGCTTAGCATGCGGAAGGTCCCAGGTTCGGGTCCGGGCATCGCCAAAAGTAGCTGCCGACCTATAAACGGCCCGTGCAGCCAAAAATGTCCGACGAATAATACCCCGTGTAAGGGAGTGCACGTTAAATATCCTTCAAAGTCCCAACGCTGCGTACGATGTCGCCCTTAACGGTTGCGTTGGGTGCCTATTCAGGTGTTGGCTCGTCATCTGAATGTGGTTCTAAAATACGACGCCCGTCGCCACTAGCCCTCGTGTAGCTCTAGTGCGACGTTAATTCAAACCAAACCAAACCAAACACTCCTTGATCACTTTACTTTGCAATACCGTACTTCACTAACACAACAATTGAAGAGCTTATTGGAGGAACGAGCTAAGTGAAAAACGAATGCTCAAAAACGACGAAATTTTCCTTAATTTTGACGATTCCGTTTACTGGCAAATGCTCCGAGTTTTTGTTTCCTCAAAGTGAGGAAATTTGAATCGTCATTTTTATGAGGATTTGAATGTCGTCTAATCTAAAGAAACATTTTGTCATTTTTGAGCATGTGAGTACAACAATGAGATTCAGTTTCCTCAAAATCAAGATACAGAATCGTCAAATCACGATCGTAAAAGTGAGGATTCGCGTTTACTCAAAAGTCACGTGACAGTTTGACGAAACAATCCTCAAAATTAACGAAATGAGGCTTGAAGATTCATGAATCGTCAAAAATGAAAGTGTTAATTTTGAGAGTGTAGTTTTCGTGCCAAAGCGTCACTTTTTTCACTAAAAGTGAGGGGAGTTATGATGCAACGAAGCAGGGCTCGGAAAACTGCCCGTCCTCCCGTCTTCGGCGGTTGAAAAATTTCCCGAGGACGACGAGTTTTTCGAATGCGACGTCCTCGTGGACGGCCATTTTCCCATTACGTACAAAACACATTACTCACTGGTCTCAACCAAGAAATGCTAATCGTAATATTACAAACAGAAGCCTATATGGAGAAGCAATTTCAGTTTGTGTGCAAAAACATCTGTAAATCATTGGCTTGTTTGCGGAACTGGAAAACGTAATAGCTCATAATTTGACTCATTTGAAAAAACCTCATTTGAAAAAATTGGCATTCTAGATATCGTAAATTTTGTCATTTAAATTATTTCATTAAAAAATATTACGTTACTTTAAGTAACCCAATATTTATCTTTTTACTGCATTATTTAATTCCAGTGACTACTAATTCACTGTGCAATTTTTATAATATGTTTGTAATAAATAAAAGAAAATGATTTTTTATTGGTGTAAAAGCATTTTATATAATATAGAGTTAGATGGGTTAGTTTCGAAGAAGGGCGGGTATATTGTTGGATAAGCTGCCATCAGGGACGGGTAAAATTTCTGAGTATTTTCGAGCCCTTTAACGAAGCCACTTTCAACAATTTTTACTTTCAATTACTCAATACGAAAAATTAGGTAATGTAAGTGTAGCACTGGGATTGAAATTACGAAATTGGGTTTTGATGGGTTTCTTTTACATATTTTGGAGGGTGCTGATTTTTTTTTTTAAACGTTCGTCTGTCTGTCTGAAACCGAACTAAAAGTGCTCTAGATCTAACATTTGGTACACGAGTTCTAGTACTTGTGGGATAGATAATAAGAGTTTGAAAATTGCGCATGCTCAAATGGTAGCTACCATAGAATTTTACGTTTTAAAGTTATTGAAATTGCCTTATAAAATGTATAATTACAGCTAAATATACATTAATTAATGATTGATAATTAAAATTCGTCTAGTGTTGCACTCTTATTCCTAAAATTATTCCTAAAATACCTATAAATTTCAACACTTAGTTGCGTCTTACAAAAATCCAAGCTTTTAATTTTGTTATTTTAATAATAAAAAAAAAACTTTTTTATCCGCACAACATGCTTCAAGGTAAACACGAGATACGACGTTATAACAAAAGCAGGAAAAAACTTTATAAACTTACTGTAAAGTGAGAAAAAAACGAAATTAGCTTGATTTACCAAGATAACGTGATGGACATAATGGCCAAAGAGAGGGTGTGGTCAATATTTGAAGTCAGCAGGGGACTCGAATGAGACTCGTTATAAAAGACCCGGCCGCCAAGACTAACTCCGTACCTGCTGTCTTAGGTTAACTTGAAAGAAAACATTGAAACGAATACATTAAAGGAAGTTTTGAAGAAAAGTAAATAATGTTGGAAAAATAGCAGCAGGGTTTTTCTTGGTCAAGGAGAATGTTCAAGTACGGTAAGGGTAAAGGGATAAACGTAATAACTAGATTTTTCTTGTGTAACTGAATAAGTTATGTGTAACTCAATCATAAAAACGTAAGTAAATAGTATGAAACATAATACTCAATAAAACGTTACAAATTATAATTGGTGAAAGTTTAGAAAATTTTATTAAAAACTGAATTAAAGGAGATTTGTTCAGGGATGTATAAATTATAGTGGGATACTTTTCCAAATTATTTTAGTACGTTAATTGAAGCAATTTGGTTCTTGTCAGTTAACATACCGTTATTTCAAAATTAATTTAGTTACTATCGAATGGAGTAAGTTTTGGCCCTGGATGATAATTTGGCTCAAGCTTTTCAAGCTGATAATATTTCATCAAATGCACTATTTAAAGATGCAATTTCCCTTTTCAATTAGTAGAAACTTTTTTTCCACCAATGAGTCAAAAATATTGAAGAAGAAAGTTTATCCTTAGTTTTATCCTTGGGCCAAAGTTATTTTTTTAAACTATAATTTGGCTCAAGCTTTTCAAGCTGATAATATTTCATCAAATGCACTATTTAAAGATGCAATTTCCCTTTTCAATTAGTTGATGATAATTTGGCTCAAGCTTTTCAAGCTGATAATATTTCATCAAATGCACTATTTAAAGATGCAATTTCAATTTTCAATTAGTAGAAACTTTTTCTCCACCAATGAGTCAAAAATATTGAAGAAGAAAGTTTATCCTTAGTTTTATCCTTGGGCCAAAGTTATTTTTTTAAACCAACGTTGCCCCTTTCGACTGTACCATCATTTATTAAGCTATTAACCTTTTGGTGTTTTTATCTGGTTCTTTCTCCATTACAATTGTTTTCGGAGATAAAATTTTCAAGAATTTGTAAAATGTCAAAATGCCACGAATAGCAAAATAAACAGTTCATAAATGCTCAAAATGAGTATAAATGGCTCAGTTTAAATTAGCTCAAGAGACATGAACATCAGACATTAACTTTTTAATGAAGATTTATGTTCTGAATTATGCAAATTCAAATACTATAATCTACTCACGTTCTCAGACTGGCATAACGACAGTTTCTTGTCGTATCAAACGCTCGTGTCATTTACTGCCTTATCTATGCCATAGAATTTGACAGGGAATAAATTTAATTATAAATTAGATTTAATCGGCTTCAGTATCATATCATTTTGATTTTTTTCTCTATTTGTTAAATGTGATTGCATGTCTTGATTTATACCCGTTACTCGACATTTTGAGTCTGGCAATTTCTTTGGATGTATTCATTCATGCAAATTTTGTCCTTCCAACATATTAATAAAATTAAATTATCCGACTTGAAATAATACTTGTAATACAACTTGGGATTTCACCTACAATTTTTTTTTAAATTAACAATAACATTTTTAAGAAAAAAATAAAATTATAAAAATTCATCCTTAATACTAAATTGTGTTTCTTTATTAAGTTCTCTCCCCCTCCCTTTAATAGCATTATGTTCTTTTTTTTTGTAGTATTCTTTTCGATTATTTAGTTAAGTGTTTATTGGGAGGATCATTCTTTTTTTACTAGTGAAATTTATAAATGAGAATAACTAATGTATGCATTTATTTATAAACTATGTATATATTTTTTTTGTCTTGAACTCAAAATTAACACGACGATAATAATAAGACAAATGTTTTTGCTAAGACATTCACAGGAAGTATGGTGAAGAAAGTACAAAGTTGTGCTCTCATTGCAACCAATATTTAAAATTTTTAACAGCAAAAACAATTTAATATAAGGTTTTACAAATTTATGGCACTTTCAAATTTTAACGCGCAATAAGCAAGATGGCGGAAGTATAACTGCATTTTCACAGCATAATATTTTAATTAAAAAAATTAATGATTTTGGTCAGCGATTTTTAAAGACTCCCCAGACCTTTAAAATAAAAAAATCGCAACATTTCAAAAAATTATATTTTGTTAAAAAAAAAACTGAGACCGATGCACTTACTTTTCAATACCTCAGGTTTGGCCTCCCCGGTGGCGCAATCGTTAGGACTCTAGCTTTTGGAGCTCTTGGGGTCGGGATATTAGAACTATATACGTTTAAGATATACGCATTGATGTTTATTATTTGTTTTCTTTCCTAAAAATATGAGTATCGTTATATTTTTTTTATATCAAATGCCGCTGTAATTGGTCATAAACTTTGCCGCTACTAAAAACTCACCGCTCTAGGCTACAGCCTACTTAGCCTATTTAGAAATCCGGCCCTGTATTTACCCCCGACGATTTAGTCGTATCTAAGTTGAAATATCTGTGCCGATTTTATAACAATATTTTTGTCATTGCATTATATCTAAGTACAACGCATTCTTTCCCTTTTAGATAAAATGGAAGATTTTAGACAAGACACATTTGTGGTGTTTCTTTAAAATACGTCCCTAAATAAACACAAGTATTTTCTAATAATTTTTCTGATTGAATAATTTTGTGAATCAATATTATCTTAGTTTCTGTCGATTTTCGTTCTGAACACACATGCACTTGTGCGATCCGTTCAAAATCACAAACGATTCGACAAATAATATAAATATGATGAAATCTGAAATTTTATTTGCGAAAATTATGGGCATTTTAGAGTTAAGAGTTTTTCTAAATTGTGTATAAGTTTATTTATTTATATTCAATATTATATTTATTTTAAAGCTTCCTGCAGTTAATGTATATTCAAATAAACTAACGAAATATATGTAGCACTACATGTGGGGGGAAATTATTGAAATTAAGAATTATTGAAAAATTATCCATTTTTATTTAAAGTTAGGATTTTCTAACATTTAATACGATTTACCCAAATATTAAAAAATTCTGACTCTAAACGGGTATTGCGACATATGACTGTCAACTACGATAAAACAGCTACGCTACTTCATTGTGGTTTTGACGTTGAATACGAACAAGTACAATGTTGTTGAACGTGGATTTTCAACAGTGATCGCAAGCGAGTGTGTTCCCTTTTGTCAATGTTGTTTCACCATTCATTTAAAGCTAAGTACTTCCAATACCGGGAATCGAACCCAGCTCTGACCTCTATGTGAAAACAACAAATCATTACCACCAAACCACATGGGACACAGTTCGTTGTACTTAAAAGAATTATATGTGTACGTTCGAAGTAATTTAAAAGTTAAATAACCAAGACTGCAAGTAGAAGAATATACAGGGTATGGGAATGGGGGGAATTAAATTGAATGTGTTGCGAAGCTGCAGAACGAAAACAAAACTGTAATGCAACACGCGTCTGTTGCATGAACATGAAATCAAAACTGTCAATTGATATTATTTCCACAACTGCTTTTTTTTTTGTATGGATTAACACTTTTAAGTGTTTTGTCTATTATTCGCTAAAAAAGTAGTAAATAAAAAGAATATTTTATATAACTTTTTATATTTCCTTATAGAACTGCACAGTCCACAAAAATAGATGTTACTCCTAGTAAGTTACCTATTCAACATGGTAGGAGTGTAACTTTACCGAGAGAAGTGAGATTACTTTACCGCGAGAAGTGAGATACAAATTTCCCTTACAATTCCAATTTTCAAAAAATACATTCCCAGTTGTTGCCAAACCGCACTAACGAAATAAAAGTGAAAGACTTGAGAAAACCTTGGGTGTCCAACTTTACGACTTTCACAAAGTGCGAAACAGTTTTCTTTCCAAAGCTCCCACTTTCTTTTTTTGCACTTAAAGGAACACCCGTGTCGATGCGCACAATTTCAAAGACACTTTCCTGCGAACACTATGCGTACATATTACCACATTTCCTTAGTATTTCTAATTGAAAAATTCTTGGATTGATAGTTGTTAAGGGTAAATTGTTGGAAATAGTTAACCAGCGAACATTTCTTTCAGTTAAAAAAATAATAAAATATAGGATGTATGAATCGATTATCGTTACAAATTTGAAAACAACTTACCTTTGCTACAAGCAGACTTTAAGTCACGAGGCTAAAAAAAGTTTAGTAAATGTTGTACGTAAACACCCAACATGTTAGTATCAATATATGAAGAGTAGGGGAGAGTGTTGTACCTTGGGACACTGACAATTTCTAAGAATCTGTTGGCAATATTCATACATTGTTTATTTCTAAAAGTAGCCTTAACAAACAGACATCATCATAATAAAATTTAACACTAGCATCATTGAATTGATGAAATGGTGACAAAAAGTAATATTTCATTTCCCCAAAGTAAATATTTTTCTCATTCTAATATAATTTTCTACCTTAGTACTCTTACAAAAAGTCAACTGCATTTTATTTTCTTCATAAAAGAGAAGATTTTAAAATATTTTGGTTATAAGAAAATAATGACAATGCATTTGGATTGGCCACTATCTTGCTTTTATTTAAACCATGTAGTGTGTTGTACCTTGGGACAGTATTAATAATTTGATTAAATTCTTAATAATTTGGATAAATAAAAATATCTTTATTATTTATTTTACGAGCAATTCCACAAAACATGTAAAATACCACTCAGCTTTGTTTTGGATATATTTTATAATGATTGAAGTTTGAAAATATAATTCTGGCAACACCTGATAAATCTTTTTCCTTCCGTGTGATGAAATGTTCTAAAGAGCAAATTTTCTGATGTATTTTGAAATAAAGTTTGTTTCCTGACACAAATTAGTTCAAGTGTATGACTATTGACTGAATTATAAAGCATGTCCCAAGGTACAACATGATGTTGTACCTTGGGACAGTTTATCCTCTCTATTTTAAATGAGTGGCAATTTTTTAATTTCAAGCTGCCAGAATTAAAAAAAAAATATTATAGAGGAATATATTGGTGTGTTGAAATGCTGCTTTGAAATTTTTTATTTTGACAATAATTATCGAAGAAAAAAAATTTAAATGTAAAAATTGTCCGAAGGTACAACACTCTCCCCTACAGGGGAAAAACCGATTGATTTTGTTGAGAAGTTTCCTTAGCAGGCCACTTTGGCGATGATAGCGGGTGATCGCCTAAACTTGTGTAAGGAAATCAGCTCCTACCACAGAGACCACAGATAAAGTAATAGAGTGGCAGATCACGTGACCTCCAATGCTAACGACGGGACGCTCAAGGAGCTCCCAGAAGAGCCAGAATAAAGCCAGTGTTGTGGGTCACGTGATCTTACACTCTAGTACGTTAAACTACTATCTATGTGGTTCCTAGCTACCAAGATTCAGGCGATTGTCGATCCCGGCGCTTAGACCAAGCGAAGAAGAAATATAGAAACCGGTTTTCTGCCGCCAATGTCCGCCAAGCAGACAATTGCGAGCGTCCGCCTAATAAATCAATCGGTTTTTCCCGTGTACTCTTCATATTATATTGAGATCATATCTTATTTCCACTACATAAAAGAAAGTATATTATAATTCGATACTTGTCCACTTAAAAATTCCATGCTTTTTCACCATAATATAGTTTCTAGTAGCTGCAGTGGCTGTGTAGTGAAAAATTTCACATATTTTAGCAATTCAGTTAAGCCTACGAGAAATCTTTCGAGGCCCTGAAACTTTCGCCTTAACAATTTGAGTCAATCAGATTTAAAATTGAAATACTTTTTGAAAGGTAATTGACCCTGGTTGTTATAACCCTTAATAATATAGTTAAACAAGCAAGACAAAAACCTTTTGTTTGATCAATTTTACGAGAAAGACCAAACTTGAAAAGCGTATTTATTGACATTTTGTTTAAAAGGTTATCTTAAATGCCTTTCTTTTACGAAAGAGCTTCTTTACTCAACACAACAAACAATCAAATTGAAAGTAGTTTTAAAACATTTTGTTTTAAGATATTTTTCTATGCAATGCATAATATAAATTAATTTTCATTGTTAACAAAACATACACAGAAAATCTACTCAAAGTAAGTAATTAAAGTCAAAAATAAGATAAATCATAGAGTTTGGAAGGTCATTTGAACAAGATAATTACTGACATTTTATTAAAATGCTATTTTAAATGCCTTTACTAAGGAGCTTCTTTACACAGCACAACAAACGATCAAATTGAAAGTACTTTTGAAACATTTTGTTTCAAGATATTTTCTATGCAATAGAAAATAATTTCCATTGTAAACATAACATAAACAGAAAACCTACTGAAAAAAAAGTAATTAAAGTCAAAAATAATCTAAATCATAGAGTTTGGAAAGTCATTTAAAACACATTTAACAGATTGCTGGTCTCCAAATAAAGTTTAAATTTACCCCCCCCCCCAGCGTTCAAAGACATGTAAAGAATAACAAGTGCAGCAAGTGAGCTAATATAAAAGAACATTGTAAAGAATAACAACGAACTTCATAGCATAAAAAGAAGATTTGGAGTACATTGAAACCAGCATTTGAACTTGGCGTTCAGAGTTGCACTGACCTTAAAACACAGAGACCGGCTGAGGATATACACTGAAGAACCAGAAATGTGGCATGTTTGTTTAAATCGCTAAATGCAAAAAGAGGTCGAATCAGCAGAAAGATTTCCGTTCATGGTGCTTCGTTTCATGGAATGTTAAAAGGAGCAAACATAGAGGGAAATACCCCAAATGGTCTTGGACCCTTTCTGCATTAAGCCCTTTTGATTATTGGCCCCAGGAAACGCGTGTTTTTCCTATGCAAAATGTCATATAATGTTTACATTACTGCAGAGACTACAAGGTAAAATTAGAAGGGGTTCCCAGCGGGGAAGATGGAACTTTTCGAAAATATTTGAAAGAATAATACAGAATCGTGCTGACTTTGTTTTTCTTTATCTGATTCCACTTTCACTTATCTGGTAATGGTTTTTCTCTCTTGAAGATTTGCTTATTTTGGTTTTGAGTTTCATATCTACACACGCACCTGCAGTACGATCGGAAATTCATGATATGCCCTTTATGTTCTATATAATAACTATTAGTAGGTTTATGAACTTCTGAGATGGAAAGATAGTAAGGCTGGAGTTCTGTCTAGAAATTTGGGTTAGGAAGGGGTTTGTAAAACATTGGATATTTTTAAGAGTTTTAAGCTTTACTTCTGTAACCATAAAGCAAACCCATTATTTAATTCAAATTTGAATGTTTGAATTTGTGAAACGTTTATGAAAGAAAAAGTCATTTTCCGATTCTACCAGAAAAAAAATTGTAGTTTGGATTTGCAGTTTTTCTTTAAATCCAAAAATGTGCTACTGGATACAGCGACGTTAAGGGAAAGGCGTCATGCCACAACGATTTTCCGTCCAGGGTTCTGTTGTTGCCTTTAACTATAAAAAATACTCGAGAAAATTTAACTCTTTTTTTTGTGGGGCGTACGTTAAATCTGACATGGTCCAAAGTCCTACGCCATGTACGATGTCTCTATACGGTTGCTTTGTGTGCAAGCCATCAGTTTCGCTACCTAACCCAAAATTACAAGAACCGTCACCAATTAACTGCATCTATAGCTCTAGTTCGTCTTCATTTTAAGCTGAAACCGAAGAAATTTGTAACATCTTATTGCATCCTAGACTCTCTGACTCCTCAATAAAAAAAAACACCCGCTAGAAATAACACATTTTTGTTTCACTTTACGCATGATCTGTCACATCATCAATTACAAGGGAGCCCATTTTTGTGGCAGAGGTCTGACACGCAACATTAAACATGGACTTCTTCCAAGCACTTGACCCCGTTGACACGCGAGCGACCAGTTAAAAAAAAAACTCCAGATAATAAAAAAAAAAACATCAACAACTTGTAATTAGTTCGAGTAAATGGCAATTCTCTGTCGGATTGTTATTACATTACGGCACGGCTCGGATCGGGGGGGATCTATATTTCGGCAATTATTAGATTTGGAATACACTTCTACAGCATTTGGTATTCCATTTTTTTCTAACACGCTAGATGGGTTTGGAATTCAAATTTGATGTTTTCGTAAAGAGGACAAATGGTCTGCTAGAATCAATGAACTTTTCTATTCAATGAACCCAAGCCTTTACCTTGATATTCGGATACTTTATTGCTTGGTTGATGCGGCACCATAGTTTAATTTTTTTTATTTAAATGGACAACCTTTTTGAAAATTTCGGTTGGAGGTTTGCGTTTTTTTTGTATTTTCTAAATTGCTTATATTGATATAAAACTATTCATTAATAATTTGAATGATTGGACTCACACCAAACTACTTGACAGTATCGGACTCATTTTGCAAAACATTAGCAAATTTTTGAGATCATCAAATATTAAAACTTGTGAAATTGCGATTTTCAATTAAATATCAATTAGAGCTTTTTTTCTGGATTATTTAAAACATGCAAATAACTACTTATAGTTAATTTAAATGTCAGTAAGTGCACATACTATCAAAGTTCATTTTTTAACAACTTAGTAAAATGTTCTTTTACCGTTATTGTGTGGCGTTTGCTCAAGTATTAGGGATGTAGAAAACAACCTTTTTTTAAAAGTAAAATCATAAATTAAAGCAATAATTAGTACTCTTTTACTTAAAAGGTTAATTTAAAAGATTTAAAAAAAGATGAAATATAGCCTAATAATAATAATACTTCATTTGTAAAAGCATTTCAATGGTTATTGGAATGCACGATATAAGAAACAAGTCAATTTTTTAATTTATCCAAACTAATAACTATATACATTTAAATTTACAGAAAAAGGAAGACAATATCATCTTGTGTCAACTCATCCCATCTCAGCCTTCATAGCATCACAATAGCAGTGTTGCCGTTAGCAACACCACCCTTGTGATCACACCAGAATGACCAACAGGACTCGCACCCCCGATGATTTCGCAACCCCAACATGGACTTCCCAATCACCCAATATCACTGTCACAATCCAGAATGTCACTACTTCCTTCATCAACTGTTCCGCCTTCAGCGAATCTTTTCACAGGAGGAAGGAATCGTGGGTGATACCATTAGTCGTACTCTGCACCGTAAACGTGACGGCCATATTGATATTCGAAGTCTATGTTCTGTATAAATCTTGCGGAGGTCGCCGCCATCTTTTTTTGGGACAGGTACTACTTCTCGGACTCCTGCTTAGTTCCCTGTTGGGGTTCGCCTTCGTCCCAACCCCTACTTGGTTCACGTGTGGCCTCATAAGAGCAGGGGTGGGCATCGCCTATGCCCTGGTGTTCGCAACTCTCCTGGTGAAGTGCGTGTTTCTGTTGAGCCTTCACGTCGGGGTGTATCTAAGCTCGGCCTACCAGGGCCTACTCCTGTTCTTCGCCGTCACCGTCCAGTTGGTCATCGCCGTCCAGTGGTTGATCTACCGCCCAGACAACCTCGTCATTGTAGACGAGACGACATGCAACTCCCACTGCGCCACCTCCAACTCGGATACCATTGCTTCCCTGTCCTACAACATGTTGCTGATGGCCGGAATTACCATACTGGCCATCCGTGCCAGGACAGTCCGAGAGAACCACAGGGAGTCCTTATGCATTGGTGTGGCCATGGGGCTGACCATTCCTCTCTGGATGGCTTGGATCGTGACCTCCAGTGTGTCGTCGGCTGAGCACCACGACCCTTGCCTGGCTTTCGGGGTCGTGGTGACAGCCAGCATCGTGTTTCTGGTGATGTTCCTGCCCAAGGGTCGTCAGCTGGCGTCGATGGGTCGTGGAGGGGCCTACACCGACGACGGCTTCTCGTCTGTCAATCAGTCCATCTACACTCCGTCGTTCCTGCATCTGAAGCCACCCATCATGCCATTCGTGAAGCAGGGCACCCTCGTCAAGCCTCTCACTTCCACTTTCCCCGCCCATCCAGGTAAATTATTTCTCCAAGTAAATTTTCCTCACACATTTCTATATTAAGGCTGCTCATCACCCCCATACCCCGTCCTCCTTCGATCGGGCTTGCTAATGCTAAGTCTATGGGGGAAAAATGGTTTTTATTCCAAAAAAAAAAAGCAAGGAAATTATTGTGCTTTTAGAGGTTATTTTTTTTTTTAAAAACGTTGTTTATTTTTTTAATCGAAATTTTTCTATTGAAAAAAGTAAATAACGTTTTTAAAAAAATAACCTCTAAAAACGCAATTTTATTAGAGTTTTATGAATTAAAAAAAAACTGCATCAAAATATTTCTATAATTTCATTGCTTTTTTTGGAATAAAAACCATTTTCCCCCCATAGGCTTACCATTAGCAAGCCCGATCGAAGGAGGACGGGGTATGGGGGTGAGCAGTCGTAACTCCTAGTGACCGGTTTGAAATTTTAAATTAGAAGACTCTCAACTTCTTCAGTCCTTACGCTTAAAAATCATTAATTTGAAAATATATGGCATAAAGTTGATATTCCCTTTGATCGATGCGTAATATTGAGTTAGGACCGGTAGCCCAAGCTTGTTTTTCCTTATTTTATCAGGACATAAAAGAGATTAAATTCCAAACAACCAGCTTAACCCTTGTTTTACCAGACATGCCGTATGGTCACACTAGCGATACTTTTAGGCCACGACTAGTACGAGTGTTACCTTCGCACGAAAACTTTTTCTGAAGCAATAATATTTTTACCCCATATTCCATTCAAAATGATAATTTTAATCGACATAAATTTTACATATTTCTAACGACAAAATATTTACATTTAGTAAGATTATCAATAAAAAGGTGAGAGGTTATATTTCGGTTCTTAAAGTTATATAAAGTTGGTTTGGTTTTAATTATCGTCGCACTAGAGCTAAACGAGGGCTATTGGCGACGGGCGTCGTATATTAGAACCACAGTCAATATATAAAGTTGGAAAAGGGCAGTCGTCTGAAGTAATGAAGTATACAGGACATTGAACCTTTCTTCTTCGAGATATCAAACTACAAAAACTTTGTGCAGCATATCAACCCTCGATACTTTAGTAACTGTTACGTATTTAAATATTTTTACATTCCTAATAGATAAAGGCGTGGTTTTCCTTGTAAAATGCAAAGTAACAATTTAAAGAACATGATTGCGGTTTTTTAATGCTATACAGTACATTATTAGGGACATCCAAAGGGATTAAAGAAAGTAATTATTACTTGAAACACTGAACATCAATCAAATTCCAAATACCCCTCCTAGTTTTAAGGGAAATATATTTTTTTCAATCCTATTTATGTAACCCTTTTTGACAGATTACTATCATTTGCATGGATTATTTCTGTACTTAGGTTGCTAAGGGCCGATGTATGTTTTGTGTTCAACCATTGAATATATGCACTTTTTCTACTAAGGAATAAAATTCCTCCATGCCTTAGTCTGAAGCACCTGCTTTTGATGACCAGGAACCATGAAATTACAATAGTTTTGCATTTGCTTATTTAAACGAGTTGAAAGTTGCGAATGACTGACCTCTTGGGTTCATGAAAACAGAATAAAAATACTATAACTTGCGTCTATATACCTAAGCACTTAGACATTCAGAAACAAACAATTGGTTTGCATGGTTGAAAAATGGCTTTGAATGTGTAGTAGTTGATGTCAAAATGAGCCAGATGACATCCTACTAATTAGGTAAAAGATTTTTGAATGACTTAAAGCTAAAAAGATGAATCCAACTATATTCTATTTAGCGAGATGTTACCTAAAAAGAGAAAGATGTTAAAAAAACAATTTAGTTAACTACATCTTATTATTTTCGATTCCATGCAGGTCACCTAAAAACAGAAATCGCACAATATTTTAAGAAAATTAGTATACTATTAATTTTAGATAATATAACTATGCATAAGCTAAAACTCTATTTCTCAATAATTATTTTTTACGAGATAATAAAACTGATACTTATAATAATTTATATAGCCATTGTGTATTTGTAGCTGCTTTCCGGATTTTCTTTATAGCAATTGCAAAAATATTTTCCAAACAAAAAAGTTGTTAAAAAGAATTAAATTTAAGTGGAAGAAAATTTCGCAAAGGCTTTTACTATACGTTTAATTTTTTTGGCGAATACAATGTAAAATACGGTTTCAAATATTCAAGTAATTAAAGTGTTTACTTTGAAAACTCATTTTAACTCAATCGCCCGTCGACTGCATTTGACGATTTTAAATTCAATTTAACGAAATCGCCAATGAACGTGCCCTACCTAAGGGTCAGCCGCTATATCCAAGTGATGTATTTTGAAGATTGTAAGTTTTACAACCAAGTCCTTTAATTGTATCACATCGCAATAAGATATTTTTTGCTTAGTTAAAATGCACAAACATGGTACTTAACTATCAATATCTATTATTGATTTAAATCATTACTATCGCCACAATTTTTTTTAGCTTTTCTACGAATTATTCAAACCAAAGTCAAAGTTTAAATAACCCTAGGATGATGCATTCGATACAGAAACTTCTCCATAACAGCTATCATAAATGTTCTTTATTTGCCATTTGTACAGCTGTGGAAATAAGAAAGTACCCACTTGAAGTTTTTTCATCCGTTAGTCACCCTATAGAATCGGACCTTTTTGAGATTGTGTACAATTAACATTCTGAGTTAATTGCACGATACAAAATTTGCATAAGGGGCCGTCTTCATATTAAAAATATTACGATCTTAGAAATTTCCAATAGCAACACCCAATTTTAGTAACTTAGTAATGTTAAGCACTCTTGAAAACCCTTAAATATAAGTTTTTGTTACATTTGGATGAATATTTGACGAGTTATTCAATCGAATCACTTGTAGATCTTTTGGGGTCCATCTCTAAAATGACAAGCAAGCATGCATGCACAGCAGTCCTTATTTATCAATTACACACGTAATCTTATACACAGTCCCCTAAAGGGTAATTATAAAGTATTTTGTGATTTATTCAGCAAATTATGAATAAACATTTTTAAAAATTGGGATTTCGCTTGAACTTCTTGTCTTAAACTTATTTCTTTAAAAATATTAAGGGGTTTCCATTCATATTTTTTTTAAAAATCAATATAATAATTATTTAAAAATATAAAAACTGTTTTAAATACCACAATATTGAATGCATTTTGTTTGGGTTATTATAATTTCGTTTCAGTAAAAAATTCGTTTCATTATCTTAATTATTTATAGATCGGGATAGTTTTTTATGTGCAACTCATTTAACATTATGGGACCTAAACTTTGCACGTCTCTAACTCCTCTAATAATGCTTAAAAACTAACAAAATTTGGCATTTCGTATTAACATAGGTCAGAGATTTGAAATATGGATTCAAAAAGGGGTGTTGCTATTGGAAATTTTAAAGTTAGTAACATTTTTAATATGAAGATGGCCCCTTATGCAAATTTTGTGTCATGCAATTAACTCAGAATGTTAATTGTTCACAATGTCAAAAAGGTCCGATTCTTTAGGATGAATAACGGAGGAAATAACCTCAAGTGGGTACTTTTTTATTTCCACAGCTGTACATGGAGTTATCACAAGAACCAATGTCGAAAATACTTACTTCACTTATTTATGGATACTAGTTAGTTGAGAATCCAAACATATTTTGTAGCGAATGAGTGCTTTTTTATACACCTGTTGAATTCCTATGCAGTGTATGAAAATGATATATGAAGAACTTAATACACACTTTTATTATATATTTACTTAGCTTTGTAAATTGCAAGCAGTTAACGTGAAAACAAAAGTTTTTTTGAAGCTTGCCTAATCATCCAAACATTAACACCCATATTAGAAATATCATATTAGAAATAAATATTTAATTTTAAATTAATAAAGATCACATTAGTTTCTAATCATATTTAGAGGATTCGAAGTTTGTCGGTCTCTAATTATATTTTACAATTATATTCGAATACACACGTCGAATACACATAACTCAAGGAAAAAACTCATGATGCGGTTTATGTACTTGTATTACTTTCACCTTTAAAGACTAAAATCGCATATCATGAATATTTTTCATTTTGATCTTAAAAGCTCATTTATGAAACGGAACTAAATCTTAAGAAAATTAGGATGATGGAGTCAGCAATCTTTATGAGATAAACTCTTTTTTTTTCTTATTGTGTGGTTTTAACTGTCTGAAAACTTTCCAAGTAAACAACATATCTTAAAGAACACAGCATTAAATGCTCTATAACCTCTAATCTGTGCCTTTAAATGAAAGCAGGAACTTATAAGAAAGAAAAATTTGACAGATTACTTTTTAAGATTGAAGCCCACGCTTTGCGTTATTAGCTAAGTTTATAAGAACACCATTTTTACAAAATTTCGCAAGTCGGCATTCAAGGAAGAAATACTTTTCTTCTCTGTAAAATGAGCCCGAAAACACTTTAAGCATTTTTCTTATTTTTTTTTATAGTTTGTAAAATACTGTGGGCTCGTAATGTATAAATTTAAGCGATGTGTTAAGCAGTAAATGCTGCAACCTCTTTTAAAGTAGAATCAAACAGTGTCGAAAACATGGTCCATAAATTTTTGCTTGGTTGAATCTTTGAGGAGGGGGTGTTAATATGGACACCCAGTTTGGTTTTAGCTAATAAAGCTCATTGTTTCAATTTCGTTTTATGAATATAGTTATCTTTAACTAGAAGTTTTAACCCCTCTTCTAACACTAGGAATTGGGAACGACATAAGAAAAAACAATTTATTTGAAAATAATAATTGTCAAATTTACTACGTTTTTCCAATACGATCACGATATGTGTTTGGAGTGTGATTATTTTGTGCAATCTTTTTTTTATATTTTGCGTAAGTTATTTGGTGTTGTTGCCTATGTATTGAACCAATCTTTTTAAGATTTATAGGAATCGATCAATTTTAAAATACTTTACCTAAGTGCGATGATTTTATCTTGATATTTCTGAGATATTTTATTGTGCATCATTATTTTCTGATAACATTTCATTTGCTCTTCTTTATATAACACTAGCAAATAAATACCCTTTCTTCGCACGGACATTAAAAACTATCCCAATCTATAAATAATTAAGGTAATGAAATAAATTTTTTACTGAAAAGAAATCATAATAACCCAAACAAAATGCATTCAATATTGGGGTATTTAAAACAAATTTTATATTTTTAAATAATTATTATATTAATTTTTTTGAAAAACTTGAATAGAAACCGCTGAATATTTGTACAGAAATAAACTTAAGACGGGAAGTTTATGCGAGATTCCAATTTTTAAAGTTTTTTGTTCATTATTTGCTGAGTAAATCACAAAATGCTTTTTAATTACCCTTTAGGAGACTGTGTATAAGATTACATGTGTAATTGATAAATAAAGACGGCCTTTCATGCATGTTTGCTTGTCATTTTAGAGATGGTCCCCAAAAGGTCCACAAATGACTCGTTTAAATAACTCGTCAAATACTTATCCAAATGTAACAAAAACTTAGATTTAAGGGTTTTCGAGAGTGCTTAGCATTTCTAAGTTATTAAAATTGGGTGTTGCTATAGGAAATTTCAAAGTTCGTACCATATTTAATTTGAAGACGGCCCCTTAAGCAAGTTTTGCGTCATGCAATGCACTCAGAATGTTAATTGTTCACAATCTCGAAAAGGTCCGATTCTATAGGTTGCATAACCGCTGAAATAATCACTAGTGGTATTTTTTTATTCCACAGCTGTACCATTGAATCCTTCATAGGACAATAAATTTATGCTTATTGTTCTTGCTCGTGTATAGAATCCCGTTACTTATATTACACACATACTCTTTCTTTTATTGTTATAGATTTTAGCAGAGTTAATATCTTAAAAATGCGGAAAATGGAAATAAAAGATAGAAACTACATGGAAATGAAACTAGCATTGCTATAAAATGTGTAATTTTAATACGACTACTATGATTTTATTTAATTATATATTTAATAATATTTTTTTTTACAAAAACAATTTTACCGCAGTTTTTTTTATTTAAATTTCAATTAGAAAACTAATGAAAAAATCCCGAACCAAATAGTAATGTTTACCAAAAAAATATTCAATCTTAATTTAAATATTAAAAATTTATCACAAGTGCTTCTTTCCTCTAAAATCACAAAATATTGAGCACCAAGTAGCACTTTCAATATTACATTCTATTTTGAATTTTACAACTGATTTATGAACATAATTCTAACACAAGAAAAGTTGCTATTGTCGAGATAAAAAAAAAGCAAGAAACGAACTTTCCAATTAATATAAATTAAGGCCCCCACCCTTACTGGAAACTAAGTCATGTTACCTATCACATTTGGTCACAGTTAAATACGTGAGAAACAGAAATGAGCCATGTATCGTGAGCGCGGAGAAAAAGAAAGGTTAATGGAGAATATAACTTTATAAATCATTATTAGACAAGTAGATGTGGCAACGTCACGTTGTAGTTATTTGACATATTGATCGATAGCTCTGGAGCACCACTTCGGCTGGTTACTGACCTGATAGCCATTGCGGTTCGAGTCGTAATAATCAGCCCCGCATCATAAATTGGGCAGATCCAGTGTCATTCGAAGACTCGGGGCCACAGCCGAAGTTTGTTTCGCAACAAAGACATGGATGCCAACTGCTTGGGGCCCGGGTGGAAGAGTGGCTAAGATAGCTGCCTCCGCTAACAGTCTGCTCACTGTACCGGGTGCGGGTTCGATTCCCGCCCTCTCCCTGGGTGTAATTTCTCTCTATGTGACAGTAAGACTTCTTTCCGTGTCTGTATCACTTGCCGGATTCAGTTTTGCAACAATTTTCTTCTTAAGGGGTCATAGGAGTCTTAAAAATGTGCAAAGAAGGTACTACAAAGCATGGTAATTTCTAATTATAATTGAGCTGACAATTTAGGTATAAGTCTTTGTTTGTACATATTTGTACAATATAAAGTCATTTTCATGGTCATGTTATTGACCTCAAAATTTGGCGCGCAAGCCTAATCCCAATGTTTTCAAATAGTTTTATGTTTCTTATCGTTTATTTTAGTTTTGGCTAAAGTTTCATAAATTTTAAAATTCATTTTATAATAAATAAATCTTATAGAATTACATATAAAAATTATAATTATATATTGAGTAGTTAAAAAATTACATGAAAGATCGAACTATGCTGTTTAGTACCTTCTTTGCACATTTTTAAGACTCCTATGACCCCTTAATAGTCGAATTGTTACTTACCACAAAATATCGAGTCAAGCTAAACTAAGGAATTTTGTTTCTATGAATAAACGGGATTTGAAGTGTATGAACTATGGTTTTTGCGCTAACATATTTCTAAATTTACAATATTAATTTTCATTGAAATATATTAATTCTGAATTGTTGTAGGATCATTTTATAACTTTTAAATTGCTAATTTGTATATTATTTACTAAATTACAATTTACTAAATTGCTGTTTCGGATC
Organism: Hylyphantes graminicola; assembly: GCA_023701765.1. Taxonomy (NCBI): domain Eukaryota; kingdom Metazoa; phylum Arthropoda; class Arachnida; order Araneae; family Linyphiidae; genus Hylyphantes; species Hylyphantes graminicola. Next base: position 38,249,457 of record CM043113.1, on the reverse strand, counting down.
CAGTTTTGCAACAATCTTCTTCTTAAAGTAAGCAGCCGATCTACTGCCATTTTGAAAAACTCTGATGCCGTTTCGCAATGAAGACATTGATCTCAACGGCTTCTAGAAGTAATGCCCTCGTAATTTTTTCTTGGGCGGAAGGATTACAAGAGGTGATAACGAGCACTTGAATTCGTCACTGTCCATTGCCGTCTTGTCATCATCGAAACAAGAAATGATCGGCGAAAAAATTATTATTGGGACATGAGGAACACCCAATAATACTTACTTTTGAGAAATAATGCCTTGGAGTTTGCTGATGGTGTTGTATGGTAGGCGGATTATACATTATTATTGTTATTTGCTCAAATGAAGCAGTGTCAATTGCTGTTCTATCATCATTTTTTGAGACATGAAATAATCAATGTATTGTTAAAAACTGTTACTGGAACAAATAACATCGTATTATTGAGACATTATATCGGGAGATCTAAAAATGGAGTCTCTCTTTGGAAGAAGGCTCTCACTAAATTTACTCCTGCCCCCGTGTTTTTTTTTTTAAAATTCCTTTGTTTTTTAGGTAACTGATTGTGTGTGTACAGGGTGGTTACAAAATAACTCTCGCTATTCGGAGTGGTCCGTAGCTTGAATGAATAATCCAAATGCAAAAACTTTAAGACACTTACTAATCAAGAAGGGGGGGGGGGGGGAGAATGCAATCATAAAAAAAAAACTCGTTGCTTGACCAGGGTTCTAAATTACGATTCGCAATTGGATGTGTTTGCCGTAATTAGCCATAATTGACGACGCCTCATAATTTAGAACCCTGGTCAAGAGACGAGTTTGTTTTTTTTATGATTATTTTTTAGGATTCAATCTTTTTATGATTTCTTTCTTTCCCCCCCTTCTTGATTAGTAAGTGTCTCAATTTTTGATACATTTGGATTACTCATTCAAGCTACAGAACACTCCAATTAGCTAGCGTCATTTTATAACCACCCTGTATTTAAGAAAATATACACCATTTAAATAAGATTTGTTTTCAGCCATATATTCAACCGTATATTTAGCATTTGTTTTTAATTATAGTAAGATACAAATTAAACACAAGCAACAATAATGATATAGATAAATAGCAATTCTAAAAATTTGACGAGATAATTGATACTTATACCAAAGGGGGAATGGAAACTTGTCTCCAAACTGCAAGTGCTGTTGTGTTAATCCAATGGAATTTTTTTTAAGCCACGTTTCTTTGACTGCATTGAGTATTTTACAGATGGATTTTTATATTATAAATGTAGATGACTTACAGGGCTCTATACTCCCTCTTCTTTGAATTGGTTCGAATATTTTTTTAAAAATAATAATTTTACTAAACAATATGCAAACTAATTTTTTTTAAAAGTAGGATAATAGAGAACTGTAAATCAGTTACATTTATCATATGAAAAACCGTTTAAAAATATTCAATACAGCCGGAGTATTATGGCTTCCAAAATTATATGTTTTCCAATGGATTAACACGGAGGCACTTTGTTTTGGAACCCGCTTTTATTCCCCTTCAAAAGTGTTTATATTTTCATATTGAACTTGCTCGATTTAAAATATTTTTTATCTTACCGATTTCAAAGTAAATATTTTTCTGTGTGCAGATTTAACTGTAACTACGATTTTTACAATACCATATTATCATGCTTAATTGTTGTTCGATACACATTTTACTGTCACATTTTGCTTCATTATGACATCTGGTTTTCATGTACAACCCTTTTAAACCCTTAAACTGCAATTACAATCACACTGTACTACAAGGTTCCTTAAATAAATACCTTTTCTCTATCTCACCTGTAGATAGCCATCAATAAAATTACTCAATAAAAAATTTCGATCATCCATCCATTGAGAGAAATAAGAGGATTACATATCTGGGCATCTTATAAGTGAGTGCTAATAGTCAGTAACTAGCTTCTTTCCCAATCGATACATTTATTTCTTGTTTCTAGTTTTTTTATATATATTCACAGTTACTGAAATCATGTCACGTTGGGTTGGCCAAATTTTTATTGCATGATGATAGGTTTGGAGCGGATTTTTACATATGAAAATGAATAATTATTATTGTTTGGCTTCGGAAATTTGCTTTGTTCTCTTCTTGATGTAGTTTTATGTGTCTATGCGGGTATGTTTTACATAATTTTTATGCATGGTTATTATAAGTATAAGGCTATTTGTTCATACATGACTTGAAGATTTTGAATATTTGTGTTACCGAGTGTGTTAGTATCAACATAATAATTCTGTGGTAGTATAGATAGCGATAACTAACGTGTAGAACATCATATTTTTTTTACCACGTATGCTAATTGTTATCTCTAGTCTTTTCTTTGAATCGTGTATATTTAAACAAAGACTAATATTTGCATGAATATCTTAAACTTTAATTTTACTCTCAGATTTTGTACTTAAAGGATAAATTGTTTGTGTGAGTTCCATACTTCTTTGATTGAAGTTTTGCAAAATGGAATGCTTATTGGTGTTTTAGTCTTAAATTTCAGCGGTAAATTTTATCATTTTTTTAAAAAAATTATTCCAGTTAAATAAGCATTTTATGTTAATTTGCTGAGAAAACTTAAGTTGTACTCTTGTGTTGCTGCACTTTATAAAATCCGAGCTATTTAAAAATGTTGACTGACATTGTAAGTATAGATTAAAACAAAAAAAAAATTACATTGTTAAAAATACGATTTAAACTTTTTTTTATCGATACACAATAATTGTTGATTTACAATAATCCTAATCATTACAGCAAATATTATTTATCCAAATATCTATCTTATATTTATTATTTATCTAAATATCTATCTTATATTTAGCTGAATATCTATATTATTTATCTAAATATTTTACAATGAAAGTAATTGCTTAAAAGTACTAAACAATTCGATCATGACAAGTATTAGCGAAGTTGATTAAGTATTTTTAAAGGAAATTACTTTTGCCTTATCATCAATCAAAACTCTACTGTGAATCTTATCTTTAAATAATCCAGGTAATGCTTGAAGTAGACAAAAATACGCATAAACAAATTATCTGATATTAAACTTAAGTGCCGTGTAGTATTTGTGTTAGTCTTAAATATCAGCCACCCAAGATAGATCGTTCCATTCTAATGAAAACATTGAATCCATAATTACATCGACACCATCTCATAAATGCATCAATTACCTCTGTGTTATTGTACACCGTTCTTATCTATACATAGATTAAAAGCTCATTCTTTTTTAAGAGTGTTAACTTTTCAATTTCAATCATCGTACTCGAGCTTTGATTGTGGAAATGAATTGGTGTCTGCAGAACAACTAATTTGTTTTGCATTCGAAAGGACTTGGGGTCTTGTTACTCTTCTCGTTTCGTAATATCTTGACCTCTAATTGCCGGGTGCGTTAAACGCGCTGTAAGATTCTGTTAAAGAAAAGTATTGTGAAAAAGCTCCCTTAGCCGGAGGACACAATAAGCATGATGTAAGTAAGAGATAAATTGATTCCTTATTCCCAACACACACACGTAGGAAGATTGGAAAGGCAATAAAAGCATCTTGAACTGGTTTCCGTCATTAATGTGGTCCATTCCTATAAGCAGTACTAAGCTTATGTTGTGGAGCAAAATTCATTTAAGTTCAGGAGTAAGGATCCAGTTGAACGTTATCTTTTTGACAAAGATGTATCCAACAAAACAATGAGATTATGCTCTACTGACAACTTTAACCCTCTAATGCATACTGTTACCGTTTGGTAACAAGTAACATAATCCACTTTATTCTATTAAATTAGAGCTCCTCCAAGACAAATCTGTGTTTTTTCATCTATTACATTTCATTTTAAAGTTTTAGTTACTAATAATCCTCATAGTTGACAGTAGTAAAAGTGTATTCAAAATTAAAGAGTGAGGTTATTAACTTCTGTGAAATTTCGTTTTGGCAGTATTCAAAGAATAATAATATTAGTACTAAATACTAATAAATAGTTCTGAAAAATTAATCATAGTTAAAAAGTGTTATTTTGAAATATTTTAGTAGTTTTCTAGTTATTATTATCGAAATTGGAATTTTGCCGTATGGAATTTTTTTTAAAAATTGAAATTATTTAAATTCTAATGCAGTTACATTTTTTTAAGTATTTTTCCCATAATGTATGTGAGTATTAAACATACATATATATTTTTTTGGGATAAAATAAAAATTCATGCATTAGAGGGTTAAGTCGGGTATAGCTAGAGTGACGATTTAGTGTGACAGTAAAAGTGAAAACCACAAGTCAGAATGATTTATAGGTGTAGTGAACAGAACGATGATTCAAAATATCAAATTTTCATTTTGACTTTTAATCACTAAACTATGCCTTAATAAAAAACTGATAGAATACGTAACTGAATAGAAGGCTAGAATTGGCAGGGATGTTAGTTAAATTCAATAAACTTTGCTACCAGTTTCAAATAGTATTATTTTAAAACAGTAATTTTCACCATAAGGGTTGATTTTTTTCTTTTTCTATTTTATTGATGCTGCATACAAGTCCATTCAACACACGGGATCAACTTTAAAAAATAATTATCAGTGGACATAAATAAGAAAAAATTGCAACTTTTGAATTGCGCAAAAATTCTATTTTAATAAGAATTTTGAAAGCAATGCAAATTAAATTATACTGAAATTGAATATTAAAAAGTCAAAGTTAACGCTTTTATTCGGTAGGTTTTAATGATATTCCTGAAAGTATAAGTTAATGGTTTAATTTTAATTATTTGTTGCTTTAAATTAAGGGTCTAGTTTCACAAAACTCACATTCTTCAAAGTATAACTACACTCTTAAAACAAAAGAGTGAAATCCACTCCAGTAGGAGAATTGCATTTTCGACACTGGAAAGGAGCGAATATTAACTCAGACTGAGTTAAAATCACTCGTTTGGAGTGATCCTGTCGGAGGTTTAACACACAAAGGAACCACTCCTTCCGGGGAAGTGCATTTTCCATACTGGAGGAGCGAAAATTAACTTAGACAGTTAAAATTGCTCGTTTGTTTAAAGAGTGTAGGATACAGGGTTTTGCCTTTCGTTGGCGACTTTTGTTAATGTTAAAATTGATCGGAAGAAAATGACAACGAAGAATCCGAACCTTAAATCTTAGTTTTACCTTGGAGAATCTGAGCTTTTCCAAACAAGACCTTTTAAATGACAGTTACAACTGTACAAAACTGACTTTGAGCATTGTTAGTGCCCTTCAGCTTCCTAATTAGAGGAGCAGGCTAATAAACCATGGGTCATTCGCAATAATTTGTTTATTATAGTGATGATTAAAGCGAGGGCAAGTCAGTCAAGTTTGTAATCCAGGTTTGTCGTTAAGCAAAACAGAGGTTTATTTATTTCAAATTGAACAGGTGGGATTTTTTTTATAGCGAAAGTTCATGAGGCTATGCAGGTAAATGGCGATTTTGCTTGCAGAGTAAATGAAACGACCACATTGGATATTTCATTATGGAGTGTTTGCTTTGATGGAATAGCAATTATGGTTTAGTGTTGTATAATAGATATTCCAGTATTTCTTTATAATGTAATTGTTTTGGTAATTAACATCGCCGTAGTCTAATGTAATGGATTATGTGTTGACGTTCTACTTGCAAAGTTCGTCATTATTTTTTTTACATAACGTTAGTAACGATCTCAGTATTTAAAGTTCCATAAACAACGTAAGATTGGAAAATAACAAATTAAATAAGAAAAGTTTGCGTTCAGTTAAATTGTACTTTGCTTTTGCGTACAAGAACATTTATTTAAACATCTCTAATATTGATTTTGGATTCAAAGATAACTAGTTTATTTTACTTAAGATACATTTATGCTGCTCTGAAATTATGTTATTTCTGCAAATCAAGACCAATGTTTACACCCATTTATATTTGTGTAAGAGAAAAATATTGTTGTTTCAATCAAGCAGAAATCATACGATTCGAATCTTGGTTAATGAAATGAAACAATAATTATAAGTAGATTAACTTTCGAAAACATACTTGCTATTTATACTGCTATATAAATGTTTTTGTTTATAAAAACTGTGTTTCTATTCTTTTAAAATTCACTCAAAAGTTCTTATAAAAATACAGATACAACGTTAAATTTTATGGATTGTATAAAGTGTGCGAAAACATTTTTATCTAGAAATGTTTGCTGTTTCATGGTGGTATTCAGTAAATGGGTATGTTCCAAGTCTTTAGTGGCATCAAAAATGCTGGATGAAAATAAATTATTCCTTGAACCTTGATTGGTGAATATCTGTTACGTGGGAACAGAGTACCAATAGGAGGCCGCATCGAAGGAAGACAATGAATAATAGAAACTTATTTATATTTTGATGAATACGCATTTAGTTATTTATTTTTTAAAAACTTTGGGACATTTTTGAAACGTGCTTTATTGATCAAAACCGGCTTGTCACAATATAATATTTATTTTCGTGTTACATTTTGGGATTACAATTTTTCGAATACTGAATTCTATTCCGTAAATGAATGATTTATTTTTTATTAAACCAAGAAGTGAAGTTTTTATTACTGGTATAAGTAACATATGAGGGAAAATAACCTCTTAAAATTAAAATAACTGAAACAAAATTGTAGGTCATTTTATTGATCACAGAAATATTTAAAGAGGTAGATGCAACAATCGAAAACACTTATTATAATAAAAATAAAAATGAACAGAAATTCTTTTCATTAGATGACTTTTCTAGAAAACCTTACTTTGGTCGAAAGAATACTCCTTTGTGTTTAATAATGCAATGTATGTAACAAGTTATTTTTACTGCAATCTTTCCCTTCGGTTCTTTTAAAGAATTGATCTCATAATAAACCGATATTTAAAAAAAAAACGAAATAACTTTGCCAACGTATAAAATTAAGGGCCTACAAGTAAGTTTTGAGATGGTAATACGCAAGTTTCGAAATTTTGGGTGGACAGTCAGGTTTCTTGTTATTGATAGACTGAGGGGTAAAAAGAAATATGTATATGTTGAAACACTTTTTGCTTGATTTAAAACCTTGCGAAGGGGACAACATACCACTTTATACAACAAATAATAATGAAATGTTGGTAAACCTGTAATAGTAAAGGTCTTTCAATTTGTATATTTTATAGAATATTTCATACATTTTTTTTAGGATTTCATCTAAATTTTTGTCAAACGATTTTTTCCCAACGCAGCTAAGTTGCATTGAGTGCCTATTTAGATGTCAGCTCGTCACGTGGCCGTGGTTCTTAATTACGACGCCATTAGTCCTCGTGCCTTTTTAGTGTGACGCTAATTCAATAAATAATTTAATATATTGCAGCTATACTATGGAAAATGTGAGTTTTACAGTAAGAGCCCATCTTCTGATATAATCTTGATTCTTTAAAAATATCCTACGCTTATATTCTTTATGCACAAATATTTTGTCAAACAATTATATGTTTGTAAGTATGTTTTACGTGAAAAAAATTTTGAATAAATTAGCATTTAAGATTTGCCGAGCGTTACGCCAATTTTTTGGCATTTGAGGTTCCGAGCTGTAAAAATACACATTTTTCGTACGCTATGAATAAACAAGTTCTAATAGTTTTTGTGATTAATAGTACATTCGAACTTTTGTTTCAATCCAACATGTCTTGTAAATTAACTGCTGAAAAGACTCTACATGACTTTCGAAATCTGCTTGGTCCTCTTGGTACGTCATGTTTTAATAGAATTTTTAAATCAGCTGCTTCGGTGTGGGTATTTTTAGAAAGAATCGGCATTCCAGTTTAACTACACAGTTAAAAATTTTGGTGCAAGAATGCACCGGAATCCTGGAGCTTTCTTACTATCACCACTATTTGGAGCCTAAATTTACTAACTTTATGGCAAAACCATAACTTTGATGCACCGCATAAGTGGGGAAACAACGCTTCAAATAGTGATGGCAGCTATTATTTTCCTAGATACCGGTGCAATATCGCACCAACTTTTTAAATGTTTTTAACAGTGTATAGAAAAGTTAGTACTACACTCCTAAAATAAAAGAGTGGAATCCCCTCCAGTAGGAGAAGTGCATTTTCGACACTGGAAATGAGTGAATATTAACTCCGACTGAGTTAAAATCACTCGTTTGGAGTGATCCTGTCGGAGGTTTAACACACAAAGGATCCACTCTTCTAGGAGAAGTGCATTTTCTAGACTGGAGGAGTGAAAACTTACTCAAACTGATTTAAAATTGCTCGTTCGCTTTAAGAGTGTAAGAAAAATTGTACTCTGAAGTTTTGAAATGAGTTCCATTAGGCTACACGCATGTCTGGCTCGTATTGGTTAAGTAATCGCATTTTAAAATCATAGCGGTCATTTCATTTCAACCCACAACCTCTCCTATCACATAATGAACCTGAAAGTTGCAAACAAGGGCTGGGAACGTGTAGGCTTAAGAATGTCTCGCTGTGACCTCTTCTTCTGGGTGCCCCAAATGGGTGAAGTTGATAATCATATGCAAGGGGATTACCCGGCATGGGGTCACTCCAAATGCAGGTTCAAGGCCCACCCCTCAGTTCACAGAGTTTTTTTTAGGTACATTTTTTCATTATTTCGTTCCGTCTATGGAAAAAAGAGGCCTTTTAAAACACGGATCTCGAACTGTGAGAGAAACATTGTTTAATTTTCCTCAACTTTTCTTTAGTTGATTTTTTTTTCTTCCTCTGATCTGTTGCACGTTTTTTTTCTTTGGTAATTTAGTGCACGTATTCAAAAGATTCTTTTTCTTTTAAGTTTCGTAAGCGGTTGTGCCGTAATGCTGCGCACGCGGAAAAAAAAATCTTACTGGATAAGTTTGACAAAAATCTAAGTGGCACCATAAGTTAAATGGGTTTTGACAATAGAAATACAAAATTACTTTTCGAACTTCTAAACTACAAACCAAAACTCGACTTTTTTTATTAAATAATGGGGTAAATCTCCCATTATTTTTTGCTTGTAAAACGTTCTGAGAGAGAATTGAAAGACAATTTTAAGGTGCAAAATATTTATGGACTTTTGGGGAACTCAGTGTATCAAATAAATTAAAAAAAATATATTTTTTATTTCACGAAGCGATTATAATGAGCATTTGTCAAGAAACAGCTTCGAAACATAGAAGGAAAATATTTTGAATTTTAGATTTAAAAATCTGCTATCCTTTAATGCAAGCCCTTCTACAAAAAATATTAGATAGAGTTTTTCCACGCTAAAAGAGCATGTTGTTATCGTGGTTGGTCAGAGAAACTTCCTTTCCATATCTCGTTCGGATGGATGCTTTAAATCTTGATGGTTCGACATAGTCTAAAGAATACTAAATAAAAGTTAAGGTTTCTTATCCCGAAATTTCTGCAACGAAATTTCTTACGTAAGGATGAGATTGAAGTGATGTGTCTTACATAAGTGCCTAAAATTGATAATGGAAACAAGTTAAATAAAGACCGTCCATAAAGCTAAACAAAAGCATTTTTTAATAAGCATAAACTATTTGTTATCAAAAGAAGTTTCTGTTTAGTATTGTTTTTGATTGGTATAGTTAAATCAATTAGTGGTCTAATGTTCATCTAACTTTTGCTATGGTTGCGATGGTTTAACCCAATCATTACGGCAAGCTTTTCAAGATTAGGAAGCCAAAATATTGAAAGCTCGCGAAAAGTTAGCTGGCGTTGAGTTTCATCCTATTTAGCACGGTACGGGCGTTTGTGGCTGCTTTTTGGATGCGACAGGGTTAAAATGCCTGATTCCTGTTCCTTTTCCCCAGAACAAATTAAATTTCCACCAATGACCGTAGCACATTAAAAGTATGCCATATAATTTAAACGAAAAACAAATGTTTTTTATAACACAATAGACCCCATCTCACTCCAACCGTTACCAATAAAACCGACTCCTACAACTCTCGGAAGTGCACTTTTTTGTTATCATCATCCCACCTTTAGTTCATCGGCATACGAGATAAATTCTTCCTGTCACTTTCTCTTCCTACTTTCAACTTCGGTTGATTCGCTTGACAAGAGACTGATTTGACAGATATTCCCTTCGGGTTAATCTACACAATGCGGATTGCGGTGGCTGCCATGCCAAGCGAACCAAGGACTGTGGGATTTTTATGTAGATGGCTCCCACCCAAAGACAAAGGCCTAGGGAGTTTTTCTTTTTTAATAGGATTAAACACTTGGTCGTACTCGTCGTCAAGCGATCCTCTTGAGTGAGGTTTTGTCGGGGTGAATTTATGTGGGAGAGTTAAGATTAAATAAATGTCTTTAGGGATTGTTTTGTTACAAAGAGGATTCCAAGGTAATGTTTTGTTTAGTTTATGGCATTGAAGAATCATTGTAAACTAAACTAAACTTCCCGGCGCAACAGCACATATTGCACATTAATGCCGAGCCCATTTCAGCTTTCGTGACCTGCGGCTCTGCACTCTTAAAACAAACGAGTGAATTTAACTCAGTCTGAGTTAATTTTCACTCTTTTCAGTGTCGAAAATGCACTTATCCTATTAGAGTGAATTTCACTCTTATAGTTAGTCTCCTTAGTTAAAACTCCTACAGGATTAATCCAAAACGAGTGATTTTAACTCAGTCTGAAATAATTTTCCCTCCTTTCCAGTGTCGAAAATGCACTTATCCTATATGAGTGGATTTCACTCTTTTGTTTTAAGAGTGTGGGGTGCGAGGCATATGTCCCGGAAGGTGGTCAGCATCACGCGGAACCCCCAGTGTTTAGTTCCCAGGCATGCTAGGTACCCATTTTATCGACCCACTCAAGGGATGAAAGGATGGGTCAAAATCGTCCAATCCGGGACTCGATCCCTGGACCTGTGGCGGGGTAGTGCGAAACACTACCACTAGGCCACTGTGCCTTCAATGTAAAATAAATGCAATAATTAAAAGAATATTTTATGTAAAATATTTTTCTATTTTATTCAGCTTTTAATTTGAAAATGCATAACTATTTTGTCAAAATCTTCATTCCGGTATACAATAGATAAGATTAGTCCTTAAAGGACTAATACATATTTATAAAAGAGGTTATATAAATTATGTATAGACCTATATAACTTCTGAGGCGGTGAAACAGATAGCAGTATAATAGCTGTATTTATAATGATAATTCTAATATTTATAGATTGCTTTTCCCTTAAATCCTGGAATTCAATATAACATTAATTAACAGTTATTACCAGTAAAAATATATAACATTTAAATATTAATGAAAAATGTTGTTAATATTATTAGCTATTAATTATTAATTTTATCGGTATAAGTTAGATGGCAAACAATAGTTTGAACTAAAAATGTCAATGACATCCAAAACTGTCTTGTTGTTATTAGCGCTTATTAATTTCCACAATAATTAGATAAATTATTATAAATTATAGAGTACCAATACTTATTCAATAAAATTTATTTAAATTTGTATGTTTTCATATTTAAAAAAAAAATTCAAATGCACAAAAATTTCGATAAACAAACACATTTTTTTTGGTAATCATTACAAGCTTTTACAGGGCTGTGCACTCTTAAAAATGAATGCTCAAAAACGACATTTCCCTTAATTTTGACGATTCCGTTACTGGCAAATGCTCCGAGTTTTCGTTTCCTCAAAGTGAGGAAATTTGAATCGTCATTTTTATGAGAATTTGAATGTCGTCTAATCTAAAGAAATATTTCGTCATTTTTGAGCCAACAATAAGATTCAGTTTCCTCAAAATCAAGATACAGAATCGTCAAATCACGATCGTAAAAGTGAGGATTCGCGTTTAATCAAAAGTCACATGATAGTTTGACGAAACAATCCTCAAAATTAACGAAATGAGGCTTGAGGATTGACGAATCGTCAAAAATGTAAGTTTTATTTCTTAGAGTATACACTAACTTTCAAATTTACGATGTTCCTTTTCCAAAGCTATTCATACGAATGACTGAACCCCCTGTACAAATCCAAGAGAAAGGAAGTAATGTCACTGTTCATTGATCAAAGGTTCATCACGTACAAATCTCCATTCAGTAAAGAAGGCCAAGATCAAAATGCGAATCAGAGCCATGTATTATGATTATCTGCGGTGGCGTTTGTGGATTTTCTATTCAGGCAATCTCGCTTTATCAGGCTATTTTCTATTTGCTGTTTTTGATACACCTTTTTCGTTGTACGAGTCGGATCTTTTTGAGTGGTTGATGGTGCGATTGTATTGAAGGTGAAAGTTGAATAATAATGTTTGTGTGGTAGATTTAGATATTTAAGGTTTGTGATAAATATCACTTTTTTTTAATAATAAAAATTTGAAATTTTAAACAATACATTTGTTGTTAGTTTTAGTTTTTGTGACTATTATTATTTGAAATTACACGTATAATTTAGATATAATATACATTTAGATTGTTTTTAAGTATTTTCAGTGGTTTTTTTTTATAGCTAACTAGAAAAGGTTTGATTTATCTACTCTCTTATTTAAATGAAGCTATTTTTTTCTTAGTTTCCGTGGTAAATAGGCTTTATTTTGAATGAATGATTAGAGTAAATGTATAATAATTTTTTTGGAAGATATACGGTATATATGGCAGAGTTTAAATAGCAAATGTTTGAACTTCAATGCATATATTTTATTTGCATCCGTTATTGTTTCTAATTTTGTTAGTTTAGTTTCTAAGATTAGAATTTAATTTTAGTGTATTAATTTTATCCAATTAAATTTTATATTTAAATGCCTTATACACCCTTTTTTACTCCATATCAGCATAATATTTATTTGATGGCTTCCACAATCGTATTAAAAACAAAATAACAAATTACTCCATGAATCTGGAGTAACGTTACACCCAAATATAACTGAGAACTCTTCTCACAAATGCTCTTCAACTGAATAATTCCTCTCTCGGACCCTCAAGGTTCGGTGATCTTTTCAAGAGCAAAATATTCAGCAAATCTCCTCGAAGCGATATCAGCTTAATGAAAGGACCACTTTCACCCAAATGACTTCCCCAAATACAAAGAAGAACATAGTATTCCAGAGTCCTATTTAAAGTCACGAACACATTTATTTCTCTTTCTTTTTTTCTGTTTGGGGGATTGTTGTAGTGATGGGAGTTCTTCCATGAAAGCAAATGCTTTCAGATTTTGATTTTTTTTGTTTGAATTATCATCGCACTAGAGCTACACGAGGACTATTGGCGACGGGCGTCGTATTTTAGAACCACAGTCAGGTGACGAGCCAACACCTGAATAGGCACCCAACGCAACCGTTAAGGGCGACATCGTACGCAGCGTTAGGACTTTGAAGGATATTTAACGTGCACTCCCTTACACGGGGTGTTATTCGTCGGACATTTTTGGCTGCACGGGCCGTTTTATAGGTCGGCAGCTATTTTGGCGATGCCCGGACACGTTCCTGGGACCTTCCGCATGCTAAGCGAGTGCTTAACCGACTGGGCTCCCCAGCCCCTTCAGATTTTGATATTTTATGGTTACAGAAGTCTCTTGGAATACTTCGGCTTGCAATATTTTAAAATGTATTTACTTATGCGCATTGCCGACCCGGCAGCATAACGCTTAGGGAGCTAGCCTTTGCAGCTTCTGGGTCAGGTTCGAATCCCGGTAAGGCATGGATGTTTGTGTTTGTCAATGAATGTTGTTATTTGGTTATGTGTTGTGTCGCTCTTTCTATGTGTGTCTCTTGCGTCTGTGTCACTTCTGGCGAGTGGGGTAACGGGCTATAAAGCATTTGTTCTTCCCTTCTAGAAGGCGCATTCCTTGTCATTTGTCATAGTTATGAAAAATGGAAAGTCTTATTCTTCTATCTATAGTCTTCTAAAACAACACACATAATTTTTAAATTGTTCCAAAACTATTAATATTTATAAGAAAATTATGTTGTTAGTATTATCTTGTCAGTATTTTACTTGCTTTGTTCACAGTAGCAAATTTTTTTTAAAAAAGTGTTTTAACCCATTTTCAATATTTGCAAGCACAACAAATGTACACGACCCAAGTAGCTCCCTTATGTGGGAAATATATGGGCCCCACATACCTAATGTGGGTACAACCTATATGGGACGCGTGCCTACTTGAGGTGGCCTAGCCCATGTGGTTTGATCAACAATAAAGGGGGTCGTTTCTTTCTGGATCCCATATGGGTAGTGCCAGGGCCGGATTTAAAGATTTGCCGCCTGTAGGTTAGGATCCAGATATAGTTTTCTCGACTATTGTTTTCCCCCTACATAGTAGAATCATTTATGTACACTATATCAAAAGCGAAATAATAGTGAATTTTTTAAACTGTTCTTCTACTATTTTTCTTTCAACTCCCAAATCCGAGGGGAAATCTGCAATTGTCCTTACAGCTACCATGTTTACTACTGATTATACTATTAGTACTATGTATACGGTTACTCTTTACGCATTCATGCAAATTATTTGTTTTTTTCTTAAAAATATTAGTATCTTTAAAATTATTTTTAAGTAAAATTTGCCGATCTAGGCTACAGCCTACTTACCCTATTTAGAAATCCGGCCCTGGGTAGTGTCCACATTATATCCCATTACCCAAATTAGCCCATACGGATCCCACATTAGTGTGCGAGTATGAAGATTTCTTTTACGGCTAAGCTGATGGGCTGTGAGGCGCCCTGTGGTCAGAGTAGCGATCTACGGATCGGAAGGTCCCGCGATCGAAACCTGGTCGCCGAAGACACACCGAGTATATGCGGAGTACGTGCTCGTTAAATCTGTTGGGTCCGAAAGTCCTGTGGGCGGTCATTGCGCAGTTTCCCACGGGTACAGGTTCCTGGAGACTATTTCCCTCCCCTTCAGGGACATGTCTAAATTGTGGAGGTGGCGCGTGATAGATGGCAGCATCTGTCACGTATATGTGTGCTTGTGAGTGTGTGTTGTGACTGTCTTACTTGACGAAGGTTTATAAGCGGCTCTCTGAGCAAGCACACAAACCTGAAAATATATGTTTATCAACCAACCAACCAAGCTGATTAGAAAAAGACAAAGTGGAAAACAATATGAAGTTATTTTCTTTCACGTCCCCCTATTTTAGTTCGACGTCCAAGTGGCGCAGCACCCTTCACCAAGAGCTCTTTGACCCCCAACGATGGCGAGGAGGATCGAAACCTTGTAGCGAAGCATTGTCTTTGGCCACTTCCTGTAGTCCTTGGACGAGAGAAACTTTCGTCTTGTGGTGGGCTCTCACTCCAGTTGAACGACCTCTATTTTCGGACGTAATTTGGGTGGTGTCTAAACCGTAGAAAAAAGACTAATGAGAACCAGGTTATAACATTGAGCGGAGGTCCTTTTTCTGCTGAGGTAGTTATGAGTTTTTACGGACTTCTGACACGCGCCCAATGGCATTGTTTTTCTTTGTACAATGGGGTACGTGGATTGTTTTGCATGGAACTTGTAATTTAGGGGATAATTTGGGTAATAAAAAATATTAATGTTTCGCTCTGTGCATAATTTTCTTACTGACTTATTATGTTCATTGACTTGGAAAGTGTCAGATGAGGTTGTGCATAGAAGTAAGTTTAAATGTATTACTACTGTGTTTTGATGTAAGATTTCACTTTCTTCAATTAATCTATTTAATTTGTCATCTTTGAGCCCGAATTTTATAAATCCAATTCCACTAAAAATTATCTTTATTTTTGACCCATTAGTTCAACAAAATTAAATGTTTGAACTTAAACAAATTTGTAAATGAATTAAGCTTTTTGAAGGTTAAAATAAAATACAAACTTTTTTGCAATATGATGCTTTTGGCCTTATTTAATAAACTGAAAATTGGCGAACTTATTATTTAAAATTTCTCGAGTTCAGTTCAGTTTCAGTTTCGATAGTTCAGTTGATAAATTAGGCGGTACAATATTTTGGAAGAAAATAAAAATTTAGATTACTATTTTTCAAAGCCTTTTTTAGTTTAAAACGAGATTATAAATGTAATGGAGGTTAAACAAATAGGAAAGATGGAGTAAAACATTTTTGTAAAATATAATTTATGGATGTTTATTATGCATTTTCTTATGTTGAACTGGAATCTAGTGTTCGTTTTTTAATTTTACAGATTTTGTCCAAAATATATTTTTTTATTTGTAAAAAGTTGCAAAATCCCACTTTCAGATATAAGGTAATATTGTGATAAAAAGGAGAATCACAAAGGAAACAACAAGATTTGCGTTTAGCATAAAAATTACGTATGAAATACCATTGCATCCTTCAAAATTGCACTAATTACACAGAAAAGCGTAAATATCTCAAAAGATAGAACACTTAAAAAAAAAAGTGATTTCATATTTAGAATCACCAACCCCATAATATAACATATCAAATCTAAACTACGAAGCACATTTTTTGAAGCCCTGTGTAATTTTTTGATTTATTTAAACACGAAAGATTAGTGCTCGCTTTAAGTTTACATAAAGACGCCCGCGCGCGAAAATTTAACTTCACAAGCATCTACCTCATTGTTATTCCAAGACGTGAGTACGATTCCTGTCCATCCTCATTAGCAGTTTGACATCCCACGTTTATGAGTGGATGACTCGCGGAAACATTATGGTGGGTGAGAAAGGTTAAGGTAAAGGGTTAAACGGCCAGGTTAAGTGATCTTCTACAAGAGTGATTGTTTGCTGGGATATCCAATGGAGCTGGAGTGCTGTGGTTTGTCTTAGTGATGATTCATTGATATCTTTCGTGCTGATTTAGACTTCAAAATATAATGAACTACTCTCGGTAAAAATAATTTAATATTACCGAAAATATTTGGCAGAAAAGTTGCCAGAACATATCTTTAATGCTATCTACAAAGTTTGTTGTCTGAATTTTTTTCCGTATCCAAGCAATAAAAAAATCGTGAGTAACAGATATTTTCTGTATTGCTGGGTACGTTAAAAACATATCAAGACACAAACCCTTATACAAAGCCTCATCGACGAATGAGGAGCCAGACACACTGATCACTACACCATCGCTTCCACGGAAGTTTTTTTTTTATATATATTAAATTTTCATTTCGTAATCGAACATGCAATATAAGTTCCCAACAGAAGCGATACTTATCGGTAGTTGAAGATTTTATCTCTTTACAAAGAAAAAACAGCAGTGATTTTAGAAAACGAAAATTTTCTGTTGGAAAATAACAGAAATATACTTGTTTTAACAAAATTTTTTATAATGTATGCTGCATTAAAATTTTGAGTATTTTGCTGGCTGCAGAAAAATGAATGCACGATGCGTAATCAAAATTTGGTGCATGTTAAGTAAAAATTTTATCGGAATTTTTGGGTGCATGTGAAAACCCCGAGTTTTGGTGCAACCTATAGTCATAATTTGATTGACTGCTACAAGTTGGTCAAAAAGTGACTCGAGGCTTTACCAAATTCGGAGTTTTCAAATCCGCCAAAGTTTAGTCAGATTGTGCCACCAATTTTGTAGCCAGTAAATTGACTCAAAATTTGCATGCAACAAGAATCTTCATTTGTTACCGTGTATGCTGTAAATGGGTTGTTTGTACAATGGACATTTTATGCAGAGTAAACTAATGCAGGTGCCAATACCTAGACGAGTGTCGATGTATAATTCATCACAAAGCTTGTGTTACCGCCAACATATCGCAAGGCGTCCGTTTGAAAATATAAAGCATGCTCTCCGC
Source organism: Hylyphantes graminicola (assembly GCA_023701765.1). Taxonomy (NCBI): domain Eukaryota; kingdom Metazoa; phylum Arthropoda; class Arachnida; order Araneae; family Linyphiidae; genus Hylyphantes; species Hylyphantes graminicola. Next base: position 38,231,755 of record CM043113.1, on the reverse strand, counting down.
TGCACTAAACTCTACTGTTTTTCTGAAGAATGCTTACCATGCTTGTCAATTTTCATTAGCTGTTTGTCATTGTAAGTTAGGTGAATAAGGCAGAAACATTATGGTGGGAGAGGAAGGTTAAGGTAAGGGTTAAACGAAATGTTTTTTGGGAAAACGATTGACTAAGTTTTTTTTCCCTAGTACCTATTTACAGAGATTTCTTAACTTTATCTTTTCTACTCAAGTTGCCTGCAATAAGCTATTGGGCAGCCTCTTAACGCACATTTTTGGCGCATTTATAAATTTTACCCCTATCAAACTGTAATTGTTGCTTTTATTAACAACCAATAGTATTATTATAGTATGTTTATAAAAAAAAGTGTTATAAAATTCAGGTTTTATTAGGGAAAATTAATTCTTGATCTCAGATACCCTTAATACGTAGTCAGTAGTCAACAAATTTAAAACAGGATATGATGAATTATTTCTTCGCAATCGCAAACAAAACATAATTCGCTTTTACTTCTAACTTCTTGTTCTTCTTTCAGAAATTTCTAACATATTCATTTCTATGCAAATAAAAAAACTTTCTTGGTTTTTGCAAAAAAAAAAAAAGAACTTACATAAGTAAGAGGAAATCCTTGACCCCATAAAATTAATGACAGCTCGAATCTCCGATGAAGTTTGTCTAGCAGCAGGGGATCCATTCAACTGCTACTACTGCCTGTCTTTCACTTACCACCAACAGTTTGAAAACCTTAAGTAACTAGCAAAATAATATAGTTCGATGTCTCATTTAATATTCCAAAAGAGAAAAACGTATGTACATGTAAATGTTGGAGCTGAAAGGCACGAGGGATAAACTTGTTAAATTAAAAATGTGTTTTAGTTAAAATCTTGCAACGTTTTATATAAGTTTCTTTTCCACAAATATTCAATTCCTTTTATGTTTTTTAAAAGAAACTTTTGTTTATTTAATTGGCACAGTTCAAGTTATTTTCTAAGATTTTAATTCCCAATTACGTTAAATTACGTTATTTTATACAAAATACAATGTTATGAAAAAAGTATTGTGAAAAATAACTAAGTAACAGCCCTCTTTTTGTGACCATTCAGCATAATTCTCCACGAATATATATAAATACCTTAAGGCAGCCTATACTTTATGCAAAATTTCCACATAATGCACAACCAAAAAAAGAAAGCGAATTAAATGCCATACCTCTCACGTATAACTATTTAGAAGATAGAAACGACCAGTGCGAAACCAAATCGTTCTTTAATTCCCACCAATTTAAAAGGTAGTATTACGGTGAGGAAAAGTCATGAATTACGTAGAAATAGCGTATTTCGCTTCCACAATCACAGTAATATCCTATGGTAATAACTGTAAAAGGATCCCACCTTTGAATTCCATTCTCTTTCGAATGAATGTTAAGGTCCCATCTTTCCAGACAATTGGTGGTGTTTTCCCGCCAACTAAAACGAGATTTTTAAATAAAACTATCTTTTCATCTTATACAAAGCCATGTTAACAGCATATCTTGAAGGTCATTTACGCGTTTTATATAACACATTACCCGTAAAAGTGAGGTATCTGCATTCTGCAAGTAGACGATTTTTATAGAAAGCGTTTGAAGTTTCACATTTTTGTTGTTTCCTCTTAAAACAGTAACATATCTGCTTATTGCTACCCATTGATTATGTAAATTGCTCAAGAAACTATATCAATCGATGTACATAAAAACTTAGGATATTGTAGTAAATTTTACTCAAAAAAAAGTTAATTTTGTCAGTTAAGCCACTTTTACCCATAGACTCCTTATTGTTCAGGATTATCATCTATGCATTGTAATGGTACCTTTTACGCCTTTTAGTGCGAATTACTTTCTTAACCATGACTTTGAGAAGCGGTTATTTCCTGAAAATATTCCGATTACGCCAGGTCACGTTTGTTTTCTCTGAATTCTTGATGAGAAGCTGATGAAACGTGATTGAGCGTTACATGCGGTTAACTGTTGTTTGTGAGTGTCAAAGAAACAAATGTCAATTTAGAAGCCTTATAAGGACCTAAATAACAACACTCTCGGACATAAGTCATACAGATTTACATAATTTAAAAAATAAATGGCCATACTCCATCACTGCTGATAAGGTAGTGCTAAGGAAAAATCCATTTCCAAAAACTTAAGGCGATAACAAAACATTTCTTTAACGTGAAGAGAAAATGAAGTAGATGGAAAATATATGGAAAGTAAGTTAAAGAGACAATGAATTAAAATATCTGAAAAGAAAAGTTCAAAATTTCAATATCTAATCTCTCATCACACCATTAATTACTAAATATGGAAAAACAAATAACGGATTATACGGTTGAAATAACAATGGCAGTTTCCTTTCTCACTGTCTCGTTAAATTCTATTTCCGCAAACAAGATTAGATTCTAATATAAAAATTTCTTTTTTTTAACAATCCTGAGTGGTTTATAATAAGTCACGACAATTGAAGATAACCTTAGAAGAAACTATAAAAATAAATATACGCTCTTTAGCCTTTCATCTTGTTGTTATTGACTTATTTCTCTTGGTCAGGCAGGCTAGAGCAAGTCTATGAGCTCGAAAGTCTTCAAGAAATTAAAATTCATATTTTTAAAGGTTTAGTTTAAAGCGTTGATATGTAAATGAGAAATATAATAATGCAAAAATGTAAACTATAATAATACTCTAAGGTGAATACTAAAAATGGGAGTGTTTAGTGAAGAAGTTAGATTTTATCTCAAATTACGTAGGCAAGTGGTTTTTCTTTCATCCTTATTCAATTAGAGAAATTAAAGAGTGAAATTATTAACTGTTGTGAATTTTCGTCCTTGGCAGTATTCAAAGTATGATAATATTAGTACTAAATACAAATAATTTTTTTAAAAAAGTAATTATATTTCAAGAGGTTTTTTTTAATACATTAAGTAGTTTTCTAACCATTCTTATCAAAATTGGAATTTTGTAGTTGGTTTTTGCCATGCGGCATAAATTTTAAAAATTGAAATTATTTTATTGAAATTATTTTTCCAATGAAGTTGATTTTTTTCAGTATTTTTAACATAATGTATGAGTATTAAAGATACAAATATATTTTTTCGGTATGAAAAAAATCATGCATTACAGGGTTAAGTCATAGTAGTAAAGTAGTCATACTTTTTGTCTTTTTATCGAAAATGAGATAAGCTAAAAAATAATTTATTTAAATGTGTGCAGGAGTAGATGCAAATTATGCTGTACAAGATTTTTAAATTACGTAATTACATGTAATAAGTTTATATCATGTATAATGAAAATGAGGGAAATTGAAAAAAATAATAATAATAAACTATTTAATTTAAAAATGAGAAAGTGTTTGCATTTAGATTCGGATCACTTTTGTAGATTTAAGGGGTGGGCTATTAAAGGGTTTTATTGTTGTTGATTATATTAAACGTGAATTTTATTGAACAAATTAACAAATGTGTCTTACTTTTTTTTTCGTTTTTAAAGAATATTTTAAGCAAGTTACATATTTAGGAAAGAGGGAAACACTAGTACGGTTTTTTCTAAGAATGCTTTTGTAGAAATAAAATAGAAATTTCAAGATATTTTTCCAAATACTTCCCCATAAAAGTTAACTTCGTTGTTAACTTGAAGTAAAAGCTATTTCATTTATTATTGTATTTAAAAAACCTCTCCCAATTGAAAAAAAAAACATGTAACCCCACTATCACATAATTTCCAATAAAAAAGTAATTTTAAGACGTTATTAAAAATCGTAAATACTGCATCATAATATTAATTATTACAGAAAATAAGTGCAGAATACTATCATACTGGTAACTATCTTAATAATAAATTACTTCAGATTCTTAAGTTTCTGTCTCAACTTCCCGTTTCTTTTCTAATAAGCATAAAAAATGTTTTCATTTTCAATGATTTTAATCTTTGGCATTTTAAGACGTTATTAAAAATCGTAAATACTGCATCATAATATTAATTATTACAGAAAATAAGTGCAGAATACTATCATACTGGTAACTATCTTAATAATAAATTACTTCAGATTCTTAAGTTTCTGTCTCAACTTCCCGTTTCTTTTCTAATAAGCATAAAAAATGTTTTCATTTTCAATGATTTTAATCTTTGCGTTTTATAATACACATAGTATTGCTGATAATCTGTTTGTTTCGAACTCACCAAACAAAATTTCATGCAAGCAAATCCATTATTATAACAATAGCTACACTTATAATTACAAAAATACATTTATTTATAAACTATTAAACATTAGCTTACTTGAAAAGAACTTTACTTGTTATTTATATTATTCTACAATTATAAGTTCTGTATATTTAAGGTTCTTATCGATGCAATTAAACATTTCGAAGAAAAATAGTAGTTTTCTTTCAATCAAATATTTATTTAGTGGATACCAAGAAGTCAACCAATTTTTGTAGTTACGCATGCTATTATGTCTAAACCTTTCGTTGAAAAAACTCTACATAAATGGATTTTCTATTTAAGGTTCTAACTAACTACATTTCTTTATAAACTGTTTATTTTTCAACCGTAATGATCGATCTTGTTAGTGTCCTTAAAAGTAAATACCAACAGCAAACAAAGTACAAAAGCATAGTATTTTGATCTTTCGAATAAAAAAGTAATTTTAAGACGATATAAAAATCGTAAATTTAGTATCATAATATTAATTTATATTATTTCTATTATTATTATCATATCTAATTTCTATAATTATTATACATCTATGAACCAATAAGTACACAATTTTTAATAATGTTTTCAAATTTCTTGATTTTTTTTCTAATTTTTAAATCGTAAAATATTAAAGGAGTTTTAAGGACGTTTTATCCGTTAAAGGAGTGAAATTTTTATTTTCTAGCGGAATATATTTTTTCTTTCTATTATTATTATTCGGCTTTACATTAATCTATTTTTCATCACTAATTGTGATTCAGTATTCTTTCAGTATTTTAAAATTCATTTTTCTTTCAAACAAAACCGAATGCAAACATTTCTTGACTTTAATTAAATTTGACAAACGATTTTTGGAACGATTTTGGTGATATTTTACAAATTTTATTTTGGTCTACAAAATTCATGTATATTTCAATAAATGACTACTAATAAATGAATTTTATTCTATTTCAAACTATGATAGCCATAAAATATCAATTTTCACGCAGCGCGATCCGGTTTACTACGCTTTGCTTTATATGCTCCACATCTTCTTTTCTTAAACTCACTTTCTTTTTGCATCAGTGCCCATCATTTATCAAAGCTTTCTATCATATTTCACTTCATACGCAGGATCTTCTATAATAGAAACATATCCATTATCTAAACAAACATATCATTTGTCTTTGGCGACTCTCTTTGAAGGCAAGAGAAAGAGAAGATTCTCAGCGCTATTTTATTTGAAGTCCTCTAAAAGTCGCCAACTGCAAAACTTTAGTCATAATGGGGAATGGGCGAGCTGGACCGGGGGTATCTTAACTCAAGTACTTCAATGTTCATCCAATGGAAAAACTATTTTCTCTGCCCCATTTCTCCGGCTGTATTGAATGTTTTTACAAACTTTTTTTTTAAAAATAATAAATGTAAATAACTTACAGGTCTCTATGATCCCACTTTTTGAAATTGCTTCGAATACTTTTTGCGAAATTATTTATTTGAAATTTAAGAAAAATCGAACCCATTTCAAAAAGTGGGATTGTCGGGACAGGTAATTCAGCTACATTTATCACATGAAAAAATCCTTTTGTAAAAATATTCAATACAGCCGGAGAAATGTGGCTGAGAAACTATTTTTTTCTACTTTGGATTAACACTCCACAATGCTTTGGAGACCCGCAATCCAGGGCACCCTATCCCCCTTAACCAATTAGCAACAGGGCAAATTCATTAGCACAAAAGAAGAATAAAAACTTTGAATAAATATCAATATATTTAAACTAGAAAAAACTGTGGTATGTATATATATTTACCAAAAGTTTTAATACTATTCATTACCTGTAATTTTGTAAACTAGTATGTCGTAGAGCAGCTTGGCATGGTATGGTATGGTAGGCACAGATATATTCCAGCGTGTGTGCTTGTTCTAAGAACCGCTTATAAGCTTTCGTCTAGTGGGACAGACACAGAAAGAGTTTTTACAAGCACAAGAGACACAAAAAGAAAGGACAACACAAACACATAGACAAATAATAACATTTATTGACGGTCACTAACATCCATCCCTGACCGGGATTCAAACCCGACCCCAGCAGCTCCAAAGGCTATCATCCTAACGATTGCGCCACTGGGGCGGCTAAACAGCTTGGTTATAGGGAAAGTAAATGATTTTGTAATTTTCATTATTCCCCCCTGAAACAAAAAAATCCGAAAAGGAAATTTATTTCTTAAATTTGAATAAATATTCTAAAAATTTAATCCATACCCAATAAAAAATATAAATAAAAAAAAATATTGTTTGGGCTTAATTTTCAAACCAGCCACAACTTCGCATGACATACCCTATTTTTCTTGACCACATTTTCACCTTCTTTACTTTTTGTGGCTACCGGATCATCGGTATCTAAGGCTGAAAATATCGTAGGAAGGGGTAGCCCTTTATCTATATGAAATTTATGGTATCTTGTAATCTTAATTTTAATCTACAATTTCACAGTGTTATCTAAATGTTATCGATCGCTATTAATGTAAGCATTAAAAAGGTAGTTGATAATAATCTGTGGAAGAATCTATTTATACTTGTTGTTTGAGTTGGTGGTTAAACAAAGGCTAAAACATAATAAAGTTATTTCGAAGTAAGCCTTAATATCATGTATTATGTTACAAAAAGTACTTGTGTTCAAGTTATAACGAAGGTAATTTTACACGAAATATCACATAGGCTATATATCGTCTTTACCGATTATAATTATGTGCTATTCTAAATTATGTTATGTGTCTCTTGTGCTTGTATAATTTCTGAGGCTTAGTACAAAAGACTTAAAGTCGCAGTGCTTGGTGATCTTGCCCACCACCAAGAAAGTCATAAGTCATAAATTATGTTATACATTAAGTTATTGCAATTGAAATTGTCTCTACCTTTAAACCTAGTTGAGTTTAATGCATCCGTTTCTTTACAGTGGAGCGCAACTTCTTCGTGCCACCCCTGCAACACGCATCCCGGCTGTGGCGCTACAGCCACCACCCTCCAGGCACCCTACAGCTCCCACCACCCATCCATCCTGAAGATATTTACATGTCCAGCGACAGGTATCTGTTCGGGCCTCCAGGAATGAAGTTGTACAGGTCGCCGCTCTATTGAGACAGTTCTGTCAAGGTATAATAAATAGTTTTAGTTTAATTTAGTTTGAATTAATGTCGCACTAGAGCTACTGGCGACGCGCTTCGTATCAATACCACCTAGATTAGAAGTTCAAGAAATAAGCAACACAACGTCACGCTAGCAGACCAATTTAGATTTGTTGACCAATAACGTCGGATCTTAAGATGACGGCGCACAGTGGTCTGGGAGCGGCCAAAATGCCGAATTTCGAAGTGTTCGCAAAATGCAAAATAAATATATTTTTAAATTAATAAATAGTTGAATAATAAGACTACCAAATACAAATCTTTAAAAATCATTTTTTGGAGCATTTATAGCTACGAAAAGTCAACAAATGAAAAATAGCCCGATTTGATGCGATACATTGGAATTCAAAATACACGATTTATTATTTCATTACACAATTTTTTGCATCTTTTTTGAGTTTTATAAAAGTTTTTCTTTTATTTTAGCCGATTAAAAATTACAAAATAATTTTTTAATTAGTTTTTGACTTCAGTTTCTAAAATACTGTGTTTTTAAATATTTGAAAGAGTGTAACTTTCTTGCGCCACAATGCGCCAAAGTCGCATTACAATTAATTGGTTGTCCAAATTGTATATAAAAGATAAATCTAAATTTCAGGTGCGAACTCGCGCGAAAACTATAATTATAAACAGAAGTGTCAAAATCTAGCTGTTCAAAAATCGTCGAAAAGCGCAGCTGCGCGTTCCTCCTCGCCAGCTGTTAACCAAGAAACAAAGTAACAAAACCGACAGGTGCTTCGTCCACTTCACTTACAAAGAGTTTAATTATAAACAAATGAAAGATTTTTAATACTGGTGATATATTTGTAGGAGAGAAAAGGGTTGATTTGTTTACAATTAATAATGTTTTCAAGAGATGCCCATTTGCCCATCGGACCCCTACATTAATACCTTTCGCGCAAAGCCTAAAACAAACAACAAATTAGAGCTACACGAAGACTAAAAAAAAGCTATTATTTTAATATTGTGATCTTAAATAATGCTAAATAAATTTAATTATATGTTTTCAAAGCAAAAATGTTTAGTGCTTCATCACAATTTTAAGTACATCCTTTTTATGAATCTGTTCTATCAAAGTGACTTTTATTTACACTGCTCAAAACAATTAGGGGAGCACTTTTTAATTCCAACTTTAACTTCACTCCCAACTTTTAAATTTTTATCCAATAAATCAAAAATTTGTTAAATAGGTTCATTATGCATTTGAAATGAAATATAGTAAAAAACAGGAGAAAAAAATTTCAAGTTTTTAATACTTAAATTTAAAGGGGGAAAATGGAATAATAACTTTTTAATAAATTATACAAAATAATTTTTTCAAAACTTTTTTGTTAAAAATAGTTGAAATATATTTTTAAACATCTAAAAAATGCAAGCATGAAAAATTTAGGGTCAATTTATTTTCTAAAGCTGTTTTAAAGTGACATTTATTTTACCATATTTTTCATATTTTCATTAATATAAAAACAAATATTAAATTCTTCAAAATACATTATTCTTCCATCTAACGATGTATCTAACGATACATAAGTGGCGAATATAACTTAGTCAGAAAAAAATCACAAGCTGATGATTCCCAATGGAATCATTGGGAGCGAAAGGGTTTGAAACATGTGCTCCCCTAATTGTTTTGAGCAGTGTAGTTCCTAAAATACATGTATTCTTTGTATTTCTGATTTGATAATATACTTTTGAATCTAATATTAGTATAAAGTACTTTTAAATCAAATACAATATTATTATTAAATATTTTTATTCCTAAACCGTGTTAAAATTGAGCGAAAATTCATTTAAAATTCCTTAAAAAGTCTTAAGATGAATATTCATACCATATTTGGCCTTAACATCTTTATTATTTTCAAAAATAAAATGTTGTTAATTAATATAGTCTTAGAAACTGTTGACGGTTAATTTGAAAGTATAATTTATTCGTATTTATATTTTTGATATCATATTTTGATATTAAATTTAGTAGTATTCCACATACTTAAATGTGTAATACTATACAATTATTACAAAAATTTTAATGTTAAGTATCTTATAAATTCCACAAACTTAAAGGCGTAATGTTATATAATTATTCCACAAATATAAATGTTACAAAAAAAATATATTGACATTAAAGACTTTGTTTTCAATTAATTCCATAAACTAAATTGAGAGCAGAAAATATTGAAAATACTGTAAAGTTTTTTTTAGCTCAAAGTTTCTTTTTTTTGTTGAAGATTTTGTTAGTATTTTGGCTTTTTGTGACTACTTGACGTATGATTACGTATTACCATGACCTAAACATACGCATATGCACTTGCACAGTATATGTTGTCGAAAGCGTTATTCTTTATACGCGCAATTTTCACATTACATTTTCGCATACTATTTTTTTGCATTAACTGTAACATAAAATTCGTCCGTTTTACAAACTTGATTGTGTCTTATATCGACTCAGATGGGTCCAAAACCTATAAAACCGAATTTGTTTGCATTTTTGTCAAACAACAAAAAAATAAATGAATTTTGACCGATTTTTAGCCTTTTCCGACCACTGTGCGGCGCATCTTGATTCATCTTATCTTAAAAATTTATGCAAATACAAGATCTAGTCACGGATGATCATTTCTTAAAACCACAGAATCGGTCCACTAATTTTACGTCAGGCATTTAGTTCGCCGACCTTCTAATCTAGGTGGTATTGAGTCAAGTGACGAGCCGACATCTGAGTAGGCACCCAACGCAACTGTTAAGGGCGACATCGTACGCAGCGTTAGGACTTTGACGGATATTTAACGTGCACTCAATCTGCTCGGGTTATTATTCGTCGGACATTTTTTTGGATGCACGTGCCGTTTATAGGTCGGCAGTTATTAAGGCGATGCCCGGACTCGAACCTGGGACCCTTTCGCATGTTAGATGAATATCCAACCGACTGGGCTCCCCAGGCATGAATAATTTTAATATTAACAAAATACATAAAGATACCTTGAAAAATATGTTTGTTATTGAAAAAACCTATTTTCACTTATTAAGATCCAAATGAATTTTTAAATTTTTTTCGTTAAATTAATCAAAATTGGTGGTATTTTAGTTAGATTGTTTAACAAACAACAAGTGTTAATTTTATTATATTTAAAAAAAAGTGAAGAATGTGATTTTAAAGTTAATAAATTTTTTTTTCAGATGGATTGTTTTATGTACGAGTATTAACCATTACTCCAACATTGTTCCAGTTGTTATTTCGCATGCTGTTACTTTATCTATTAGCATATCGTCTCATCATAATTTAATTTTACTTTAGAATAAAATCATGTTAAAATGTTAAACTGGTGTATTTATTTTCCTTTAAACATATTTAAAGCACAGTTATTCATATAATTTAAAATATACCTTATAATTCACATGTTAGCAGCCCCACAAAAAGGTAATCTAGGGAATTGTCAATTTAACTATTGTCTAGGGAGGGAATCCAGAATAAAATAATAACATTTAAATTAAAATAAAAATACAAAAAGAATGTATCTCTTTCAAAATAACACAGCTTCTACCTACCAACTTTTTAAAAAAATTACACGGCGCATTTAGTCGTATTTTATTAAGTTTGGGTGTGTTGGCAACATCAGTTTTCGGCATGGCTATTTATGCCCTCTAGCGTCAGACGTGCGAGTTTGAGGAATCAAAAATGCTTCTTTTTTCGTGATTAAGGGGTCCCTTTTGGGGAGCCTACTTCACCCTAAAGGGGTACTTCTTACTCAAGTAGGCACACCTTTGCTTTTGATAGTTGCCTACATTCATTTTCTGCATGTCTTTGTTGCGTTGCATCCTTAAAGGGGAGAGTTATGGTCCGGGCAGATTAATGAAAGGTACCTTAGATCGAAAAAGGCAGGGTTTCTGTGTTATAACATTGGACATTGACCCTTTTTATAGAAAGTTGCAGAATTCATTTTCAATTTTTTACGCTCTCATCAGATAAATTCGTGACGTTATCAGGCGATTTTTTTCCACAGTAATCAGTTGTAAAACAAACACAATGGCACGTTTTTCTAGTTACAAATTGGCTGACTTTCTCACTTCTTAGAAAAGTTTGGAGCTTGAAAAATCTCTTAGTCAAAATATCTAATACACAAATTGCTATTAAAGAATTTTTAGGTTTTTTATTTTATAAATTAATACCATATTGGTCATAGAAAAATGTTGCTGAAACGTGTTGAATATAAATCTGACATTATGTGAAGTTGAATTATAAAATATAAATATTTTAAGTCATAATAATTTAATATTTTTTATTATAAATAGTAATATTTTTTAGTAATACAGTAGTAACTGTGCCTAATGAATGAAATTTTTTTAAAAATCATTTTTGAGATTTGTAGAATTTAAATAATGCTAAAGAAACATAATGAAAAAAATTTAAACCAAGTTAAGGGGTCATAGGAGTCTTAAAAATGTGCAGAGAAGGTACTACAAAGCAGTTTGATCTTTTATGTAATTTTTTAACTACTCAACATACAAGTATACTTTTTTTACATGTAATTCTACAAGATTTACTTATTATAAAACAAATTTTAAAATTTATGAAACTTTAGCCAAAACTAAAATAAATGATATTAAACATAAAGCTATTTGAACACATTGGGATTAAGCTTGCGTGGCACATTTTGATGTCAAAATTGAAAAAATGACCAAGAAAATGACTTTATATTGTACAAATATGTACAAACAAAGACTTATACCTAAATTCTCAGCTCAATTTTAATTAGCAATTATTAAAAAAAAAATTAAAATTATTATTAATTTTTTTAGAAAAAAAGTTCTTAAAATTCAATTTTGTACATATTTGTACAATATAAAGTTATTTTCTTGGTCGTTTTTTCAATTTTGACCTCAAAATGTGCCGCGCAAGCATAATCAAATTTGTTCAAATAGCTTCATGTTTAATATCATTTATTTTAGTTTTGGCTAAAGTTTCATAAATTTTGAAATTTGTTTTATAATAAGTAAATCTTGTAGAATTACACATAAAAAATTATACTAATATAAATATTGAGTAGTTAAAAAATTACAAGAAAAATCAAACTATACTTTGTAGTACCTTATTTGCACATTTTCAAGACTCCTAAGACCCCTTAAATATACTTTACTTTTTTCCTGACTGAATAGGGTAGACTGGCCAGTGAGTGAACAGGCCCCAGTGAATGAACATTTGGTAAATATAATTTAAAAAAAAAACACCAGCTGTTTTAAGGGGAGATCATAGTTAATAATGACAAGGAAAAAAAACTAATTTTTGAAACCAGTATTTTCTGACAAATGGAAGCCCGATCTATCAAATGAGACCAATTTTATGTCGATTGGTTAATTACCATTTTTATAAAAAATTTAAATTATAAAAACAAATAAAATTATCACGTCTAATTTGAACTAATAACTGTATGCTTGTATTATTAGTGTATTACATTATGAAATTCGGTTTCTATTATGTTGATTTTTATAAACTAGTGACTGGTTCAATTTAAAACTTTATGACGATTTACATTAAATTCGATTAGCACGAAATGTTTCCGTGGTCCCATCAAGTTCGTATTAATAGGGTTTCGACTGTATTTTTTTTTGCATTTTTCTCAAATTTTAGTTCCCAACACAAAGGTAGAATTTTCTACAAATCTATTAAATATTTCTTAATATTTTTTGGCGTGTTATGAAACCATTTTAGTTCGACTTAGGTCACAGCATATAGTCTTAAAAGTTATTATTTTTTTATTATTTTTCACTTCTCTGCGTTGAAAAATCTGAATTTTTATGAATGTGGAATATAATGTTTTTTAAATAAAATTTATAAATTATTTTGGGCAAAAAAATAATCGACAAATGTAAACCTAACTGTTTACTTGCTTTTGAAATTTTTTTAATTTAAGTTCACTGCATATTTTTTGTACAAAGTTTACCAAACAAATACTTGTATTTTTAAAAATTCGTAATTGCAAATTTCAAAAAAGTACTTTTTTTTCTAAAAAAAAATAATTTTTACAAATAATATTTTTAGGTGTAAATATAATAATAAAAGTACAATTTATAACTTGGTTCAATGTTTTTTTGTAACTTAATTTTTTAATTATTCAGAGCCTTTCGAAATCAAAACTACGAATTTCTCATTTTTGTTGTCGTGGACTATGATCTCTTAAACAAACGGCCAAATCAATTTTTTTACTCAATTACAAAATAAATGATTATTTTTTTTTAAATTTTCTTTTTAAGCTTTCTAATTATAAAGTAGTTAGAATATTTTCCTAGAAACCTCCCGAAAGTAACTACTTTCGCGCAAATTGGATGTTGTAGCCATTGTTTGGACAGATCTTATTGATGAAACTTATGTTTTCCTGTAAAGTTGAATTTAAACATATAACAGTTTACAACTTTATTTTTATTCAATTCTTTAAACTTACTATTATTTTGCTCATGTATTGAAGTATGACAACGCACAATCTTAACAAGACATTGATTAATATTGTATTGTAAGCATTATGTGCTTTGTATTGGTTTATTTGAAAGCAGATCAATTTTGTCTTATGTATACTACATGTTTGTTTCTTTTGAGTAGATATTATTAGTTAAACTTTATCTAATCATTTTGAGTAGGAATAAGGTTGTTTGTGGAATATTGAGGTAGCATTTGTATATTTTAGGGTAAGCAAAATGTATGAGTGTAAAATGGAATTTTTTAACAAAACAATCTCATGTTGTTGTTGCTAATCTCCTTGGTTTAGCAGAGCTAAACCAGGTCTATGATGTTTGTCACTCGTAAAAAGACCAGGACAATGATTGGATTTTCATAGATATCGAGTTTGGAAAGTCCCAGACAGTCCAGGATGTGGTCAGGTGCCGCCTGTTTGTTGGAACACTTCGGGCAGATAGGAAAGGTCTTATTCCCATTCGTGTAACACAGATATCTAATGTGTCCACTTTTAAGTCTCGTAATGGCCGCCTGGTTGCTTCTGCAGCACTTTAGGGATAAAGCCTCTCCGAGATCCTTACCTTGGTACCTGTGGTGCACTGGAGGAATTTTCCAAGAGGCATTATGATAACTCATAGCCCTCGAAACGAACTCAGAGTGGGTCAACAAATCAGAGGTGTAAAACGGTTCATTACAACCCTCTTTAGCCAGTAAGTCTGCCGTCTAGTTGCCATAAATGTCTACGTGAGAAGGGATCCAATGAAAATGAACCTCTCTGAATGATGAAAGATGTTTGAGTTTGCTAATAATTGCCATACCTGTACTTAAAAACAACAATCGTATATTTTTTTCAAACCCAAAGATATTTAGGCCCAAACACTCCACGCTTAGTAATCAATTCGTTTGTGGAGCAAAAAAGGCCTCAGCTAATTCGGACCCCATTAATAAATTCCGTCGGCTGGAACGTGTTTTTGCCCTCAATAATTAATAATCTCACCCTAGAGGAAGAAGTTATTAGGATGTTCTACCTCTGGGGCGAGATAGTTGCTTACCTGATGGTCATTCGGCAAGGTCAATCGGTGTTAGACTCACACTCTCAAAACAAACGAGTGAATTTAACTCAGTCTGAGTTAATTTTCACTCTTTTCAGTGTCGAAAATGCACTTATCCTATTGGAGTGGATTTCACTCTTTTGTTTAGTTAAAACTCCGACAGGATCACTCCAAACGAGTGATTTTAACTCAGTCTGAGTTTATTTTCACTCCTTTCCAGTGTCGAAAATGCACTTCTCCTGTATGAATGGATTTCACTCTTTTGTTTTAAGAGTGCAGTCTTGGGGCCCGGATGGCCGAGTGGTTTGGATAGCAGACCATTACGCTAGCAGTTTGCGCGTTGTAACGGGTGCGGGTTCGATTTCCGCCTTCGCCCTGGGTGTTATTCCTTTCTCTGTGACAGTAAAAATTCTTTCTGTGTCTGTCTTACTTGACGATGGCCTATAAGCAGGTTTCAGAGACATAACATAGAGTGGACTGCGCATTGGCAAACCTAAAGTGTCCTAAACATCTAACTTACACAGTCACATGACTGTGTCGCGTTTGGCTTGCATCTATGGCGAGTTTACCATTTGGCGAGTTTTTCCACAACGACCTGAACACAGAGGCCGACAATCTAATGTTATGATAAAGAAGCTTGGAAAGGAGCAAGGATGAATCGCTAGTATTTTAAGATCCTCTTAATAGATATCAGATTATTTCTTTGATTTTGTGAGTCTATTTAAGATTACTTGAACAATTGAATGTGGACTCTTTATTAAAAATTAATTTAAAAGGACATTAGTAGGTTTATGTAGAGTGTTGCTGTAATATAAGTTGGTAATTGACGTGGTGAACATTTTCTGCCGTCTCTATAACTTTCGTTCTAACGGTCCGATTTTTAAAAAAAATCATTTTTTTTTTTTGAAATATTGCTTCTTCCTTTATTTCACCTGGAATAAATCAACTTTCTAAAACACATCAATATGTTCCAAACTCAGCAAATGTTCTACTTTTTAAATATAAATAACTCAAACACGATTGCAAAAACAGGTTTCGTTTTGACCAAATTGTAAAAAAATATTCTACTTCTAAGCTGTCTAATGTTCAGACCATTAATTTAATTGACTTGGCCCAAAATATTTATTATAATTAGAGTTCTAACAACGTTGATTTAATCATGGATATGATTCTTCAGTATAAAAGAGCTTTTCGAATAAATTCCCTCGATAAATATTATAGTTTATGAAGAACACACAATTACTAAAAGTATGCAGAACTAAATAAATTTTACCCGTGAAGTGTGACTAATCCTTTTTTATACCCCTCTTTACAATTAGGAATTCACAAGCATTTGGCATCTTGCACAAAACGTTACTGAATCAAGAGTACAACATTCACGATTCATGCTCAGAGATTAAAAGAATGTAATTAAATATTTATTATAAAAGCCAAAAGAGAAAAATACCAACAATGCTAAAAAAAATCGTCTGCAAAAACATTAAAAAAAATTCAAGCTGCCGTGATTGGTAGAAACCCACGTGACTTGGGTATTGATGGTAGTCTCCACTTCGGTTTGCTAGCTGATATTCAGGTCTGGCGACAATTTGGAATAGTTCGTAACGAAACGGTAGCGTTAAGTTGCCATATGTAGCAACCTTTCCCCTTTTGGCGATTTATGATGTTTAGGACACAATGCTAATATGCAAGGGATGGTGGTTTTCTAGAAAAAACCGGTTTTCCATTTTCCATCGGTTTTTCCCTAAAAAACCGGTTTTCGGTTCCAAAGGGCCTCATACAAAAAAAACCGGTTTTCAGTCAAAACCGGGACCACCGGTTTTTTGAAAACCGGTTTTGGTTTTCCATCCCTAAGCTGCTTTACTATTAATGCGCAGTCCACTCTATGTTATGTCTCTGGGTATTTCAAGTAAAAGTAGTATTTTGGTGGTATTTTTTTTGTAAAATTAAAAAAAAAGACTTAAAACAATGCAAATTGAAAAAAAAAATATTTACATTTTTATATATGTATCACATTCAAGAATACATATCATTTCGGTTGCGTTGGGGGCCTATTCAGGTGTTGGCGCGTCACTTGACTGTGTTTCTAAAATACGAAGGCCTTCGAAAATAGCCCTCGTGTAGCTCTAGTGTGACGATAATTTAAGCCAAACCAAACCAAGAATACATATCAGAATTAAATGCATTTTAGTATTTGGTGAAAAGTTAACACAGTTTCCTTCTAACCCTTCTTTTGCCATGGCGCCGTCATCTAAAACGCATCGTAGTTAGGTTATGTTAGGTTTGAATATCGTCGCACTAGAGCTACACGAGGGTTATAAACTCATCGTAGTATTTTGTAGTATTTTTTCAGAGGAAAGGTAGTATTTTTCAAGTTCAAAAATCTGGTAACGCTGCTTCGAAGTTATTTTATGGTATTCTACTTGGTGTCATATTTGTTTTTGAACGGGCAATATGGAAGAAATATGTGGTTTTTTTAGGAGATCTGACTAAGTGAGTAGTATTTGTTGTTTTTAGAAGTACAGAGAATCATCCAAAAAGAATAAGCTGTTTTAACTACGTTTTTGAGTATTTCTAAAAGTAAATTAAAAATGTTACTGCTTGTCGAAATATAGTTCAATATTATTTTGTATTTTTGTAGAAATAATCTTGCAATTGTTATTTATCATAATTGCTGTTTTTAATTAGTTTGTGATAGAACTGCACAATTTTACTACTTAGAAATGCAAGTAATGAAATTGTTTATTTCCTTACAAGAAGTAAACACACACAAAAAATGCATCTTGGATTGTGATTTACTCGCAATTACGGTCCCAGCGTAGGTAGTATATAGGGGCACTTCTACCATAATTTTTAATTTTATGTAACTTGGCCAGAACTTTTTTAAAAAAAAGGCTCAAATTATCACATTTTTGAGCTAAAAATTACATTCATTTGGATTTAAAATTGAGCTAATACTACACTCTTAAAACAAAAGAGTGAAATCCACTCATATAGGAGAAGTAATATCCCTCGTGTACCTCTAGTGCGACGATAATTCAAACCTAACATATAGGAGAAGTGCATTTTCGTAACTGGAAAGGAGTGAAAATCAACTCAGACTGAGTTAAATTCACTCGTTTGGAGTGATCCTATCGGAGTTATAACTAAACAAAATGGTGAAATCCACTCCAATAGGATAAGTGCAGTTTCGACACTGAAAAGAGTGACAATTAACTCAGACTGAGTTAAATTCACTCGTTGTTTGTTTTAAGAGTGTATATTTTAACAAATTCTTACCATAAAATTTTGGCTTTTAATATTTATAATGTGTATTTATCTTCTCCTAACTTTGTCCCTGGGTTTTGGTACATTCACTAACCTTATTCGAACCGGATTCGAACCCGACCCCAGCAGCTCCAAAGGCTAGAATCCTAACGAGTGTGCCACTGGGGCGGCAAGAGTGTTGATAATAAATAACTGCTTCATACACTCTTAAAACAAAAGAGTGAAATCCACTCATATAGTATAAGTGCATTTTCGACACTGGAAAGGAGTGAAAATTAACTTAGACTGAGTTAAAATTACTCGTTTGGAGTGATCCTGTCGGAGTTTTAACTAAACAAAAGAGTGAAATCCACTCCAATAGGATAAGTGCATTTCGACACTGAAAAGAGTGAAAATTAACTCAGACTGAGTTAAATTCATTCGTTTGTTTTAAGAGTGTACTTCTTATTAAAAATCAAGTAAAATTAAAAAAAATTCTAATACGTGTTTCTGTAAAACTTGACAATCAGGTGACGGGTTTATAATTCTGTATCACTCAGAGGGGTATTGCTCTTCAATGAAATTACACCCAGAAGTATATCGGCAGTTCCTACTTAAATTAGGGTCAATCCACTCTCGGAAAGATCAGGAACTTTATTCTATGGTTAAGAAGAAATGCCACTTTGGTCACACGCAATATATCAATAAACACTTAAAGTGTACTTTAATGAGCATGCTGATAGCATCTATTAAAAATGATTTCATTGTGTCTATTTGGATTTGGGCATGTCACGAAGACGAAGTTTGCATTAGCTGAGTGTAAAACCCATACGTTGGCAAGAAGGTTGAAAAAACTTATTTGTGTGGCATTCATTGAACTTATGTTTAACAAGCATTGAATACAGGGTGTTCCATAATTGACCGGAATAGTATAGGACGCAATTCCTAAATATTTACCCGGCCCCCGCCAATGAAAAACGGCTAACTAATTGGCCGCCCTTTCGGTCGTGCATGAAATCTTGCACTGGAGCTACACAAGAATGTAGTACTTTTAGTTTGGTTTGTTTGAATTTACATCTGATAAAAATTACAGGTTCAACTAGTTTTCAAAAAAAAAAAAAATTAGGATGCTGTTCATTTTGATAGGTTGTTGCATTATTGTTAAAAAAAACTTGATGTTGACCATCAGTTTAAACATAACAATTATTGTATTTTTCATATTTATGCTGGGTAGGTATGTACATATATATTCCGGCTTGTGTGCATGATCAGAGACCCGCTTATTGGTTGGTTGGTTGGTGGACATATATTTTCAGGCTTGTGTGCTTGGTCGCAAGGACCCGCTTATAAACCATCGTCAAGTAGGACAGCACAAGACACACACAAACACTTATGACAGATGTTGCCATCTGTCGCCACCTCCGCAATTTAGACATGTCCCTGAAGGGTAGGGAAATTTTCTCCATTGACCTGTACCCATGGTGAACTGCGCAATGACCGCCCACAGGACTTTCGGACCCAACAGATTTTACGAGCACGTACTCCGCATATACTCGACAAACACAAACATCCATGCCTGAACGGGATTCGAACCCGGACCCAGCAGCTCCAGAGGCACCCGCTTATAAGATTTCGTCAAGTAAGACAACCACAGAAGGACTTATTACTGACAGAGAAAGGAAGTACACCCAGGGCGAAGGCGGGAATCGCACCCGTTACAGCGCGCAGACTGCTAGCGTAATTGTCTGCGATCCAAACCATTACAACATCCGGGCACCTGCTTATTTATATTAATAAAAGGAAAAAAATAGTAAACAGCACAAAGAAGGAGGGTTTGTATGGCTTAACGGTGCATGTATGTGTAGTGGTTCTGCTATTGTTTTTTATGGGTCGATCCTAAAAAAGAATCGACCCTTCAAAAATTTGTTCATGTGTTTGCAAATAAAGTTGAAAACAAACGAAAATATAGGGTGGGTGAAATTATGTGTTTACTCATACTACGATATTTTCTACATATCCGCCATTAGCAGCAATAACGTGACGCAGTCTTATAGCAAAATTACCGGCCGCCTGTTTGAAAATTTCTGGTGGGATGGCGTCACATGCAGCAGAGATGTATTGCTTTAGTTCCTCAATTGTTTCGGGATTGCGACGGTACACTTGATCTTTTAAATATCCCCACAGAAAGAAATCACAGGGGGTCAAGTCTGGTGAAAGAGGAGGCCAATCCATACCACTTCCTGTATGTGTGGGATAGTCCAATGCAATCACACGGTTATTGAAATGTTCGCTCAAGAAATTAAACACGTCGGCCGTGCGATGGGGTCGGGCACCGTCTTGCATGAACCACGAAGTGCTTTCAGCGTCATCTAAGGCATTTTGAATCGCCACAAATTCACGAAGAATCTCTAGGTAGCGGAGGGCAGTAATAGTTCCGGTTCTGAAAAAGGGGCCAATGAGTCCTTTGGACGAAATGGCGGCCCAAACCATTACTTTTGGTGGATGCAGAGATGATGGAACTGCAACATGGGGGTTTTCTGTTCCCCATATGCGCCAGTTCTGTTTATTAACGTAGCCATCCAGCTGAAAGTAGGCTTCATCCGAAAACCAAATGTTGTCTACATTTATATCACCAACATCAATCATTTGCACCATATCGTTAGCGAATGTCTCCCGTGAATTAATTGAAGCAGCGGTGAGAGGTTGCCGAGTTTGAATTCTGTATGGAAACATGTGCAAGCCCTGCCGCATGAGACGATACGTCGACGTTGGCTTGATTTGAACCGTAGTTGCAACACGGCGGACGGATACACAAGGCTGCTTTCGTATTACTGTTTCCACCAGCTGAGCATTAGCAGTGGTTGTTTGCGAAAATCTTCTCCCGACAAATCCAGCTCTCTCATCATTCACGTTCCCAGTTCGTTGAAATTTTTCAAACAGCATCCTTATTGTGTCGAATTTTGGTCCTTTGGTAACATTAAACTTCTTTTTGAAACTCCGTTTTGTTGCATTAACATTGTGTTCTAGGCGGTGAAATTCCAACACCAAAAAAATCCTCTCCTCTAAAGAATAAACCATATCTTCACAGCAAGCTGGAGATTAATGAAAAGCACACGCTTTCAGCAGAAAGGCGATTTAAATATTCCCCGACTCCTCGCGACACTTTTCCCATCAGCCAATCAGGTGAATCTGGTGACTGTTCGCTACACTGACGTCATGGTTCTGTTTTGTTGAAGCCAAATGTTCATGTCATATTGAGCCAAGTTGCCAAGCTGTAGTTTATTTATTTTACAAGCACGACATTTTGATTTTCAATCAGAAGTATAATTAGTATTTGACAAAAAGTGGAAATAGAAATATTTTTTTGACATTTGTTCTTATTTTTTCGATAAAAAATGTGGAAAAGTCGTTTTTTTACAAAAAATTGTTACTTAGAGCCCATTTTCCACACAAGATTTATTTATATATCTTAGACAAAAATCATTTAGCACAGCTTTTAGTTCAATTTTAAGTGTTATAAATAAGCAATTTTTATGGATTTTCTTTCTTAAATTCAATTTATATACATAAAAGGCAAAGTCCTAACTCACTGATTGACTCACTCAACGCCTAGCCAAAATTACTGAAGGTACAGCTACCAAATTTTATTAAAATATTCTTTTTATGTCGTAGGTGTCACTTGAATAGCGATTATAATTTACCGATGGAGTACTGGCCAGTGGGGAAGGGATCAATTGGTATAAAATAATTGTTTACATAAAAAAAATATCCGTTATTAAGGGTACACCCGTGCAACGCCGGGTTTATAAAGCTAGTACTTTTTTATATCATTTGCAATAAGTAAAGTAGATGGGTAAAATTGCCTCTTTTGTTCTAAATGTGAAAGCTAAACTTTATATCACCCTTTAATTTAATTTTGAAAAAAAAATTGGGTAGTACCCTTTACAGCGCGCGGACTGCTAGCGATATGGCCTGCGATCCAAACCCCTCGGCCATCGATCCCCACATGACACCCTAAATTGTCTCCGTGTTGGTAGATGGTGCGATTGGTAGGTTCAGTCTCTACCCTACTATGGAACTAATTGGTCCCAACACATGCACATTTCGACAAACTGTACACTTCTATCGCAAAACGTTTAGCTCCTTCCAATTTTCAAACATCCAGCTCGAATTTGAAACACACCAAATTATTTAAATCGAAATCCAAACACAAAAATTCCATTTTCGTAGTTATTAATCATTTTTAGCTGTTTTAGGAACTGTGATGTAACAGAATCTGCAAATTGTAAAATTACTAGGCAATATGTCGATTCAACCAAACCGAACTCAAAACAAATGCATCCCTTCGTCAACACATTCTCGTGCTGCCCTAGTTCAAGTATGCAACCACGACCAAAACCCGTGATCAATTGGCTTTTTACTATTTTTCGGAGGGGCCGGCTCAATATTTCGGAATTGCATCAATTCCTATTCCGGTCAATTATGAAACACCCTGTAGGTGGAAAAGACAGTTCTTTTTCACCTATTCCTTAACAGGAACTCGAGTAATCTTTATTTTGTTATTCACTTGATCTATGCTTCTAAAATATTTCAAAAGGTGAATCATATTAGTCATGTAGTTTAGTTTACTGATAGTTAAGACTGCCTAAATAAAACTAATAAAGAATATTTTGTTTCAGAATTTTTAATTTTTTTTTCTGCTTAACAAGTTGGTTCAAAATGAGGCTGTCGACTTAGTGGTGCATAGAATCATAGTATTACCCACAAGAAGAGTTGTAAAACTATGTATCTAAGATGGTATTTAATTACTGGTTTTAAGCTAAGATTTTTAGGATCAAAACGATGTGACTTTCCGTCTGTGTAGGGTAGACTGACCAGTGAGTGAACAAGCCCCAGTGAATGAACATTTGGTAAATATAATTAAAAAATAAGGATTGAAACTCATTCCACTAGATGGATTAGCAACACGGACGTCCTCCCATCTAGTAGGAAGCTATCTGACATATAGTTGGTAGTCCTAGTCATTATGCCCTGGTGTTTATTCACTGGCGAACGCAGCTCCTTAAACTTTCATACACTGGTTAGTCTACCATACCACATTATGTTTCGGCTAGGTGGCTCAGTCCTTAGAAAACATACTATTTTGAGCCAAAAACTTTAAAAAAAATAATAATTTACTAAATGTGAAGAATAACCCATGTAACCTCATACGTTCTTCAAAGGGAGAAAAGAACAGAAACATAGAGAAGCTTTTCTTTGAAGAAATCTTTTATCGTACAGCTAGGAAGTCGCGATTGGATTTTTTTTCTCTACACTCTAGGTTGCAAAGTAATGCATTTACAGTTACAATGGATGTTTTTGAGGTAATAGTTCTCAGAATAGAGAAGTATTTGGGAGGTTTTTTTGTAGTCACGTTCGGTCGATAACGAAACACGAATTAAGGTTGAATTATGGTTTCTTGCACCAACTTCTTTATGATCCGATGTTTTGAAGAGCTGATTTGTACGACGCTAAACATACAGGAAGAGTGGCAATGTTACATAACAGCAACCAGACAAATTTTGCATTTGAATTTGAAAGAAATATTTTAAATTAATTAAAAAAACAATTTTTTGATTTACTGATGAATGTAACCAGTTTATTGACATTATATTTCTTTGAAATTTTTATTTCCATTTTTTTAAGCAAAAATATTTATATTTTGTTGATATTTATATTTGTTGCAGCTATCGGAATATTTATTTTAAATATTTTGCTCAGAGTAAAGGGGACACATTGGTACAAGGTCATTCCGGATTTTTTGTTGTTGAGGAAGCAGAATTTTTAAGATATTTTTCCGAGTGATCACTACAAAAAATAATTTAATTTACTATCGTCCTTTCTATTCGATATTCGTTGTTTTATACAGTATTTTTTGTATGAAATTAAAAGAATACCGGGAATCGGGAAAGAACGTCCGGGTGAATTGATACGTCTGATGGGACACTTTGATAGCACGAAAATCCATGTTTGTCGGTTGCGTCACTTTTTCCCAAACATTACATATGCCTAAAGTGTAACAGTATATACAATATTCAAACAAAAAAATCTATATTTAAACGAAATCTCTTGTGTACACCATTAATTATCTTTCGTTTCTTATTTATTATTGCATGCTCTGACAATAACGTTACAGCAGAATTTCCAAAAAGCTCGAAATTAAGACACAAGTTAGGTAGCATCCGACTATTTACAATATAGCCCTGTCACCATTATAATGAAAATAGAGTTGTCCGTAAGAAGTTGTGGAACGAAATCATATTCTGTTCTGCGGTTAAACATATACTTAAGATGAGCAATCATCGGTATCTTCAAGATTAATTAATGATATCATTAATTATAGCATCGTAATTATGCTGTAATAAGATGGTTCAGTATAGAAGAATGATTAGGTTCTGAGAAGTATGTAAGTATAAACTTTTCATTAGTAGCTACTGTTCTAGAACGCCTATGTGGTGCGACAAAGTATTCATTGTTCAATGCATATTTCACTTTAATAAATAAGTATTAGAACACGAGGTTATAATATCTTGTTGTTTGAGTAGGCAATTATTATAGTTTTTTTAAAAATAAATTTGTTATTTTACCACTTGATTGAAATCGTATACTTAACTTTGTTTTTTAGAGTAAAATTAAAAGATTTTAAGGCTATATACTCGTATTTCAAATTAATATTATAATTTAAAAACAATGAAATTGTTTATCCAACTTATAAAAATATATTAAAATGTCCGTCTGAATTAATGATAAAGTTGGCATAACATTTTCTTCTGTAAGCTTCTATAAGAAACATAAGCTTGCTTGTTATCTACGAAAGTAAGAAAGTACTTGTCAATACAAAAATAATTAAAATTAGGTTTTTGAAAATCAATTGGTTACGTTTGATATCATCGGAGTGCATTGTGTTAATACAAAAGTAACGGTATTTAATATTTTTTAAAAGGTCATTTATATTTCATTGTTAAAAATTAATCATAAAGATATAAATTGAAAACGTTTTTACAATCAGTAATCCACAATTTTTTTTTTACATTCACTTAAATTAAATAGATTTTTAGTTTGAATAAAAATTGCGTCCATATTTTGTGTCAGAACGAGTTTTATTCACATTTTGAACTGCTTATAGTAAGTACAACCCCTTTCTTATAATCATACATAAAAATGGTGTAATGACAACAAAACACGAGAGTAAAACGAGAACAGGTAGCCACATAGAATATAATTCACATAAATAACAACAAACCCATTCAGTCCCAGTGATGCCATTTGGCATCATTATGTTTCTGATAATAATTAAAAAAAATAATAATAGAGCTGACATCTATTGAGATTAATTAAAAATATTTTTCAATAGAAAAAGTTTGAATAATCAACTGACGTGCTTTTTGATATCATAAATGGCTATAGACGATCATAAAAAAAATTCTAAAATGATGATGCCAAATTGTCATTGGGACTGAAAGGGTTAAGGCAAATGTTGGTTAAACCCTTTCCGCTTACACCCAAACGCTATGGAGAACAAATAAAATATCGTTTTAAACTTAACAAATCTTCATCGATACATAACTAAATATAAACATATTTCACGCATTATATTTAGTTTAATTAGAACTTCAGTAATAGAATTAGAAATGTAATTGTATATTACTTTCACCAGAATATAAATTAAATTCTCCCATATAACATCCAATAGTTAAAAAAATCAATGCAATGACGGGCAAGTAAATCCGTTATACATATAATTTTTTTTCTCTCCATTATTTTCTAGTCATTCTCAAAACAGATCAAAGTTGCGTCTGAGGATTGAAACTCAAAGTAATACGAGGAATTTATATTTGATGGATTCATTTTCAAACCTTAGTCTTAAAAAAGAGTGCAATCGAGTGCAATGTTTTCATAATTGCATTTTTCATGAATTACAAAACTGCTTATGATATAATTTAAGATATTTTATGTTGTAAAATTTAGCAGATTATAATGCATGTAACTCAGCTTTTCTGACTAGTGTAATTTACTGCTGAATAAATTGAAAGCCTTCTTTTATGCTTTTACATAGGCTGTAGGAAATTTTGTTCAATATAAGAATACTAAGAATAATTGGCTTCTTGATTTTAATGAATGGAAAAAGCGAAGACGAAAATATTTTTGGTCAACTGCTATTCTTAAAAATTACCTTCAGCCTATTCAATACTACAAAATATTATTTTTAAGCTTCTTCAGCTATAAATTGAAAAAATTCTACTAATAAAATTGTAAAGGAATCTTGAACCCACAGACAACAGTATTAATGGCCACATCAAAAACCTTGTGTATCCTGTTAATGAGTGCATAAAAAATCCCAACAGAATTATTACTGACCAAACCTAAAAAGTTATTTTTAAAATATCAAAAGATGACAGACATTTAATTGTTTTAATATAGATGTGAATGGTGGGTTGATCCATTAGATTTCTTCAGAGAATTGGAATGTAAATCAGAATTGGTTATCGCTGGTGGCTCCATCTCGTGAAAGCTAGGGTAGTCATAACGCCAAATACGAGAAGAGGCATTGGACCCGCGACAGTAATCTGAAAAAAAAAGTAAGTCATTTAAAACCCCAAAACGAAAAAAAAAGTCTAATTTTATCATACAAGGTAAGAAATTATCGGAGCACTTAAAAATGTAGCAATGAAACGCAATAAGAGAATTTAATTTTAATTTTGAAGATAACTTTAAAAGGTCCAATTAAAAAAAAATAACCCACCTCGGAAATAACTAGCAGTTTAAAAGTTGTCATTCTAGTTAAATGAATGGCTCATTTGGAAAATCTAAAGCTAACTAGAAGTAAGTGATAAAAATTTGGTTACATATTTTTTATGATCCAGACAAAAAACAAAGAATGCTTTTGTTCAAATTCGATAAAGGAACCTTTTAGTTGTTAATCAATTTTTTATATTTTTTATTTATATTCTTTTTAGCATGAAAAAAACCTGCATTAAATGAGTCAAATAGCTGCTTTACAAGAACGATTTTACAAGCAGAAAATTCCAGAGGCTACTTATCCCGGTTTATAGTTTAAATGTTATAGGGACCAGTTTACAGGTAAAAATGGATTTGCATTTCTAGTCTAAATTATACTAATACACAGGTACAATTACTACATAATCATTTAAGTATCTATATTTCATCTTAACAATCTTATTAATAAGTAAAAGTCACACTAAATTATTTATTAACTATACTTATTCCAAAACTAAAGGGTTTAAGGGAACTATACATACAATTTATAAAATAGCAAGTTGATGCATTTCGCAGTAAGCACATATATATACCCCTCACCTGCATGGATATGCGAGGAATTCCGCAACCCTTTTGCACTTCTGGGCAGCACCCCAACATGCGAAATACAAAATTTTCTAGCCGAGTGTTCTATCAATATCAAAAATTAAAGTAACTTACACAATACACAAACTAACTAATTAGAATAATAATAATATATTCCACTAGTAATAATAAATAGTACACTAGTAATAATAAATCTACTAACATCTAATATTGAATGAAATGTATGCAAATGTATCTGCGTCAAAGTAACGTTTAGGTATAGAATATTTCTTAAATACTTAGCACAAACTCGTTCAACCGGATGAGGCTGTTGTAAAAGGGATAGAGAGTATTAATTAATTTTCAATAAATGATTTAATTTTGTGGAGTAGCTTTTTCTGGACAAGTACATCATGCTGGTGCAGAATTGTAAATGCGAAGGCCAATATAAAAATTTAGAACATAAGGACTAATCAAAGCATATAAATATATTTTTTCTAGCTAAATTAATGTGCTAAAATTGTAAGGATTTAAACACTTACTAAAAAAGCTTTACACATAATGTTACAAAAGGTAAGTGTAGTAAATATGCGGTGAATAATTTTTTTTCTCATTTAATTGTAGCTATTTATACTACTAAAACAACTACTTTTACTACAATTACTTACGTAAAATTAAAATTACCAATACTTATTTATCTAATACTAATTCAAAGGATATATCACTACCAATATTAAAAAAAACTAAACTACAACTACCATTATTAAAATGCCACTTACTACTATTATTACCATTTTTACTCCGACTAATAAAGTAATATGATATTAATAAAAATTTAATAGATGTGCAAACAGGGTGGAAAGTGGTTTGCTTAAAGAATAAAATGCAATGCATGGCGCAGCTGTGAAGTTATCTTCGACGAATTTAGCTGACGTTTGGTTTGTTTGCGGGATAGAAGGCACCGTTTGGTGTAGCTGCTATGTCCCCGTAGGTGTAAATATTCAATTCGATTATTGCATATCTCTTATTCCAGTACAATTGCTCAATAATAAACAATTGAAGAGCTTAGTGGAAGATCATTATAAATGACAAAAGGGAGAAAGCCAGTAAAACAGCTCTAAAGTTTTTAGTTTGCACTTAAATCCGTTAAAAATAGTAACTTGCAAACTGTTAAAAATACACAGTAGAGTCCCGCTTATCCGAAAGGTAAGGGACCGAAATTGAGCAGCATAATTAAAAAATTACTGCATATTTTGAGAAATAAATCCAACTTTGTAAGTACGTATTTATTTTTTGTGTATTTATTTATGCGTAGACATTTAATATTTTAACCGAAAGGTTATAGAGATTGTTTTTTTAATAAACCGTATTAAACGGGTTTCAGAATAACGGGACTTTACTGTACTAAACTTTAAGTTTATGAAAAAGAGGATAATAGTTATATTTGAAGGATATATTTATGTGCTTATTGACTTTAAATTCTTTCAACATTTCACTTAGCACACATTCTTACACGAAGCTCTTCAATTGATAAAATATAAAAAATGACTTTGTAAATAATATGAAAGCATTTCCTTCAACAAGTAAGTGAGCCCTTACCTGCGTTGATCTGTGGCGCCTGCTTGATAAGTGTCCCGTTAGTACTGCTGGGTAGCACTGCATGTGGCTGCAGGTGTAAAAACGAAGGCGTGTGGATGGCCGAAGGGCTGCCGCCCGAACCTGCAGCCAGATTTCCACGAGATGTAGCCAGATGTGCCGCTTTAGGGATGAAGATCAGAAAGAAGATCAAGAGGGAGGTGCAGACTAGGCCGAAGGCTTCGGCTGGGGCTTCATACCTGTTGGAACGACATATTTGATTGTATAATTGTAGTCCATTTATTTAAAATCTCGGTCTAAAGGTCACCTAATTTCCTCACGTGTAGGAATAAATTAGCTGGAATGCTATTTAGAGCGAACGGAACGTTTATAGGAAACGCCAAAGGGTTAAAATTAGCAAGATAGACATTGAGGCCTACTTCCTAGACATATCACTATATACAACATGTTTTTTTGATAGTTATTTCCATTGCCTGTTTTAGTTTGTTTTAATGTAAGTGTAGGAAATAATATGTGTTAATAGAGAAAAGTTGTACACTGGGCTAAAAAAATGGAAACATGATTTTTTTTGCGGTAAAGCGGCATACAAACTAAGCAGATTGATAACAAATGCTTGATTTTAATATTTCACTTTAAACTAGTTTGCATTTTTTCATTTACAAATAAAACTATAACAGCTGGAACTAGATAACGTTATTTCTAATGGCCACAAATTGCAAAAAAAAACTATAGCTGAATTTTTATTATGTATCACTGATGCACCTAATTCATGAAAAAAGTCTGTTACCTTCTATCAAAGATAATAGCTACAGCAATCCACGCCACCCATAACACAAGAGCAACAGCAATGGACATCCCAATATACATGGCTTCTCTGTTATTCTCCCTTAACGACCTTCCTCTGATAGATGCCACGACCACCATGAACATCAAAAGCATCACGTAGGACAAGTATTGGACTTTATCAATAGGTGATTTCTCGCAGAATGTTTCCACTTTGCCGAAGGTGGATACGGAGGTGATGTTAGGGGGTTCGTAGACCAACCATTGTGATACAATTGCAATCTGGAACAGTGAGAAATGGTAAGTGACATCGTATGTATTATATTAAGTAGAAAATACGAACATCGCATTGTACCTTAGATAATACCAATATTTCATTTTTACCTTTAATAATATGAATATCATATTTCTTTTATCTTTGACCGATATTGAATAAATGGCGTTTGTTAATGGTGTTTCATTGACATAGTTCTAATACCGTTTCAAGTTCGTTTTTATTACAGATGCGATCACTGGCCAGTTTTCTATAAACCCGAGCCTGATCAATGACCAATTGAGAAAATTGGTTCAAGAAATATTAGTTCAAACAAAGATTAGTCAATCTTTGGACTCAATTACTCAAACTGATATATTTTGAACTAAAAGACAATATAAGTTTCGTCAAACAAAGAATAGTCTTAGAGAATATGTAAATAACTTTTTTTTAACCAAATAAGTAAATTTACAAAAGTAATTTTTTTATGCTTTTATAAAATCACGTAAATTAGTTTTTAAAAAAATAAACTTGCCTCTACTGCCACGATGAAGAATAACAACAACGCCTGGAAAGACGCATTGAAATATACTCCGTTGTGAATCTTCAAGAGAAACACACACTTCACCAACAGCGTGCCGAACACAATCGAGTAGGCAATCCCCACACCAGCCCTGGTAATCCCACAAAACAACCAATGCGGCTGCGGCACGTGCAGTAGTCCTAGCACAGAACACAAGAACAGCCCAAACAGAAGGATCTGTCCCATGAACAGATGTCTTCTGCCACCGCAAGACTTGTACAAGACATAGATCTCGAATAGCAATATGGCTGCCACGTTGAACAGGGCTATGATGACCAGAGGAACGACCCAAGGTTCGTTTCTGAAGTTCAAGTAGAACGGGACTTCCTCGAGTGTCCTGTTGCTGACGAAGAAGACGTTTGAAGTTGTCGCATTGTTGTAGTTGGCGTGTGTCATTGTTGCTGTCGTCGTTGTTGGAAGTTTTGTCATGTTTAACACTGAGAGGATGTCACTGGACTTGATGGTGGGTCTGGTGGTTATTGGAGGGATCATGGTTGTAAATTTGGTGGTTATAGGAGGAATCATTGTTGGGAATCTGGTGATTGTGGTGAGGATTTCTTTTGTGGATGCCATTGGTAGGTGTCACAGTGATCGGTTGGGGGTTGAGGGAGATTAGCTGAAAGAATTCGGATCCTGAAAAACAAAATAAAAGATTAGATACTAGCAAACAAAAATATAGTTAATTTTCCAATTTAAGGGCGCAATCGAAAAAGTCGACAAAAATGTACAACCGCCGACAAAAAGCATTTTACCACTGGTAACTTTCAATTGTGTATACCTTGATGTTTTTTTAACTGTTAATAATGTGTTTTCTCACTAGAAAATTCCGATTGGCAAGATTTGTGCCCATGAAATTGAAAAGGTCTAAAAAAAAGTATCACAAGAATATTAATTTTGTTTCGTTTGTATTTAAGAAATTTTCGTTACGCTTAATTTCTTAAACAAAAACTACTATCTAGATCATCTTGATTTTCATTGAGCTATTTCAAACAGCATGATCGAGTGGATTGTTAAGAAACGTCAAAGACGATACCATTTTCATACGTTGATACTGCATATCATACGGGATTGTGCACTCAATTTATTACTTTTTAATTTTTCTTTTAAGGAATATAACTTAATACTATTATTAATAACTTATGGTAAATTAAACTTTTTAAGTTACCATACCAAGTTTTCCTTAACGTGAGAATTTAAAAAAAATATATATTTCTTAAATTTTTAAATAAAAAAACTAAACTACAATAGTTTAATATAAAATGTACAGCTATAATTTGATCATAACAGTATATTTTACCTGTTTTTATTCTCACTATGTTTTTTTTAAATTTTTTTTTACAATATTTATTACTCTTTATTAATATTAATTATGATAAAATATTGATAGTTAAGAAATTGTTGAATTTTAGTTTACAGGTCATTGAATAATATAAAAAATATTTAAAAAAATGGCGAAAAAAAAAAAGATGATGACCTAAGTTGAGAGCACAATTTTTATTGATAGATAATTCCTCAAAAGCTTTAAATTTTTGAATGCCATAATCTTATCTGCAATTGCCTATTAAATCTAACTCGATGCTGTATAAATTGTAAAATTTTTTCTCCCGTAACAGCATACGAATGTAGTAACCATCACGTTCTGGCTATTTAAATCCACTTTTTCACGTCTCAACAGTTTCAGATCCTATCTGGGAGACATAAATCTTAAGACAACTGCTACAATGTCTCAATTGCCGAGCACGCTTTTCATTTGAATTTAAATGCTAAGCCGAAAAGGGGCTCATATATATAAGGAAGGTTTCCTTTCGATTTTCTCTTTTTGTTAAAAGTCAATTAATAAAATTCATGGAGGAAATCTTCCCGATGAAAATCATACATTTTCCCTTTCAACGATTGAATTGCTAAAGAAAGTGATGTATACTCTTGCGGTATGTAGTGGGAATAAATAAAAACCACAAATCAAACTTTTCAAACACTAATATATATGCATTATAAGGTAGATTCTGAGTCTTTTATAATGCAGAATTTATCGCCCGCGACTTATTTCATAGTCTATAATTCGTCACGCGTAAGGATGAAATATTTCAAAAAGTTTTAATTAAATGTCACTTTTCAGACACTCTACCGTTAAAGACTGCACATACTTTGTTAGAAAAGGGATAGATGTTTCATGTTCAGGCATTGGACATCCGCCATTTTTCCTCTAATCCTAATACGTCATATATAATTTAAATTGGTGTTGATCGGTATTGTATACGGGTAGCATTAGAAAAAGTGTCAACGCTCATAATTGAATACCAGTTTATTTAAATTCATTTCGCTTTTAAAAACTTGTATTACTTATTATATGCCAAAAGAAGTATTTAAAGTTCATTGTTTTAAACTGATGGAAATAATATACACACACATTTCTAATTTTTGAGAAAAATTGCCTAATAACTTTTATTTATACATAACTAAGCATGTTATTGAAATTCGACTTTCTAAACAAAGCAAAATTTTTGTTTAGAAATTTTTTTTATTTTATAACAACGCTATTACATTAAATATTATGCAAATGTTGTTGAAACCCTCAGGTGGTTTTTATGAGCATATTTTATGGCAATATTGATGATGAGTCGACTTTTGATTCGACGAATATTTAACTCAGTACTCTTTGCAAGGCATATCGAATAAATAACGGATCTTACAACATCGAGTAAACATGGCATAAGTACTTTTCCTTTTAAATATTAATGTAAATACTTTTCCTTTTCGAGTCATATATGGTTCACGTTTTTACTTACATTTAAAATATACATATTTAGTTCAAAAGGTTAGATAAAATTCAAATACGAATCTATTTAAAGTTATTAAATTCTTAGTTTAAGCCTCTAATATTACAAGGCAATTATTTTGAAAAGTCTTGTCCCCCTAGTTTCCTTTTTTATAAAACTGGCCATGAGTCCGATCATATCACCTCAATATAATTTATTCTGATTTATATTTATTTATGTTTAATCACATAGAAAATGCTTTTTCATAGTTAAAAATATATTTAGTAAATTTTCTAGCCTAACTTATAATTTACATAGGTATTTGTTTGTTTTTGTCATTTTCAATCCATTATTGACTAGGGACCGGTAGTAGGAAAAGAACCCTCTAAAAAGTTCAAAAGGGAATGTTGCATATTATTCTGTACGTGCTACTTTTCTCTATTTCTGCACAATTTTATTTTTATATCTAACTTTTATGTTTATGTGAAATTATGCACTATTGGGGAAATAACCCATAAGTCTTTGCTGTACAGGAATGATTTTATTTTTGTGCTGACATCTATGAGATATCATAAACATTAGTATAAATTTTTTTTACACTAAAACAATATTTTGGTGCTGCCATCTATGTAATAGTATACACACTAGACAAATGATAGAAAAAAACAGTGTAATGGTGCTGCCATCTGTGGAGACGTCAACACGTTATTATTTAATGAATTGCTATGCCTGGTAATTACTTTAGTTTTGGCACTTAGATGTAACATATATGTATAACAATAATTCATTTGTGAGTAAGAAATTTAGCAAAATAAATCTTGTGTACAGAAGATTTTACAAAAAAAAAAGCATATTGTTGCATTTTTTTTAATTAGTAAAAGTTTTAGAAAATAATAAGGAAATTCTTTGTGAAATGTAAATTACGTAACTTAGACATTCGTTTGTGCTGGGACAATTCAAACTGGAATCGGTTCTCTGAGGCAGAATATAAAAGTCGGCATTCTAATTAAATTATGGCAATCTATTTTTTTTTTGGTGATATGAGTAATAGCAGAAAATGCAAAAGAATTTTCTTTGTTTGATTAAAAGTGAAAAGAGCAAAAATTAAGCAAAAAACATTACGAACGGACAACGTTAAAAACAAGATAATTATAATTTTTTTTATAGTGAATGAATTATTTAAAAAAAATTAAATTAAATTTATTTATGGTTAGAAAAAAACTGTTTTTGTTTAGTATTGCATGTCGGTAATACTTGAAAATTGTCTTTTTTTGTCTTTGAAAGTCATGTTGGTTACAAATAGTGATCAAAAAGTGACGGTTCTCCCATGTTAAAGCAATGGGAGATCACATTTTCTGCTCCAGATGAGCCTGGTGGTATACATTTAATGAAGTTATCATAGAAGATAAACACCTTCAACTCCAGATGTAGTTTTAATAAAGAAACTTTTAAGCAGTAAGGCTACATATGCAGCACCAGTTACATGGCAGCTAGCAGTTGTATGTCCTTTATTTTCTCAAATACGTTATTATGATGTTTCGAACAGGTACTAGGAACTCGTATACTGAATTTGAAGTCCGTAACTCTATTACTTCGAGCTTCAGAGTTTTTTCAGACAGACAGGCAGTCTGATAGATTGACCAGTGATCAAAAATATTTTTTTTTAAGAATCAGCACCCTCCAAAGCGTGTAAAAATCACATAACCTCCATTTCGAAATTTTTGACTCCATCCCAACACATTCAATACTTTGTACTTTATATTAGGTTATTGAAAGTAAACAAAGTACAATGTAAATTAACGATTTAATTTTCTCAAATACGTTATTATGACGTGTCGAACAGGTACTAGGAGCTCTTATACTGAATTTATAGTCCGCAACTCTATTACTTCGAGTTTTAAAGTTTTTTTTCAGACAGACAGGCAGTCTGATATATTGACCAGCGAACAAAATATTTTTTTAAAAAAATCAGCACCCACCAAAACGTGTAAAAAACACACAAAACCTCCATTTTGAAACTTTCGACTCCATCTCAATACATTCATTACCATATACTTTATATTATATAATTGAAAGTAAATACAATACAATGTAAATTACCACAATTTTTGTAACGAGAGTTAGGACTTTTCATGGAAAATGAAGATAAATATTATCTAACTTATTATGAGTCTAGGATTTCACTGAGTAACTTTACTTTGTTGCAATAAGAAAACGACACTATTCATTTGATATGGTTCATTGCCGGCTGTGAACAACGTCCTTCATAAGGTCAGAAAACAATTGTGAAGAGCTTAGTGGAAGAACGTGCTAAGTGACATTAAATTTTTTTTTTGAGATTTTGTGTCAATCAACAAAGTTAACTACTAAATTAACTACTAAGTTATTACTAAATTCTTTAAGAATGTCAAGTTTTCACTTTTTTCTAAATATTAAGTTAAGTGCATTTTTTTTTATCGTTTGCAAGTAACGTTTTCAACAGATCTGAATCCAAACTGAAAACTTAGAAGCTCATTTTTTTTTGTTTTCACGTTTTTGTCACTTAGCACTTTTTTTTACTAAGCTTTTCAATTGACGTAGGTAACTTATGGTTTTGTTTATAATTTTTTGTACAGTGGAAGATTTGAATTGCGGTAATGATATTTTATAATATTAGCATTAGAATTAAAATATAATTATTCGAGGTTTAAGATAATTTTGAAAATATAAAAACTATTTTCGGAAAGAAAAATATTTGTTTTAGTGACTGAAATATTAAATCAAAGGAAAACAATTTATATAAAATGGTTAAAAAAAGTTATATAATAAAAAAAAGTACAAAAAAAAAAAAGAATAACCTGAGTTATTACATAAACTTTTAATTTTTTAGAAAAATGCACTGAACTGTGAGAACGAGAAATTAAATGGTAAATGTACCCCAATAACTTCTTTTAAAATTGAGTGATGATATTTTTTTCTTCTAATGAATCCTATACCTTGCAATTATGCATGTCTCTCTCTTATACATATCTAGTTTTAAAGCAATGAATGTAACACGATACTTTTGTTCATGCAAACCTAGTAGAGTAAATTGTTAAAACGAAAACCCAATTTACAGCTAGCTAAACATAATAAAATTTTTTCTTCATATCTTAATCTTATTAATAATTTAAAAATTGCTTTTTTTTTCTAAAAAAAATCATATTAAGCCAGCTACTTAGAATTCAATTTTGATTTCCATAATTAAATAATAGAAATAAATAAAAATTTAAAATTTTAAAAACATTATGAAATGGAGATATTACACTGTAAATAACTTAGAGGTTGAAAAAAAATCATAAACCACAGAAGGCAAAGATAAATGAAATCTTTATAACACACTGGTTTCTGAAGGGAGGATAGAAACAAGATTATTTTCGTTTGTATGACAATATTGTTGAGATTGCAATAACGGAAATAATGAATCATGCATCCCTTTTGAAATAAGCCGACATACTATTTTTCTTAACATTTGAATTTCATGCCAACAGACGTCAAAGCAACGGGGAATTTATGCCGATGCATGTTTGTCAGGACAAAAGAATACATAATCAAACCAAGGCGATTTAAAATGAGAATGATTTGAATTTTGTCTTTGAAAAGTTAATCGTTTTACCAAATTTAGAATTTTTTTTAAAAAATGATTTAAAACTACTATCAAGCTGATAAATTTATAATTAACATAATTTTAGATCTATTTATCAAGAAACAAAATGTCCTTTAAAAATGTTTTACATATGAACTTATTGTTAAAGAGATATTGTCACTTGAACCAGGACAATAAGGTATTTACTTTTAAAACATTGAAATGCTTTATTTCACCTTACACACCTTGAAAAAATGTGCACCTTATGCACACCTTGAAAAAATGTGCACCTAATACACACCTTGAAAAAAATATATGCATTACTTAAGAAAATATTAAAAACAATTTACTCAAGCTGTAACAGTTTATAATTAACACAATTTTAGATCTATGTAGCAAGAAACAAAATTACCCATGAAAACGTTTTGTCAATAAAATCATTGTAAAAACAATGATGTCGTTTATTTGAACAGGAGCCTAGACCAGGGCAATACGGAAATATATAGTTTAACGAAAGCCATATTTACTTACGCTTAATTGGTGACCCTCATTCGACCAGCCACAATTCTTGTATTAGAATGTATTTACTTTGAAAAAGTGCAAGATCTTAAATTTAATAAGTATTGACTAAGCAGTATTCGAAAACAACATTAAAACAATTGCAAATCGGTTTTGCGCAGTTTAGAAAAACACAGTTTACTGCTTAAGACCAATTTAGGAGAATGAAATTGCAACTTTTCATAATCTTGAATATCCATGGATGCGATGTCACAAGATGTTTATGTTATAAATTGATTAAAATTATCACTTTCTTACAAATAATAAAGTTAATTTTTAATTTTTAAAACAGGAACAGGAAATTTACATAACTTCCTAAAACTATGTACATTTAAGGACAATCCATATTTTGGTGGTTTTGATCGATTGAGTTTTAATTATCATAATTATTCCATAGTGTAGAGTGGGTATCACCGGGGAAAAAACCCTTCTTGAAAAGTGAGCATATTTAGTTGTTTCCAATTAGCAACAGTATACACTAAAGGATTAATATTTACTCTTCTTTGTTAGTTTTAGCTGATGCCCACAACGATATACTAATGTTATATTATAATATGTGGTATCCTCTCGAGACAAAGCTAAAAGTTAAAGCATAAAGAAAACTTTTTTAATTAGTTATTTTAATCTTCTATAGTTATATTTTTATAACTAACCTTACAAATGTCCATTTTATAAAATTGAATACGTAAAATGTTTAATTGTTTTAGAAGTTACCGGAATTAAACCACCGATTTTAGTAATGGGAAAAGATCATTTAACTATCAAAAGAAAACCGTTAGAACAATTTAAATAAATGATTCAGAAAAGTGTTCTAAAGTAGGAGAGGAGGACGCCCTCCGCCCTTAAAAACAACGTTCAAAGTTAAATAGTGATTTACAAGCGTCATATAAAGGTAATCAAGGTTAGGCAGCTGCAAACGGATCCACTTTAACATTCTCAATTAAGGGAGAGAGACACGAGATCTAACAATTAATTTTAATTGCTTCGATTTAAGCAAATTGCAAAAGCCCCAAACCGCAAGATGATGAAACAATTTGATACTATATATATATTTATAAATTGTTTCGTAGATAATGGTTGGATTTTTTTTGTAAAAGAAAGCGAATTATTGTTGAGATAGCGCATTTTAAATGAAGGTCCTACTTGCAAAACTCACATTCCTCAACGTATAATTAAGATATAAGGGTCCTGTCTATTGGCGACTTCGTAAGGACGTTATATCTTAGTTGTGCCTCGGAGAATAAAAATTCTGAAACTGGACTCTTCAAATGATGTATAAGCTATATAAAATACTTATCGAGAAAAAGATCGCAATAGTGACGCTATAAAATTAAAAATATTAAAACTGTTACTCTCCTTGCACTAAAAACTATTAAAAGGATAACATAATATCGTTCGTCCATTCGTATTCCGTTTTTTTTTTTTTTGTAAAATAAAAAAAAGTATAGATACTACTTTCTTCACAAATATGAAGACTTTTGAAGTTTAAATTTTAAAGACAAAATATAAGTTTCAATAATTTCGACTTTTGTGGGGGAAAAATGTTTTATTCTTTGGCAGGTTAAAACCATACCATTTAGTTATAAAAAACATAATTTTTCTTAACATTTTGAAAAAAATTTACAGATATCTCCAGAATGTAAGCATTTAAGCAATGCTTTTAAGTTTAAAAAAAAGTCCAAAAATCTTCAAAATATCTGAAGAAATTTACAGTTATTCAAATTTGAAAATTTATTCTGCAGATTATTTGAAGAAAATCTGCAGATCTTCACTTTTCTGCAGATTCAAGTTTTTTGTAGAAAACTTTTAGCTGGGAATGGATGATAAGAATAATATGTAGAAGCTTTTTTATTTGATACTAAAATTGAGCCTTAAAACAATATTGGTATTTTTATCTTTTAATTCAAAATTTCAATTTTCCTCAATATTTTCCGAGTATCATTCAACATTTACATTCACAGTCATTGCCTACTTGATGTTTCCTTTGGTGATGCACGGCTCATAACAACTGAAACAAAAAATTGATTCCAAGCGTAGCTTCTTTTTTATTTTCATTGTCTTCGGCAAGTTTTATGGTTTCATTGTTTGAACTTAAGAAACACATTGAGTAAATCACTTACTTAAAGGGTTTCTCTCCACGCGATTTATGAATCATATACATTCATATATGATGGAGAATCTGTATTTAATTTCCCTACTCGACCTTCACACTCCGTTAATTTCGGTTATTAATTTGATTTTACGGTTTAATGAGACTGAATATCCTGCTTGATCCGGTAGTAATGATCAATAACGG
This sequence comes from Hylyphantes graminicola, assembly GCA_023701765.1. Lineage (NCBI taxonomy): Eukaryota > Metazoa > Arthropoda > Arachnida > Araneae > Linyphiidae > Hylyphantes > Hylyphantes graminicola. The sequence continues at coordinate 38,191,868 of CM043113.1, read as the reverse complement.
AAATACGTATTTCCTTTTTAGGAAAATTACTGTATTGGGTTGCAGGAGGAATTCCGTTACCTAGTTTGATCTAGCTGAAAATTAGCGTAATAAACCTATTTACCTGATTTAGTTTAAGTAGTTTTTTTTTAATTTGTGAAGAAGTAACATGGCCGACTAAGGAATGTGCTAAAGTTCATCGTGTTGAATGGGCATTTGATAGGGGCATTGCACTGTACTAAAAATATACAGAGTTGCGTGTGAAAGAATTATTGTTAAAAAAAAATCATTATTTTTATTTTAGGATTTGATAAAAAAATTAAAAAATGAAAGTGACTCATTAAAATAAGAAACTATAAACCTAAATAGACCAAATGTAAATCTGAATAGAAATACATTTTATTTGATATATGTTTCGAAGAAAATCTGCACAATAATAAAAATCATGTATTAAAATGTTTTTAATGTTTTTTGCAGTATCGCAGGAAGTTACTGAGCAGATGTTCTTAAAAATTGTCAAAAAGAGCATAATATCTTAACGCATTTACAATTTCATTTATTCTTTGTCATAATAACGTAATAGTTTTTATACGTTATTACAGTTTGGTACAATTGAAGAACTTTGTGGAAGAATGTGAAATAGGAGAAAACGGGTAAATTTAAAAATACATAACATGTGTTGTTTGCAAAAAATCCTTTAAAGTTAATTACATTCATAATTTAATAGTTCTATTTATGTGAAAATATGTAAAAAGAGACTTTTATTTCTCTTACGCATGTAATACTACTTTAAAATGAGAAAAAAAAACACGTGTTAGGGATGCAAATAACAATCGAAAATAAGGAAAAATTGCAATGTAAACTAAATTGTATTTTGCAGCAAATTTATATTTGTAAGTTATACACAGTGTTTACCACCTTTGGTTTGATTTACCGCTGGTATATAATTTTTGTACTAGTACATAATTGAAAAGAGACGTAAAGTTAATATTAAAGTATAGATATAAAAATAAACTAAAGTTATATACATTTATTTCAAAATAAATTTAGGTAATGTAAATGAATTTTAGTACTATTAGTATCATAATTGACGAGAACTATTTCCGCTATCGATAAGACAACTGCTAAATAAACAGATTCAGAATATACAACTTCATAAAATATTATACTCACCTGTCTTTACATCTTTTGATCAATCAAAATATCCAAACACCTGGGAAATCAAAACACTCTCAATCCAAGCGGTTCGCGTACAAATGAAGCAATACTAACAAACGCTGACGCTCTGTGTCAAATGAGATTCCATTACACCAAGATGTTAAAGTGAATAACACAGCGTTCACTCTACTTCATATTTTTTTCAATAACTTAACATGAATCCATCCTATTATATGTAATTTCGTCTGTCTGTTTGTAACCGTTCTACAACTCGAAATGAAGGAGCAACGATATTAAAATTGGTGCAAGTACCTGTCGAATCGGTTTTCTAGAAAATCGCGAGTTTCTATAACAAGCATCTACTATAGGTCTTTTGGTGTGATTTTCACACTCTTAGTAAATTAACTCTTTTTTTTTAAAAAACTCATTAACAACGGCAAGGAAGAATATTTGTCGTGCTAAATCAGGCTTTTTGTTTAAGTTTTTCTGAATAAAGATGCAAGAAGAATTAAGATTCGAGTACTGAACAATTAATGTTGAAGCAATTAAGATTCACTAAAACAAATTTAAAACTTTAAAATTAATGTTTTTATTCAGTAAAGAGTGATAATGGTATTCACAAAATGGGTTTGTAGAGGGTTAAAAAATCATCTGTATTTTTTTTACCACCTAGAATGAATCACTAGAAAGCTTATTTAGTTTTGATCTTTCTGATAATATGGTCCTTAAAATTTTGAAATTACATTTTAATATGCACAGAAGTTAAACGGTGGGAAAGGTGGAGGCGCATTGTTTTGTTTTCTTATTTTTCGTTAAGTACTTAAAAATTGTGAGGCAACGGTTTTTATGTGTATGTATGGTGAAGCACATATTTTCTATTACATGTATTTAGGTCTACACTCTTAAAACAAAAGAGTGAAATCCACTCCAGTTGGAGAAGTGCATTTTCGACACCGTAAAGGCATGCATATTTACTCAGACTGAGTTAAAATCACTCGTTTGGAGTGATCCTGTCGGAGGTTTAACACACAAAGGATCCACTCCAAAAAGAGAAGTGCATTTTCCAGTCTGGAGGAGTGAAATCCATTCAGACTGAGTTAAATTCAGAGTGTTTGTTTTAAGAGTGTATATAATAAGTTATAACTTTTTGCATGATTAATGTTTTTATGCAATTTTTTTTAAATAAATCGTCTTGTATTATGTGACCAAAAATTCTGTATCATAACAGAAATAGTGAATAGCTATTATTTATAAAAACTGAAAAGCCTCATCTCCATATTACGGGATCGTTGTAAGCGGAACTATTGATGACTGTGCAGCAACTCGCGTAGGATTCTCAAATCCTTTTGCGCAAGAACAAAAAACGCCAAATGCTATGCTGATACATGACACTAACAAAGGAAGCACAGGGAGGGCCGGCGTTTTAAATATTTTCGTTGCGACACCCTTTGAGAATGGGTGTTTACGGGTTTCTTTTTGCCAAAAATTGGCGTTTTGCCACTAAGTATCCTAACTGCAATTCTGGCATTTTCCGAGAGAATGGCTAATATCTGCTATGAGTCAGGTTTTTTTTAAAAGGTTTTATAAGGTTGATGGTCGCACAAGAAGCTGTCAAGTGTCTGGAGTGTTTTTTTGTGTGTGAAAAACATTTTGTTTGAAGTGTTTTGATACTTTATGCAAGTAGTAGAAAGCGTGGGAATATTTCTGAACTTTATGCTGTCTGAAAATAGTAAGCAACCGGAACATCGATGATTCTCAATTTTAAGATAAAATAGCAAGTTATTAAAGTTACTCTTAATAAAGTATTTTTATTGATGTTTTACTAAAATTTTGTTTTAGCGTGTATGTATTTTTCTCCTCTGAGACATATTTCACACAAAGTTAAAAGGTATTACTCATACAATAATATTTAATAACCTTAAATGGCTTCAATATCTATCTAATTCTATTTTTACATAAAAAGTTCGACTTAAAAATTTATTTGAATATCAGAGAAATTAAGTACTATAATATTTCAGTAAACTATAGTAAAAAATTGTGTTTTGTTTAAATTAAATCCTTCTAAGAATAAACAATATTAATACTTAACAATCCTAAAAACAAATGTGAAAAAAATTGCATTTTAGTTCAAATGCATGTACACATTGGTATGATCCTACGTGTTTGTTTTTCTTAATCAATAAAATATCCTTTTAACTAAAAAAAGAGACACCATTTCCAAATATAAGTAATAGGTCAAAATATCCATATTAAATTAATTTATACTTATTAACTTTACATCACATTTATAACGTATTGGATACTCGCCCCCTCTTTCCTCATGACCCACTGACGTAACCCTTGTTTTTACTTGTTCCCCTGAGGGCGTTATTCGTGATTTTCATGTCCATCCCTTGGCCTTCGAATGGGAGATGAGAAAGAAATTGTCATGTTCTTTCCCTAGTTGTTGTTTAATATCATAGGTGATGATGGATACTTAGATCCTTGGCTCTGTTAAAGCATTATTAAGATTAAAAGAAGGTATTTTGTCGTAAGCATTGCATAAGTTATTTAGCATTGCATAAGTTATTAAGCATTGTAACACATTTCCTGTAGAGCATGCCTAGTTTGAGATCTTTTTTCAAACGAAAATCTGCTGCAAATATAAATAGTGTTGTTATTTTTCTATCCTAAAGAGTGACAATGCTACGCAATGTAACACATTTTCCCAAGATATTTCATAAGTGGGTTTTTCCAGGAGTACTTCATAAGACTGCTATAAAATAGTTTCAAACACTTTGCTTGTTTAGATAAGATAAATTAGTCGCACATTGCTTCCAATTCAAGCTAAAAGAAATAAAGCCTTTTAAAAAAATGCTTTCCTTTTATTTCATTAAAAGTAATTACTTAATTACTTTAACATAGTTTTTAATAGATATATCATATTACTAATGAAATTTTCATAAATTGACTTCTAAATAACTTAAAACGGTAATTTCGCCTAATATTGCTCGTCATTCAAACTTCACGAATCTTTCGTCATTCATAATTAAGTCGATACACACAATATAACATTGAAGAAATTAAAAATTTGACGAACCAAAATTCACGAAATAGAAACACGAACCGATTCAAACTATTTCCTACGAAGAATTCTATCATGGTTGAACTTGCGGTGTAACAGGTTGGGCTTTCCCTTTCACTGTGGCGTGTTGGCGAATGCAAATGTACGCCGCACGAGAGGGTGTTTGTGTGAGATTTATAGGTATGAGACATGAAGGTTAAGATGAGCGTGGTAGATGGCAATGAATATTGGAGGCTATCGTTTGTTTTAATGTTCAGGTAGAGTCTGTTTTAAAAAATATAACTTCGTTTATACTTTATTTTGCACTGAACACACAAAAAAAGTCTGTAAAATTACAGCAAATTTTTTGCTTATTTTTTTACATTACAGTGCTGTAAGTTTTCTCAAGTGCTGTAAGTTTATTTTACCGCAAGGTGATGTTTTCTTGAAAATCACATGAACAACCTACTCCAATAGCATTTAAACTTTGAAGATGGGTGCATCCAATCTCTGCCAGTGTAGCAAACGTTTTTCCCGTTACCACACAATAAATTTTACATCACATCTAAATTTTCATCACAGAATGATGGTGGCAACACTTTTACCATCACACTAGGTTGGTAGCAGCAGGGATATTTTTACAGTGGATGACTCTGTGTATAGATTTTCATTAATAAGAAACAGTAGTTTATGTGAGGTCTATATAACTATTTATAAGGATTTAACCTATCCTAGTATGTTTGCATTGAGGCCCTGTGGCCTAGTATTACTGATTCACATTGCCATGCTACAGGTCCGGGGATCGAGTCCTGAAAAGGGCAAGGTTGACCCATCCCTTCATCCCTAGAGTGGTCGATAAAATGAGTATCAAGTATGCTTGGGAACTAAACACTGGGGGTCCCTCGTGAGGCTGACCACCAAACCATACATATGCCTAGCACCCCAGAGCCCTTTGTCACGTAAGCTGGAATGGGAACGGCAGACCTTGGCCCTCTAACGAGCTGTTGCGCAGAGGAGTTTAATCTTTTTATTATGCTTGAATTAATATAGTATAAAATATACACTTTTATATAATAACACTTTTATCTTATAAAATATACTATATTTTTACTAATAAAGCTTTTCACTTTAACTAAATATAAACACCTTCTTTTTTATATAAGGTGTCGTTTTTCAATGAAATCGACATCAGGAGTTACCTATCCATACAAGACACAGAATGAGAAATAGTACACGGTGTACTACCTAGATTCTAAGACAAACTTCTTCAACCGTCTTTTAAACACTACTTTTTGAACTTAAGTAAAGTAATAGGAAAATAGTAACGACAAATTAATATCCAAATATAACAAGGGATCGAACATATAAACTAAGATTTCTAATAAATTGAATTTCTAAAAAATCGATAACTAGAAGATAAATTTGCATGACAGTTTAGTAATCGCGAATTAAAAAAAAACCAAAGGCAAATATCACAAATTTATTCTTTATTAATACTTCGAAGATTTAAAAAAAATGTAATTTGCATATTGTATTGTAATTAATTATTATACCTACAAAATAAATTTAATATATTAGAACCGTTGAAATATTTGTTATTTATAGACTTTTATTAATAGAGTTATAAAAAGGCGAGTTCATATTTCTGCCATTTTGAATCGTTATTCTTGATAAAAAGAACAAACGGGAAGTCATAGATGTGCTTTCGGATAAGTAAGAAAGTAAACTGTTGAAATAAGATGAACAGTCTAGCAGTATCTGATTAAAAACAACAATGCTATACTTAAGTGACGTGGAATCATTATGTATCTGCTATCAATTTTACATATCACGAGTGTCACTTTTCTTCCCAAATTTTATTGTTAATTTATTCTTCAAATACCCTTCTACTTTTTAGAAGAAATTTCATAATAGTGCTTCTGCAAATGTTTATTTAACGAATTAAATATAAATTGCATGTGTGTACTACTCACAATTTCCTCTCAAACTTAATAAAATGATCGTCACAATTTCTTCAAAAAAGAAAATTGTTATTAAGGAATCTGACAAAATCTAATATTTACCTTGACGAAATTTTTTTTCATTTTATAACATAGATATTTTGGAACAAAAAATTTTTCTTGGACAAAAGGATGAATTTTTTTAAAAGTACACTATGAGGTTTGGATAAAAACTATGTTTAAAAAAAAAATCCTAACTTAAATTTTTTGAAGGATTACATAATATTCATAAGTGCGCAGAAAATTCCATCACAACACCATGACATGAATTAACAATTAAATAAACATCATTCCAAAATAAACCTTTCATTTTCACGCTACTCGTTTACCACGTATTCGATGTCTCTTTCACAATACCGGCACGAGCGAAAATGAGGAACCATCCTGTGAAGCGTAAAATTTCGTAAGGCAGAGTTATTCTTATATAAACACTATTCAATTGCTCATATGCCTCATATTACCACATTATTACAAATTTATGTGTATTATTTCGAAAATCTTGTTAAAAAAGAAGGCACGGGGAAAATTTGTTTCGGGACTGCTGTTAATATTTATTCTCACAACTCTATAATTAAAATTTAATATTAATAAGTAGCAGGGGTCCATGACTGTAATTTATCTTGGTCCGCATTGAAACCTAATAAGTACATTGATGTTACAAGAAATATTGTCACATTTTATTTTCCTTGCATTGACTATAAAGAGTAAGTTTACTAGGGAAATATTTTTAAAGAGTTATAATTTACCTTTTCTAACGAAATGTTAGGATTAACTCTTCGTATGAGTGCATATTGATATTATTAATTAGAATGTTATTTTCATAGATTTTGTAATGCATAGTAATAAAATCGAAAATAACAAAAGAACAATCAGTTCACCACGTTACTCTCACATTATAGTTCAAAATGCATTAAATGTTAACTTTAGTATATTTATAATCTCGTTTACTTATAGTTAAAAATACTGATAATAATAAAAAAAAACTTAAATTATATAATAATAATAATAATAATAATAATAATAATAATAATAATAATAATAATAATAATAATAATAATAATAATAATAATAATAATAATAATAATAATAATAATAATAATAAAATAATAATAAAATAATAATAATAATAATAATAATAATAATAATAATAATAATAATAATAATAATAATAATAATAATAATAATAATAATAATAATAATAATAATAATAATAATAATAATAATAATAATAATAATTCTATAAATACTACTAATAAAAATTCTTTAAAATAATGTGTAATTTTCTTAGACTATGTATTTCTAAATCATGCTAAAAAGTCCGTACACTAAAGAAATCTACGAAATGCTAATAGAACAAGCAAAATTTTAAATATTTTATTTTTATTGGGCGACCGAAGTAAATAAAATACATTGAATATGTCAACTCTTTATCTGAGTTCATCTTTTAATGTGAGAGTTCTTACAGTCAAAAAATTAATCGGAAATTTTTTTGCACCGCGAAATGACTGTGTAATAAAAATTTAAAAATGGATAACATTTAAAATAATTCTAATTAAGTGTGTTAAAAAATTTCATTTTTTAAAGTGTGTCTTGCTGCTTAAAATTACAAACTCACAATGTTATTTTGATTTTACATCACAATAAAAAAAATCCACATATATTATTATAATATAGCGATTTTGTAAATGGTTGCAAAAGTCTTATGATTTTAAAATGAATCGACAAAATCTGAGAAACAAACCTACCTAGCAGTTGTTCATCATATCCATAGGTGCGTATCTCATCCAATTTAAAACCATGACACGAACTACCAATTAAAAAAACATGACCATTTAGCAACACACAGCCAAATTCACTAAAAACAAAACTACTCTGTCAGTCTACCTTCACTCTGACACTGCTTTTACCCACGTCCTCTGTGTCTGCCTCACTCGCAATAGGTATAGGCTGTGGAAATTGAGGAGGAAACCTATAAAACGTCAAATCTCGTAACGAGACGGTTTTCAAGTACACGTTGGGTTTATTTACGGGTTGATGATGGCTTTTCTCTTGGACAGCTGCTAGCATTGCGAGGTGGAGAGGGGGCGGTATTGTTATTGCGCGTTTTTGAGCACTGGATGGGAATTTTTATGTTGATGGGATTTGGTTTTAATAATGTGGGGGAATTTTAGATAGTAGGTAGGTAGGCTTGAATTATCGTTGCACTAGAGTTGACAAATGACAAATGACAGTGATTGCGCCCTCTAGAAGGGAAGGGCGTATGCTATATAGTCCATTAACCCGCTCGCCAGAAGAGACAGTCACAAGAGACACACAAAGAAGGACGACACAAACACATAGACAAATAACAACATTTATTGACAAGCACAAACATCCATTCCTTTACCGGGATTTGAACCCGAGCCCAGCAGCTCCAAAGGCTAGTACACTAACCATTGCGCCAGTGGACCGGCCGCTCTAGAGTTACGCTATTGCTATTGGTGACGGGCGTCGTAATTTGAAACCACAATCAAGTGACGAGCCGACACCTGAATGGGCACCCAACGCAACCGCTAATAGAGACATCGTACGCAGCGTGCTTTGGAGCAAATTTAGCGTGCACTCCCGTTACACGAGGCATTTTTCGTCGGACAGTTTTGGGGTGCACGGGCCGTTATTTTATTGGCAGTAAATTTGGCGATGCCTGTCCCCGAACATGGGACCTTTCGAATGCAAAGCGTAAGCCTAACCGACCGGGTTATCCAACCCCCGCAATTTTGGATAGGTAATGAGTTTTGATGTAAGTGAAAGGTAAGATGTAGAAGGGAATTTGTAAGATGGGCAGATATCAAAAATTGTCATGGAGTAGAATTATCAATAAATAAAAAGCTTTGAGTTCGTATAGATATTTAAAAAAAAATGGTTGTACGCCTTTAAGAGTATCAATAATATCTTTTACCAAATATTATAAAAATGCCATATTGTTTTTTTTTTCATTTGTTTTACACTAAAATATGAGAGTTACGTAGCTAACAAATTGCTTGTTGACAAAAGTGTTTAACAAGAAACCTGTTTAAAGAAGAATTCCCTGAATTATCCACTGAAATTTTTTTTAATTACAAATTTGGCGCATCTTAGTTAATGATATTTTATATAATATCAAAAAATGTGTAACTTACAACATAGTTTTATTTTAGGATGAATGAAATATTATTGAATCGTACTCACAGAAGGTTATGAATGCAGACGAAATGAATAATTCATAAGTAGCGTGAGCTTTTGAATCTATCACAAGGTTTTTATAAAGCATTAAAGTGAACAATTGTATGGACATTATTAAATCGTATAAATCATGATTGTTGATGGTAGGGGTAGTATTTTAAACTTTCAGACATCACACAGTTACAGAGATTTTGCTTCTTACTACATGGGAGAAAGTTAGTGTTGCCAATTCATCTAGTGGAATAATATTCAATCCTTATTTTTTAATTATATTTACTAAATGTTCATTCACTGGAGCCTGTTCACTCACTGGTCAGTCTACCCTAGCTTTTTTTATTTTCAGGTTTCATATTGTTTTATTTTTTAGTAAACATACAGCTTCGCGAATCTTTTGCAAAACGGATAGGTACAAATTAAAATTGTACGTATCACATACTAATATGCCTTTAAAAAGCGATAAAAAACCCCGAATTAATGTGATAATTTCATCCCATTTAAACAAATAGAAAAATCAAATCCAAAGTAAACAAGCGAAATGTTGTTTACCACTATATATGTTCTGCCTCATTTAAACCGATAACTAAAAATAATGTCTTCTTGCCTTGCAATAAGCTAACTCCTAAATGGACGAAAAAGAAACCGAAAGTGGGATAAAAGTAGGATTGCTCGGAATCACTCTCTAGAGGAAACAGGCAGACCATAAACAATCTGCTCCTTATCAGAAGATTTAGCTTGAGCATACACATATTGTTTGTATGTTAGTTTAGCTTTAACGTTGGGGTAATGCTTTAATGGTGTTTTTTTAATAATATTTGGTGAGAGATTTGTAATGCTTGTTTTGGTGTGAAAACGTAAGGTTTGTACGTGTGTTATGTAAATTCTTGAGATTTAGAGCCATTTGACGTACGAATAAATATTTTTCAAAGTGGTTTAAAACTTGAACGCCCATAAGAAATACTATGATTCCCTAGTAGACAAGTTTTATTTACAAAAATAAAGTTTTTTTTTTGTTTTTAAAGTTTTTGATTAGTATTGCTGATAACTTCGTTAATTTTGCATTGTTTATTGAGACCATATAATAGAGATGCAAAATGGGAAATCATTGAAGAAAAGTTCAAAGCCCGAAGTGAATCAGGATGCTGATAAAAATTAATCCAAGTTTTAAGTTATTTTTATTATGCGTACAAATTATAAATTTTTTAAAGTCAATATTGTTTTTCAGAATATAATCATACGTTTAAAAGATCTTCAATAACGGTTTTAACTTTTAAATAAAAAATGAGAACTAGTGATAAAACCATAGACGGAACAAAAACAATGATAAAGTCACTGTGTGAAATATTATTATTTTTCATAAAATATGTTAAATAATTTAAATTTCCCAACCTTAAATATTTTCAAAACGTTTGTTTTAAAGTTATATAGAATCTTTTGTCCCGAAAGTAACACACTTGCTTATGACTTGTTTATAATATGTTGTAATTTTACCAACAGATGGCAGCATCAAATTTGTAGAAGAAAGAATAGTCTAAGTTCGAAGTGGACTTAGAAATTTTCGATTTGATATATTTAAAGTAAAACCGGTTTCTTAATAATTACAGTGGTAGTGCAGTAGGTAAAAGTATTCGTATGTCTGGGATATTTTGGGATATTTATAATTGCTCAAAACTTACCTTATGCTGCTTTTTATTTCTTAATATTCGAAAAAGTTGCAGATTTTTACAATTAGTATGCGATGCCGAATTTAACAGCTGTACCCATTAGGTGTAAAGCGCTATTGGATATGTTTTAAAACTTAAAAAAAAGTTTTTTTAAACATATTTTGTTTTCCTTAAAACAGAACATGCCGCAGATAGTTTATTAGACAAAATATATGGGAGCTAATAGTTAAAAAAATTGGAATAAAAATAAATTTTTAAACCTTAAATATTTATTATTTATAAGGTTAATAAATAGGTTTAAAAAATGATGATATTTGAAGCATTTGACCCAATGCTCTAATATAGCAGATAAAAATTGAAATCATCACACTAAATGAAATATCAACGGGGCAGAATACCATAACTTTAAATTTTGCCGAAATTATTAACTGGGATCATATATTTTTTAGAAAACTGAATTTATTAAAGGAATTTTTTCTGAAAGAGAAGAATCAAATTTGTAATTATATTTTTGTTTCATTTTTTAAATTAATTTTTTTTTAAATTTTTATATGTAACATAAAGTTTATTATTTATGAAAATCAAAAGTTTTAATGTACATAAAAACTGATTTCAAAGCAAATAAAGAAAATGCACATTCTTTAAAAACCCTTTTAGAAATATTTTTAAACTCTTTCAAAACTAAACTCAGCCGCCCTTTTAATTTCTTCCTCTCTTCCATTTCTCATCATTCTAGCTTCAAGTTCTTCTAAAATGGTGGCTACATTTCTGTAGTACTTTCTGGAATCTCGACAGTTAGGAACGCGCATGTAATCCTGACACACTAGATGCCGCTGATCGAACACAGTACCGTTGCCACACAGAAATTTGGTGCTTTCCAATCTACCAATTTTGTTCCTTTGGCATACGTGGTACATTTGGCAGTCAGTCTCGATGTCAGCGTAGTAACCGCCCTGGACTTTGTTCTTGCAAGTGAACCTAGTTTGGGGAAGATCGTCAGAGGAATATCTTGGAAAGTCCTGTAAATGAAAAAAAGTTCGTTATAAATAGGAATTCCTTTTTATGTATTCAAATACTAATACTTAACAAATTAGTTTTAAACTAAGGGATAATGACCCATGTCCTAGATTTAATTCAAATAATCTTAGGATTTTAGTAAAATTAATTCATTTATTTTAGATATAGGTTTAAAATATCTAATTAACAATTTTTAATATAAATGCAAAGTTTACAAAATCAAAATGAATGCACAGCTAAAAAATCCAAAATTAGTTGTATAAGTTTAATTTCACATTTGACGCATCTTCAAATGCTTGATTTCTCAGATAGTATTTTCTAGATACTATCCGCATAGTTCATTGCATTATGAAAACAATATTCTTGTTTTGTACACAAGAAAAATCGCATCGTTTACAATGCCAATATCTTAAAAAATTAATTTTTTAAAATGATTTATTGAATTATAATAGGGTATTTAATTTAAAATTTAAAATGTTAATCTAAAAAAATGCATACTTTAGAAACTTTAATATTCCCGTTTCTTAAAAAATTATATTATTTTATGTATAAGCAGAACAAAAGCAGAACGCCAAATCATACCCTTAAATATGTAACTTCTCGGATTTTTTCGGTATTTCTCATCCTCACAATCCTTGGTTCCTTCAAGCCTTTTGGAACATTCCTGTAGAACCTTCTAGAATCTTCACAGTTCCGTACTCTTTCGTAATCTTGGCAAACTAGGTGGCGCTGGTCAAAGACGGTTCCATTGCCACAAAGAAATTTGGTATCTTGCATTTCTCCATCTTTGCTTTTATAACATACGTGGTACATCTGGCAACCAGTTTCTATGTCGGCGTAGTAACCTCCATGGACCTTGTTTTTGCATGTAAATCTTGTGCGAGGAAGATCATCTGGGTCGATGTTCGGGTAGTCCTAAACAAAACAAAACTGAGTATAATAATGAGCATGCTTTACTCTTGACGTTTTATGATGTGATGCATGTTTTACCTGAGTGATAAGAGTTCCATACACTCTTAAAACGAACGAGCGATTTTAACTCAGTCTGATTGATTTTCACTCCTCCAGTCTGGAAAATGCACTTCTCCTTTTTGAGTTTTGTGTGTTAAACCTCCGACAGGATCACTCCAAACGAGTGATTTTAACTCAGTCTGAGATAATATTCATTCTTTTCCAGTGTCGAAAATGCACTTCTCCAGCTGGAGTGGAATTCACTCTTTTGTTTTAAGAGTGTAGGATTGAAAATAAAGCGTTGATTGGATAATTGTCGTGTTCGGAACTTACAGTACCATACCACCAATCACTAAAACCACCAAGAATGATCAACTTTACAAAAAACAAACCAATCAAGAATTTTGCTCTCATCTATATTTTATGGAATACAAAAGTTGAAGGGACAAAGAGTGGAGTAGGGATAGGATATCTTCCACCCCATCTCCCCCACACACAGCGTTCGTATTATCCCTACTGTTACATTTTAAATTTATGCATGTCGACCGACTGAAGCAAACAATATGTCATTGTCTTCTTCGCAAGCTTATCTACAAATTAGCATTACTACTTTTCCAAAACGTAAATATACTTTGAGGCAGCAAGTTAATGCCCCGTTGTCATATTTTGAATTTAATGTAGTAGTACCTTGTAGTACCTTGACGAGTGGAATCGTAAATTATTTTGAAAATGAATGTATAGTTACGTAGAGAGAAGTGCCACCTTTTTAGTATACGCAATGTAAAAAAGTAAGTTTCATAAAAGTACGTTTGATTTGAGTTTGAATGTAAGCATGAAAATTCACTCAACGTTGAAAAAACCAAACGTCAAAAAGAAAAAATCAACGTTGAAAATAGTACAACACCAACTGAGCAAAAATTCTTGTGGGTGACATAAAACGGGCTGCTTCATAAACCAAGCAACTATTTGGCACCTATTAACGGCTCATTTCTCGTATAAGGCTTGGTGGAAAACTTACCCCATGGGAAAACTAGCCCCGGTTTCCCCTACATTGAAATTAATTTTTAATTTAATTTTCTCCATAGAAAATATTTATATTTAATGTTTCATCGATTTTGATTTTTACTGGATTACATCTTGTTAAAAACATTGGCTATTAGTCAATTGCTTATTTTAATATTATAGAAAAGTCAAAGGGATGCATTAGGAATTTTTTATTTTACTTAATTAATTTTATAATATACTACGGATGCTATATTTCTTTTATCTTACATCTAAATTAATTATGAATTTTACTACATTCAATTCACAGTTTCTAATTATTTCAATAAAATATATTCAAAGATAACTCCATTTACCTGTGAATTTACAAGACAAACAACAATCGAAACCGAAACAAGGCACAAGCCCCACATCATCTCTAATCCCATCAAAATGCTAAACTACACACTTTCCAAAATATAACAGCAATATAAACAAATGCGATGCACTCCACAGTTATCAAGAATGCTATGCCAGAAAAATATTTTGACAGATTCTCGGCAGAATATCGCAGGAAAAACACGTGGATTCCTTAGAAAGGGATAGTAACCTCCAGAATCATCATTTGACTGGTCGAAATCTGGGTCAAGTTAACTGGTTTTGGGTGAGGCGACATTCAAATGGAAAGGGTGAGCCAGTTGAAGGTCCACCGATGCAGAACTGTATATTAGGTATTTGAAAAGTATGTTGCGACTGTGTGACACTAATGGAGCAAGATCCCAGGGCCCCAGACCTAAGTTCTTATCTCACGAATGAAATGTGTAGGATTAGGTTTGGTTTTCATATACTTTTAGTGTATGTATATACCCTCTAGAGTGGACCAATGGCCAATTTACATGTACCAGGTGCAAAAGGTAGGTAAATTATAAGTTAACTTACGTGCTTTTGTTAAGGCTGTTTTTTTCGTATGTTTCGAAAATATTGCTAAAATATAATTATCAATACTATACCAAAACCGAGCTTAAGTTTGCAGCAGAGAAATGTACTGAGCGGAAGAATCTTGGTAAACAACCCGTCTGGTGCCGCAAAATCGCGTACTCTGATTGGCTGCTCCTTTCAACCCTGATATTCGTGCGCCCTGTTACGTCAAAATCGAAGGAAAAAAATAATTAAAATAACACTCTAACTGAAGCTAAACTAATAAAAATAATAAATTTATGTCTTGAAATAACAAATAAATTTGTTTATTAAATGTGAAATACCTTTTTGTATTCGATTCTCCCACTCAAAAATGAGAACTAGTTACCCTTTTTCTCGTAGAACATTTGTATACTGCAAACTTAAGGTCGGTTTTTGTTAATTATATGGTGACAAAAACAAAGCTGGATCAATAAGCAACAAAAACTAAGAAACATTATCATTTTGCTTTTATTAAAAGTTTGTTTAATTAGAAAATACTTAGCGCTATATCCCGCCATCAGATGCGTGGGACTAAGTCTGTACTGTACAAGGACTGTTAAAGCGTCTGCCAGTATTGATTATTAACTTTTAAGCAATATTTTGTAAAACACGTAAAAATCAGCCTTGAGAAAAAAATCATAAATTAATTTATAATTTACTTACCTTCTGTACTCAGAACCTGAAAATTGGCCGTTGCCGGACCACTCTTAGAGGGTATGCAATGCATACATCAAAAGTATATTAAAACCAAACCTAATGCGATATTTTTAATTCATGAAAAAATAACTGAGGTCAGGGGGCCTGGGCCCTTTTTTTATTATAAGAGAAATTACATTTATAGGGTCCCTGTTTACAGTGAGCCAGTTTTAAATTGACATATGTACGCTATTATAATTTTTGAACTTTTCCATATCACGGATCAAATTTCGCCGAATATTTGCGACAAACGGAATTTTCTTGCGACAAAACTCTGAGTACAGAAAACACAATATGCACAATTAACGGTTGGGTACCTTCACATATATTCCGGCTTGTGAGCTTGATCAGAGACCCGCTTATAAGCCTTCGTCAAGTAAGACCGATACAGAAAGAATTTTTTACTGTCGCAGAGAAAAGGAAGTACACCAAGGGCAAAGACGGGAATCGAACTCGCACCCGTTACAGCGCGCAAACTGCTAGCGGAACGGTTCCAGACAACTTGGCCATCCGCGCCCCGGTTAAAGGTTACCTTTTAAAATATTCTGTTTGGAGGCCTTTGTATATTTTTGGATACATAAATCGCTTGCGCCCTTGAAATAGAAGAGTACCGAAATTATAAATGCATGTTCGATTTATTTATAGGACGGGTAAAGGGTGTATGATATCAAAACTCTCATATTTTGCGTGAACTTCTGATCATGCTTCGGGTTATGGAAAAGATTTATAGGTTATTTTGTTATCTTTTCAATGCATTGATTTTGTACTATTTGTGCCGATACTTCATAATTATAACTAATTAAATTTAATATTAGATCATTGTTGCCGATTATCTTCATGTATTTTTAGAAATATTTTAATGATTTGCCCTTATATTCAATGAAATGGGTGAATTTTATTAAATCTTGAACCATTTATGAATTGACTCAGGCGCGCAGCCAGGAATTTTTCAAGGAGGGGGCTCAACACTTCAGAAGGGCACTTTTACACAAATTCTTGGGGGCATGGAATAGCCCCAGGATCTGGGGGGTAGGGGGGATCCGGAAATTTTTTAAATGCTAATCTTCCAAAATACCATTTTTTAATACATGTAATCATACTAAATTTATACAAGACTGCTGGGAAAAACCTTTAAGACCGCGTGAGTGGTTAATAAAAATTCCCAAAAGGAAATTAAAATTACTGGAATTCTGATAATTGGCACGAAAATAGTTCTTTACAATGGAATTGGAACTCCAGGGAAAATAATCAAAAAACCAAAACAAAATTTAAATTTGTGAAAGGGGGTCAAAATGAGTGAAATGTTTTAAAACAATTCTATGATATCTGCGTTGTTTTTTGACATACGATTAAGAAATTTCTAACAGCGATTCTTTAAAATTTGCCATTTCCGTCAATCGTTGAAAACAAACCCTCATCCAAAAAGATACATTTAAATTCAAAAGCACAAAAGCATGTTTCAAGTTTCAAATAAAATATATTATAAAAGTAACTAATAAATATATCTAATTGTTTGCCTGAGAGTGATTGATTTTGTGGGCTTCAAAATAAAAATGTGATATAATGCCAGGAACACAAAGTTTCAATGTACTAAAATTTTGAGGAAGTAACATCCTACCTTCAAATCTCCTCTCCGGCTACTTATTATTTGTCAATATACGGAATAAATAAAGATATTTTATAAATTATAATTCATGATTTGGCAGTTTCAGCAGGTTAGATTTCTCTAAATTTTTGCAGTTTGGCCATTCGGAGAACATTAACTTCAAAATCGTGTTTTAAACTGAGCGCTTCTGCCTTTTAAAAGATAGACGAAAAGTGTTCTAATGCCTTTCCACACATGCCTAAAAAAACACGTTTAAAAATTTCACTAATTCTATCGTCTGAATAAGTTACTTAGTTGTAAAAACTTAGAAACAGGCAAAAGCAACTTTTGAAAGCCGTCGTATGTTTAATGTTTACTCAGTCGGTTGCATGCCAGGGCCCGACTAACTTTTGTGGCCCAGGGCACAAGTGAATTTAAGAATCCACAACGTACATTGATATGAATATCTATGTACGTGAATTTTTTCGTTTCAAATTTATAAAAGTGTATAACCATTAACAATTATCTTAGATACTAGTGTACATACTGCTTAGATTTGATATTTTTGTAATATTTTTTTAATACATACTAATAATGTAATACATTGTAATATTTTTTTAATATATATATAAGATAGGATAGAAGAAACCTATCATATTGTCATATCATGCATACCACATCATATTTTACATACATACATAATTATTTTATTTACGTTACCCAGGCATAATTAAAAAAAGTTACATAATTACTATAGTGGCTCGCTTTTGAAAAATCAATGGCACTGGGTTCAATTGCATTATATTTATTAGTAATTTTCTTCTGGCAACAAATTTGGGCGCATATTTCCCTCAATGCCATTCTTTTTAAAGCAAATTTTGGGGTCCCATTGAAGTGGGGGCCCTGGGCACTGCCCCGTTTACTCTTCCAGAAATCGAGCTCTATTTGTAGGGCAATTCGTATCAACTAATTCATTTTGGAAAGTGATTATGAGCTACGTTTTTATTGGTTCCGTTTTTCAGGAATATTCTGCAAATTGGCTTTTTTTTGCATTTAAATGCATTTTTGAAGATTTTTTTTTAAATTACGCAATTTGGGCAAATTAATTTGGACGAAAGGGCACTTTGTCGCAGTCAGAGGGGGGCTCGAGCCCCCCGAGCCCCCTCCCTGGCTGCGCGCCTGAATTGACTGCTTCCTAAAATTTAAAAAAAAATAATGAAGTGCAGGTATTGATTAAATCATGAAAGTTACCTTTTTTTTTTCTCTTGCAAGCAGTTATATAAATATGTAGAATAAGAGTCGTGCTGCCATCTGTGGAGTTTATTGAATGAAAATTGTACGATAAGATTAAGAATGACTAGACTTGATCGAATTATTTAATGTAGAAATAGTAAACTTAAATAGTTCAACACCAGGTTCCTCTTTTTTATAAAAAATGATTGTTACGGCAGTATAATTTAAATATTTATAAAACTCATTTTCAAAAATTATCGAAATATAGCAGGCAGAATAATATAACAAGACAAAAAAAATTGAAATTAGCTTTTCTTTAATTCCTTAGTAGCAAGGAAAGCTGAAAACGTAGAGGAAATTACGAAATTTTTTATGCAGCCCATCCTTAAAATTCTTTTATGTAACAATTTCTCTGCATAACATTTACGTTGCTTTATGTTCATTAAAACAACCGTATAATAATAATCATTAATGAAAAAGTTTTGGTAATTTCGTAACATGTTAAGCTTAATCTTATTTTCCAACGTTACATCGAATATTTATAGTAAATATTACAGCTTTGTAATAACATGTATCTGACTACGTAACAAAAACTTTACATGGGTGTTATAAGGACGAAGGATATAACAAAGTTACATTTATCTATGCATTGATTGTGCATACCTATTAAACAAAATTTCCTGTGTTATGAAAATGTAACCGTTATTTTTTTATCAATTAAATTATTATTAAGCTTATCAATGTTTTAACTTTGATCACTTTTGATTTTTGGTAAGATGTTTCTGCTTAGTGCCAAAGAGAAGCATGTAATAAAATGGCACAACCAATTCACAGTCATAATCAAAATAACGTATACTAATGTATAAATATTTTTATATTTTAGATTTTAGAAATTCAAACACTCACAAGTACTTTGTGAAACTACAAACACAAACACAGCCAATAATATGTAATTAAAAATCAGTTGAAGTCAAGATAAAGTAATTTTTCAATGCACCGTAATGAAGAGAAAATCTATAGAAATTGTATGTTAAACAAATTAATTAATTAAAAAAGTTACTTGCTTTGGAAAACAGTGCATTATTATTTATCGTGTTCATAAAATCAGGAGAATTATGCAAGTGTTACAGCAGTAACTATTTGTTTGATAAACTAAAAGTACCAAATACTAAATGTGTTTTAAGATTAATTATTTGCAACGTCAAACACATTTATTTTTCAATTCGAGTTCAAAGCGAAGCAGTTTTATTTCTTTGCCTAGGTGAAATACTTCAAGATTAATATTTGTGCTAATATTTACTTTTCAACAATACCCCACGCCAATGGTAATTACAATTCATTAATTTCTGCAAATTCCGACTGAGAATTGGGTATTATTTAATTTAAAAAGAATATGTGTTTTCCCAAGAGGGACACAGAGTAATTGAATTTGAAGAAACATTCCGAAGAATTGGTTACATTAAAATGTAACCGATATTTTGTCAAAGTTGAAAAGGTATTTTCAGCCTACGTTAGGTAATTTGAAGGCTCTATCGGCAAGCTAAAGCCTTTGGTTTATATTTATTTTTCAAATTGAACGTTTGATTCAAGCGCGGGGTTAAATACAGCTAAAACAATTCAAAGGCATTAAATATCACTTGGTAATCCGAATAACTTTTTCAATGAAAAATTAAGATTAGTAAGTTTGTACATAACTACTTACTATATCTAAATCAAGCGATACCGAAGTACCTCTGATCCTCAACTAATAAAAAAATTATATTATACATCAAAATAAATTAGAAAATTAAAGTGTTGACATTTTTAGTTCATTTTTAGATGTAGAGCTGATATTTGTAAAAATCAAAATCAGAAAAGTAGACGTCTTGTTCAATAACGCAAGGAATAATCAGTTGTTAATTGTCTGAATAATGTACATTAGGTTAAAGTAGTTGTTTGCAGTACAAACGAAGTTGTAGAAATAATTAAGTCACCTATATTTTTAGGTTTGAATCGTAATTCTCTATTCATGTCTAATTAAAAAAGAGAGGTTAGAATAAACGTTTCATGTCACAAGGACCACTGGTATTTGAAATTCTATGGACTATCATGCATTAAAAAAACACCCACAGATATGAGAAAAGTGTTAAAAAATGCATTAGTTGATAATTTTTCTGTTATGTACATTAGACTTCTTCATCTTCAACTCATAGATAAAAATTACGAGTTGCATTACGGCCATGTTAAATCCGAAAATCGAGGCTAGGTAACTTAAGTTGCAACCAAACATACATTTATACCCAATTAAAGCCGATCCGGCGGCGCAGTGGTTAAGATGTTAGCCTTTGGAGCTGCTGGGTCTGAGTTCGAATCCCGTTGAGGCATGGATGTTTGTGTTTGTCGATTATATGCGGAGTACGTGCTCGTTAAATCTGTTGGGTCCGAAAGTCCCGTGGGCGGTCATTGCGCAGTTTCCCACGGGCACAGGTCTCTGGAGACTATTTCCTTCCCCTTCAAGGACATGTCTAAATTGTGGAGGGGGCGTGAGATAGATGGCCGCATCTGTCACGTATGCGTGTGTGTTGTGTCGGTATTACTTGACGAAAGTTTTTAATAAGCGGGTCTCTGACCAAGCACAGAAGCCTGAAAATATATGTCTACCATCCAACCAATTACCCAATGAACTCAAAAGTAGTAAAATGTTGTTGGTTACACCTTGATCAAACTAATATAGAAAGATCTGCCACATTTATTCAAAGATTTCATTATTTACTTTTAGAAGAAAATTAAGAGCTTTTATTTTTACTTCTTAACATTCATTTAACTCGGCAATTATCTCAGGTACGCCCGTCTGTTTGACTTGAAAAATAAATCTCACACTAAACAATCGGAAAATTCATTTTAATGACTGATTTTCCAGTTCCATTCTTTTTTATACATTCAGAAGTGGTAGAAAAATCCATACAACAAAGAACACCGACTGTGAAAATTCCAGGAGTGTTTTGTGAATAATTTTTCAAGCGTCGAATGTCATTAAATTGAAAGTTTCAAACACGCTTGTTTTTTAAATAGAGGCAAATACAATTGTGATAATAATTAATCATTGTGAGATGCATAGTTGTAAGCTGCTTTGGATCATAAATTCTACATTTTGTTTGATACTTTGAGTTGAATTCTTGGATCGTTGACAAAATTTCATTCTAGATGACAATGAACCAGGAATTGCTACACTTTGAAAGGGAAATGTAATTAATGAGAATAGCAAGTTAAAAAGTACCATTGTTGTTAGAAAGACTATTTTAAATTATTTAAAATGAATTTAGTATTTGAGAGGCCTTACATGTTTTTTTTAAGTAAATTATTATATTTATTTATGATGCAAATTTTTTTTTCGCGTGTAGTATATTATTTTACGGCATAGAATTGGCTCCATAAAATTCTTCTAGCTTCAAGCCCCTTCAAGCTTTTTTTTTATATGTGTCATATTTTGTTTTGGGGTTGTATTCTGGCAACAATTTTTATTCGAGTAAAACTTTTACTTTCAACACCAGAAGATTTGAATTGAACCAAAGTTATTCTTAAAGATCAAACTTACCAGAGTTGATGGTAAATAAATCGAAACATTACAGTGATATGCATTTTAAAAAAATTGAACAAAAAAGAATGACAAAAACTATCACATTGTATTGTAATTTACGAAACGTTTAAGCGATTTAATGAAATCAACTGATTATTTTGCATGTGATGCATTCATTTAACTGTAATGCTTTTCATGTATATTTATTTGGTAATATTTTTAAAATTTTAACTTGTCAATTGTTTTTGTTTATACATTTTTATCACATTTTTGTTTTAGAGACACACTGTTAGATATAATATAGAAATACAATAAAAGCAGCAATATTTGTTTGCCTAAAAAAGACGTATAAGGATTGGTTTTCGAATAATAAGAACACATATCCTGTATAAACGAAATATTTCTTTCTCGGTAGTTAAAAAAAGTTTGATGTCATTTGTTATAATATTTGACTTCTGTAGTACTTTTTCTATTAAGATTTCGAAACAGAACAATCAAAATGAGCTTGTTTCCATTAAAATCCACAAAACTCAAAAGGCAATGAATCCTGATTTAGGGCCTAATGCTTCCCGTTATTGCAAGAAACTGCATTATAACAAGAAAGCCATCACTATTTCCGAACTAAATTACAAAATCATTAAACACATATGGAGGGTCTATTACAAAGCTACATTAACTCTTTCAAAATGCTGAATTTTCGTATTTTCTGCAGCAAAACGTAAACAACTAGGAAAATAACATCGTTTTAAATTTATTGCTGTAGTTTTATTTTATTTTGTTATTATTGTAACTGAAAATTCGTAAAATTCGTTGTAAAAGAGTATTTGTATCATTATTTGTTGTACTGGAAGTGGTACTTTGACTGCTGTTAGTTATCGCGAAGACTGCAATGCAATGAAGAGGGATTATAATTTCTTATACGTTGGCGTACCAAAGACTTCGAAAAGACGAACGGGTTCACATTTGAAGCAATTAAATTATGAATTATACCGTGCAAGAAATTGTTTGCGTATAAAATTGCCGTAATAAAAGATATTCAAAGATATTGAGATAACATAATATGAATTCGAGAATGGAGTTGAAGAGCGCGCTGGGTTAGAGTTGAGATTTGAGTCCAAGTTTGATGTTCAAATATCAGCATAAACAATCACCTTAACTTAACTTGGAATGCGGCCTGTAGAAGGGAGGAGCATAGGCTTAAACCTATGGTCACCTTATTCACTTATAAATAAGCGTTATAATAAGCTTATTCATAAATAAGCGTATTACAATATACAGCTATATTAAACTAACCTCACGTAAAGGAAGAGTGAAGAAACACCTACATAAAATTTGATATATAATAATGTCTAAGAAAACCAAAAGCAAAAAGAAGGTGACCTGTCCCTTGTAACGACCGGATATGACCATTTTAAATGAAATATGCCCGCGCGATGAACCATAAAAACGCTGGCGAATTCAAAGTTTATAAAACCTTGTCTTGTTATGTAATATCTTTCAAAAAGTTGAAGCCAATCATTTTAAAATGTAGTGTTGGAAGGGTGCTCTATATGAATTTGTTTTATGTTTTTGAGGCGAACAATTTATGGCTTTTAATCAATTTTTATTTATTTGGTGTTTATTAGTTTTTGTGATGACGGGCTTGTTTGGAAAAATGAATTACTGTACTAAAAGAGTGATTTATTTCAAAATGAGTTATGGTTTGCATTAGGGTGAATGTATTAATGATATTGCAGCTACATTAAGGTAACTTTAAGTTGTGATATAAAATAATTTTTGATCGTATATCATTTATTTTTTGATTTTGATCATGTTTTTGTCGAGAATAATTGGTTTTGAGACAAATAATTTTTTTTCACAAAATACACACAGTGAAAATACATTGTAAATATTTTGTTGATCCATTCGTAAGACTAAGAAAAGCCGTCTTAGAGAGCATAATTGTTTGCATTATTAATTTAGACAAAAAAAACGATAGAAAATTTATTCAGTAATAATTGTAGAAAAAAAAACGTATAAATGTTTAACTGTATCCATTTTGGTTATAAAAAATAAAAAGGCAGGTAAATGCTTCTTTATTTTAATTTTTTTTTTACATAGTTTACCTTTTTAATATTTAACTTCTCGTCGTTAAAGAGCAAAATTTTCTCTTCAAGATTACCATAAAATATAAGAAGAAAAACCTTTTATGTTATAAATTTGAGTTACCTTGGAAATTTAGAATAACTATGCAAATGCCTAAGCCGATCGGGTTTATAGCAGAAAGTTTTTAAGGTCTTTCCTATTTGCATTTATAAAATAAACTTTTTTTAGTGTGCCGATCTCCTACGCGAGTTTAGTAGTCCATTTCTAAACGGACTTTATTCAAAGAGTCATAAATTTTAAAGTGTTGTAACTTTTTAAGAACTCTTTATCGACATGATTCAGGAAAGTCTCTTGGGATTGGAACGATATTTAGTAAAAAGGGAACTGAGTAATAACTTTTCAATTTTCTAAGTCTCAAAAATATTAAATTATCCGATACGTACTCGCTACCAAGGGAAACTTACTTAAAAACACATTTTATTAAATTTTTCAGGATATTTCGGAGTTGATTGCTTGGCATAAATGTTTAACTGAAAGTATAGTTGAAATGAATAATATTTTTGTTAGTTTCTTTTAATTAGATATTTCATATAAATTAATAACGAAATACTTCTTAATAAGGAAACATCGTAAAATTGTTTTTGAAAGAAACAATATTTTTTTTGATATTGATCTACAAAAAAAATCTTTCATCAAATTTAAAAACTGTTTAAAAATGTAATGAATTCAAATCATCAAATAGGCACCGAGAAAAATACATTTAAATTAATTTAATCAAAAGAACATTCTATCACGCTTTCTGATTTTTATTAAAAAAACCAGTTTATTTTCTAAAAAAATATCTTCGTAAACAAACTAATTTATATAAAAACTGCAGAAAAAATGGCAATATACGTCCTTTGAAATTTAAATCATAAATGACAACTCTGCGTAAAAAAACATCAATATAAACTAATTAAACTCACTCACACCGAGAAAGAAGTTTTTATAAAATTAAAAAGCAACTTTTTATTTTTACATACTTTCTATGTGTATAAAAAACCTTAACGTATCAAAATAAATATTTGTTTTTATATCTAACAAAATCCCTGTGAAGTTTTACAATCGTTGCTCACATCAAAGAAACATGTACATTTATAGAAAAGGGTACTTTTTCCAATATTATTGCATTAAACGTCAGTTCTTCTTCTACTGAAGTCAGAAATAAAAACATCTTGTTTACCATCCGATATCCTGCCACTATTATCGGAAAAATGGAGAGATGCTCTTTTTTTCCCTAAAATTTTCCCCAGGAAATCAATAATTTTAATTAACGGGGGTCGCCTAGTTTCTAATCTATGATTAAATAAACTCAACAATAGAAATTAGAAAATAAGGTATTGCAAACTGTAATTATTACGAAGATACGGTGGAAGGAGGAGTCAAAGGAAAACGGTAGAGGTATTGAAAATTAATATATAATGAAAGTTAATGCAGACAACAAAAGGGAATGTGGTCGTGAAATAGAGGATTTGGAAATAAATAAATGAAGAGTTTTAATTTTCAATTATATGAAGTTTCGTTTCCTTTTAATTTCAAACAATGCTGTTGTAGAATGTTATGAAAAGAGGAAATATTGACTTTCATCGGTGAATTTTAAAGTAATATATTTCAGTTAAAGAATGAAAGGATGATTTTTTTTCAAATGGAAGACAATTATCAATATTACATGCATTCTGTTAGGGCTTCTCGTCAAAAGTCAAGTTTTATTATTTGGTTTGTTTGAATCAACGTCATAATCATAATTACCAAGAATAAACAGTGGGGATTCGGGATTTAACTTATTGGAATTAAATGCAAAACATATCCTTGTTTTCTTAGTTACTGTCTGGAATAGTTTTTTAAAAATGTGATGGATGTAATGTATGTCTTCTGTCTCGCATTACTTTCGTTCTGTAAAATAAATTTAAGAACAAATTTGCATGTCTTTGTTTTCTTCTTCTTCCAGTCGTTTGGAGCAAACAAGTAGAGAAATAAACCAGAGTATTTTATTTATTTTCTAAAAGATTAAAATTTCTGATTTTTTTTTCATGTTTGATTTGTCCAAAGTAACGTATCCACTATCTGAGAAGACAGGTTTTATGAGACTGATATCGTAATATAAGAAAGACAATTACAACAGCAATGCAAACATTGAAGACAATGACTTTCTTAGTTACAATCTTGAGGACCTCTGCTTACAAAAAAGCACTTTTGTTGCAACAACAACACATATATTTTTATTAGAAATAAAAGTATTGAAACACCTAGTACATAAATGTGTAGAAAATAAAGTCCTTAGAAATCAAATTTAGATTATATTCTTTTTTCGTCGGTAAATAATTTTTTTTTGGTGTTCATTTCATTGTACCATCCGTTTCTTAGTTTAAGATTAGGAATTTAAAAATAAGGACTTTTGTATAACCTATAAAAAGTTTCAATTAAAGATTATGCTGAAAAGGGTGCAACATCTTTGTTTGAATATTAAAAATTACATATTTATGTATAAAATAATTGTTCAATTAGTTTTTCAAACAAGTTTTTGGAACAAATGTTACACCTGAGTAAAATTAATGTTTAAATCTCAAGCAATTAACATAAAAACATGAACGAATGTCACACGCGTATGAACTAAATAAAATTTAATGTTAAAATCTCAAGCAATAAACATAAAAACGTGAACGAATGTCACATGCGTATGAACTAAATAAAAATTAATGTTAAAATCTCAAGCAATAAACATAAAATCATGAACGAATTTCACATGCGTATGAACTAAATAAAAAAGTAATGTTAAAATCTCAATCAATAAACATAAAAACATGAAGGAATGTCACATGCGTATGAACTAAATAAAAATTAATGTTAAAATCTCAAGCAATAAACATAAAACGAATGTCACATGCGTATGAACTAAATAAAATTTAATGTTAAAATCTCAAGCAATAAACATAAAAACATGAAGGAATGTCACATGCGTATGAACTAAATAAAAATTAATGTTAAAATCTCAAGCAATAAACATAAAACGAATGTCACATGCGTATGAACTAAATAAAATTTAATGTTAAAATCTCAAGCAATAAACATAAAAATCTAAAAATCTAATCTATTGAATTTTTTAGAGTGAAAAAAAAATGATATAGTGTCTCCTGCCCACTCCGGCCGCCTTTTCATGGTCGAGCAACATACGTTCGATTTCCAAGGATAGCCATGATTTCATTTAGCGCTCTGCCTCCAACGCAGCGTTGAAAAACGTAATATAAGTCCGTAGACGAAAGTAACAAAACCAAAAAGCAAAGTTCTGTCCAAAGCTATTGAAAAGATAGCAGAGCCCAAAAGAATTTTCGTCTTGTAACTATTATTGGAAGCTCAAATGTGAATGAAGTAAAAAAATAACAGTTGCAGTTCCGAGGAATAAAACAAGCTGAAAAGTTTTTTGTAGTGCTCCAGTGAACTACAGCACAGATGATGATGTTGGTTGGGAGATTAAGCGGTGTAAGTATAGGATATAAAATTGAATGTAATGATGATTAAATCGTAAGTCTTTTAAATACTTGGTATTTATAACGTTTGTTTAATAAAGCTTGGAAGTTATATATATGACCATAAAGTAGCTATTACCATTAAATAGTGCAAATGTTAACTCTATTTTATTTATTAAGTTTTAGAACAAAGTCAATTCAGCTTTCAAAAGTGTTTATAAAATTTTAATTTTAGTGGGTATTTTATCAATGGCATTTTTATATCCTTAACCAGGTTTTTTTTAATCAATGAATTATATGATATGACTGAATGCGCTTAAGATAAGTTAATAGTCAAAATATGTACAAAATATTTTTCGAATTCTTTTTTTCATTAATCAAGCACAATTCTTAATAAAATTCTCACATTATTAACCCTTGGGAATCCATTAAATAAATTTTTTTTGGGTGTCTTTAAAATATAACATTTTACCTTTTATTATACACAAGGTAAAATTAAGGCAAAATCTTCACTCCTCTTTGTCATCCCTACCAGCATCGTGCGATTACTATGCGTCAGGCTAAAACCACTGCTTACCCAATTTATGGCGCCAGATATTCTATACGTTACTCTGGTCACGCTGGCAACAATTTCTTCTTCATAATATCAAAATATTTGAACAGGACTAAGTGCGTGACGTCATCGTGAGCTTCTTTGGTCTTATAAGTTGAGCAGATCACATGCTAAAGCGCTTCGGATACGATTGCCCAAAATGATCATAAAGTAGCAAATTTAGATTTAAAAAAAATGATATTGCCAAGGGTACCTCAAATTTCAACATTTTTATTTACCTCTACAGTATAACAATAGGCGCGTTAACCTGAGCCATCGAGTCCATGGAATGCCAAAATCCCAATTAGGGGAAAAAGAGGTCGAGCATGATTTCCAACCCAAATGATAGTCTGTGTCTGGATCCACGGTATGAAACATCAAACCCTCCTTCATTGGAGTGTTTGCAAAACCCCTCAAACGAACTTTGTAATTCCGGTTCGGTCTGGGAGAAAATCCCCAAGAGAGAAAAATTGCTGAGTTTGCTCTTCAATCCATGGATACGATGGCTCATGTATACTCGCCTTATATGACACATTGAAACTTTATTAGTGTCGAAGTAATCACAAGACAATCCGCATTACACTTACACCATTGTCCACGTCACTAGCCATACATTATAGCCAAGAGGCAAACTCTCCCCCTTTACAATAACGTAAAATCTCCCAGGAATAAAATAAAAGCGCGACCCAAGGGTCAGTTACTGTAAAACATAGATAGTTCCCTTTTTAAGCCCATGGGCTACGCAACCGTTCCTATTATTTTTCTCAGCTAAAAGCTTTGGGGACAATATTTTCTTGCTTCATTCTTACGCAGTTCGGGTGTCAGCGATAGGTAATGCGAGTTTGGGCTATCCTTTTACCGTGTATCGTACGTAAATAAATATTTTTCATGTGGGTGCAAACTCGATTTTAAAGATTTTGGCTAAAGCCCCAGAAAATTGAAAAATAATATTTTTAGAATGGGAATTTAATATACTATTTTAGATATCTTGTTATCATATTTTCGTCAAGTAAGATCATATAAATTTTTTTTCGTGTTTTTTGTATAAAGTGTATGTAAAATAAATATAATTAATTATTTGTAGAAATAAATGAGTTTTCATAAACGACATTCAGCATTTCTCGAGCTGACAATCGGCTTTCTCTAATAGTCACAGCAGATTTCTCATTGCTAACTTTGTCTCAGAAGTAAACGCTAAATTATTTTACTCCAACAATGGTTTGAACAAGTCAAGAAAAAATATTCCATCCAACAATGGTTTAAACAAGTCAAGAGAAAAATATTCTAAACAATAATAAGTTTCAGCTCTACAATTAAGGCTGATTTCTCCGTTTTAAAATTTTACTGCACATGATACTCAAATTCTGATTCTCATCTTCGTCAAATAGAAACGTTGAGGCAACTCGAACTGCCGACATTTCATGTCTATATTTGTTATTCTCATCTGAAATGGTCAACGTTTTAAGTTTTCGTTACATCGAATGGTTTTTTAAGGCACCTATTCATATACCGAGAATTCAAAAGATTGTGCATTATTCAAATTTTTTGCCTTCATTTATCGTTATCTTAAATCTCACTGTGTTAACAATTTTTAAATTTTTTTAAAACTGTTATGCTATTTGGATCATAGAACTGTTGGTGGCTGAACCTATTCATGTACCGAGAATTCGAAAGATTGACTGCTGTAATGTATTTAATTATTGGATTATCACAAAACTACATTTTTGTATTGATATTGTTTTCTTATTCTATATTTAATATAATCTACTAATATTTCACGATAAAAAATGTAAATAATAGGAAGAAATCTTAAATTAGTGAATTTTTGTTACTTTTTGTTTTCCAATGACATATAGTTTTCAATTATTAAAAAAATAAAGTTACTCATCTAGTATTTAAAATATATAAAGCAATAATTGTTGTATATTTGTAAAAAGGTGCATTTGATTTTTATGATTAATATGAAAGTTTTCAAATTTAAATTATCATAAGGGACTATCAAAATGCATTTTTATTTAAGAAACATTAAAAGTACATATGTTTATGTGTGTAAATACTTTTATAATTTTTTTGAAAAAAAAAAGTTCAATAAAGTGAATATCAAAATATTTTCCAATATATTTCAACTATAGTTTGAAACAAAAAAACTAATTTTTAAAATAGCTTGATGTTTATATTTTTATTATTTAGCCATTTAATTAATTAATTTTATTTATGCAACAATGCTTTCTTTAAATATCTTACTCTTTTAAAACGAAACATAAAAGTATGCAAGATAGTGATAAGTTTTGTTTACCTTAAAATAAAGTTTGTTTACAATACAATAGAAAATATATGCTGAAAAATGAAAGCAACGCAAACATCAACTCTTTCCAATCAAATTAACTAGTTTACAAAGAAAAATGAATAATAATAATAAAAAAAATATCAAAAATGAAATAAAAGCCAACATCTCACACTTTTTCTGAAGTTCTTCTTCGAAATTCTGAAATAAAAAAAAACGAAATCTGGAATTGCGTCAAGAAGAATTTCATAGGCGATTCATTGGCGGGATATATTGGCTGTACGAGAAAAGGGGTGGGCTGAATGCTTTTCTATGACTTGCCTACTGTCATGGGCTGAGAGTGACAGTTCTTATTATCTGCGAACCTCTTCAGCGTTTCGGGACCACGGAATTCTTCCATCCCCCCAGACCACGGGGGGACAGTTTTCTAGTTTTCCGGTAAGGATGGATGGATCGGGACTGAATATGTTATTTCTATCGTCTTCTCTGTTTTGATAGGAAAAGAATGAAACAGCGGGTGAGGATAAAGGTACTCTGGAGAACGCGTGCGGGAAAGAAATATGTCTTGTTGAAATAATATTGTTCGTGGGACATTTAAATGTAGTATTGATGTTTCTTGCATTGAAAATATATGGATGGTAACATAAAGAGTGATTTGTAATCCATTGCATGTAATGTTGGATTAAAATATACTTTTAATATATTTGTGATGGCGATGGAATAGGTTGGGAGCAGTTTTATTTTATTCGATACAATCGTGATTATGTTGTGCACTTCTTCACTCTTTTAGTAGTCTTGAAACGCTATTGTATAGCATCATAAACTGTTAGTACTTTTTAATTGTTACTAAAATTAATATTTGTGTGTAATAGTCTTAACTGACTGTAGAAAATTTAAAAGAAGTAGAGCATGTTTTGGTAATTCAGGTTAACATAATTCAGCTGATAATTTCATATTTATGAAACATTCTATTTTCTTTTTTTGTACCAGAACAAGGAAGATTAAATTATACTCATTAAATTTTTCAAACAGGAGACATATTCACCTATTTGAGAAATTATAACTATGCCTAAAACATAAAGGTTAAACCTATACATATAAGTTTTAATAAACTTATTGAGAAGATGAACAGCATATTTTTTTATGCCTTGCAGGTTAAACATAATTTCTTGATGAAACTTTAAAAAAATGAATTAAACTTATCAAAGATGAAATGTATGGAAGATTTGTGCTCTATTGTGTTTTCTTCTAGAAATTTTTAATTTCACCATATGTAGGGTAGGGTAGGGGTAGATACATATATATTACGGCTTGTGTGCTTGATCAGAGACCCGTTTATAAGCCTTCGTCAAGTAAGACAAACACAGAAAGAATTTTTACAGTCACAGAGAAAGGAAAGTACACCCAGGGTAAGGCGGGAATCTAACCAGCACCCGTTACAGCGCGCAAACTAATAGCGTAATGGTCTGCTATCAAAACCACTCGGCCATCCGGGCCCCATTTCACCATGTATTAGCAGTTATCTTTTTGTTCCATTATTCTGGGAAAATAATTCTTTCTAATGACTTTTACTAATTATTTGTATAGTTTTTTTATTTAATTGTTTTAGTGCATAATTGCTTTCTCAAGAGTGTGCTAACAATATATTTTTTATTATATAATTAAATAATATTTCTTTTTGACCTGTGTCTCATCTTGTTTTCAAATGAATTGAACTTTCTCAACTTAGAAAACTTACAGATGCATTTCAACGATAGACAGCAATTAATTGATTATGAGCTGACAATTAATTTAAAATGTGTTGTTTTGAATGATTAATATCTACAAAAGGCTTAGATTTTATGTAATATTAAAGGATAATAATATAAGAGCACAATATAGTAATAATAGAAGTGATATTATATGAGCTTTTTGTATTATTCCGTGTCGTATTCTCCCACATTGAAGTCAAATTTCACTTTTCCCATCAAACAGCTAAAGAAACATTTCTAAGACATAAAATCTGTCACTGAGTGCAACAAAGACCAATGTCAAGTTTTTTAAAACATGGTATCGGCCTCTTTTCTTTTAGGGAATCGAAAAAAGTATGAAAGCTTCAAAAGAAAATCTTCGGTTTGAAGACTAAAAGGGTGAGACTGACAGAGATGTTTGATTGGAAATGAAATATTCAGAAGCTCGAAAAAAATACAAAAGAAAGTAATATACGAAAATAAACAAAATGGAACATAAAAAGAGAAAAGGAGCTAGTTTTCTCACTTCAAATTCGACGTCAAAAGAGAATTTCCTTTCTCTGTCACAATGGGTTCTTTCTTTCGATTCATTGACGCTCTTGGAAATGAGGGACGGCGAATCCAAGTCGATGTCTGCTTTAGACAGTTTTGTTTGTTTCTGGGATTAGTTTCTGTATGACCTTGTAAGGTGACATTTTTTTCCAAAGTACTATTTATACTCAGAGTGAATTTATTTTACTAAAAAAATAGTGTTTAATGAACTTAGATAAATATCCTTTGTCATAGTATTTTTTCTATCATTTACAACGTTTATTCGAATTAAAAACTCGATTCCTTAAAAAAAAAAAGCTAAAAAGACTATTTACAAATGAATAAACATTTTCTAACAAACTAGGAATTAAAAATAACTAACTAAAAACAAAAAGATTATTTTCGAAGATACTTTTTAATACGATTTAAAGCCCAAAAGTAGCTGATTAAATTATTCGATTTAACTCAGAACGGTCATAAATATATTTTTTTCCCCAATGGGGCTGCAAATATTGACGGGCAAACATTTATATTACCCTGAACTGAAAGCCATTTTTTTTTGTGCCACAATCAAGGCGGTTCTCGCTACCTATTTTGACGGCCGGATTACAAGGAATATGAGCTCATTGTGGACGTTAAAGTAAATGATTATAAAGACGATATAATACGAGAATTAATTTTGCCGTGAGAACCCAAGCCAAATGGGAGCCTCCAGGGATCTTTTGTATACGACATAATCAGATGATTAAGTGTCGATTAAAAAAAAGAAATATAATATAACTATTATTTGTAATAGTTTATTCATTATTTTGTTTTATATAGGTGAATATCTAATCAAATGCTACCTAACATTCATATTTTTCAGAGGTATTTTTTTAGAGGAAATTTCGTAAAATATATTTAAAAACATGCAATAATGATTAAATTATAAGGACTAATAAATATTTTTGAAGTGTAAAGAACAAACTTGTTCTGCTTCTGTCCAAAGAACAGGTCAAAAGCATCAAATAGTTATGTATTTCACATCCACAGTTTTTGTTATTCTATCTATCCACCGATAATGTGTTCACCCCTTAAAATAGTCGGACGTTTTGTTACAGTAAGCGTCTTTAAGAGAACGGGGGTGTATCAAGATGCCTATCAAAATTAGATTTATGTGGGCTGCTCCCCATTTGGAGTCGCTCCCAGAGAAGGTATTTATTCTTCACAAAGATTTAAGTGTGATTTAAGCATTTTTTGGATTGATAAAGGGACAGTTGTGGGGTACTGTTGTTGAATAATTCATTTAATTGTTCGGGAATACTAAAAAATATAGCCTGTGTTTATTCACGAGTCAATTTAGTTACGTGTTGATACCGCTGGGTGAGAATTTAAATAAGATAATTATATGTTTTCTCTTATTATGTGATATGAATAAGTGAATGCATATTTTTTCCAAAACTAATAACTAATGGTGCAAATTTAGCTAGTTTAATCAAAAATTCATTTATAATCTAAACCAGAAAAATTAAATTTTTATTTAAGAATCTGTTGCAATGTTTGTTTATTAAAAATTTAGAGTTTTTTATTTGTGATACTTTGATTTTGCAGCTGGGATAAAGAAGAGCATGTATCCAAATAAATAATAAAATTTATTTTTTTTATTAAAAAGTTCTGAAAAAGGACTTTTAGCTATTGAAATAAAATTTAATAAAAGAACCCCGAGATATATTCTAAATTATTTAATTTATTCGCCGTGGTGTTGTTGATGAAGGTAAGTTTTTCGTTTTCATCATATTGCATCAGATAGACATAAAAGTACATTGAACAAAGTTATGGCTTTGAGAATTGTTCAATTTATAGATTTTATTTTCATGTAAAATGGGTTTATTAAAACCAGATTTTTTGCTTTGAGTACCTGCACCTTTCTTTCGTAATTTATTTTTTTATGTTTACGGAATATGTTGTCAGTAACATCAATAAGTTGCCAAGATAAATTGGAAAAAAAAAGATAACTACAAAGGTTAAGCAAACAGTTGTTCAATTATTATGCGCAGTTTGATTGATAGTCCCATTAGTTGCACTATCAATCATTAGTCACATATTAGCAATTGATGGTACAATCAATGAAGGACTGAAATGGTAGGCTTAGTTCCGAACCTCTGACCAAATTTCTAGATGAAAGAAGAACTGCAATGATTGTTAACGAGTCTTTTTTCTCCACAATGAGTAAGTAATAGATAATGAAAGATTTTGTTATAAAATAGGAGAATTGAGCTTGCGAATGTCTCATTATTCCAGTTTGTATGAAACGTAGAGAACAGATAGAAAATTCATATTTAGTATCCACAAGTAAGGTTTTAAATATATAAAAAAAAAAGCTTGCTATCGTATTATTTGAAGACATCTGGAACATTTGTAGTTTTAATGGGGTGCTTAGTTTTGTTTAGGTTTTAATCGAAAGAATTGCATTCACTCTTGCACATGAAAAAAAGTTTAATTGGAACATAAGGTTACTAATCATTTTTCTTTTAAATCTTACATACTCGATCCTTATTATTTTTATAATGAAGGCCTTTTTGGAATTTCGTTCGTCAATTATTAGAAAAGGATACCTTCTTATGGGGAAGGACAAAAGCTTTCCGGATAGCGTTTTGCTATATCATGCATCGTTATTATTTTAAAAAAAAGTACAGGAATTATCTGCATTTGCGACTTAAATTATTTTTTTTGTGCTTTTAGTGAAAACTCTTTTCGTTAAATCTTCCAATAAGGCCTTTTTTCATTTTAAAAAGACTGTGTAATTGAGATTTATTTTTGATTTACATCGAAAGCATGTCTAAAACTAGTCAACATGATTTCAAATTTAAGCCAAAATCTTTGATACTAATTTAAACTTATTTATACCTTGAACTACATTAAAAAAAGGTCAGATGACTGAAAATCCTCAAACATCTAAGTTCGCATGGATGGTTCAGTAAGATTGGGCACATTTACATTTTCAACAAATTAAGATAGTTTTAATAACGCAGAACCCTATTTTGATGTATAGGGTAGACTATACCTTGTCTATTTACTAGGCAAGCTTCGAAAACACTTCCTTCCCCCATCCCTTCGCCTGTTTTTCTAGAAAAAAAGGAGGGGAGCGTCGTTCCTAAACCACGCGTTTGAGGTTCTGTTGTGACTTTGACAGTTTAACCATACACTGCTCAAAACAATTAGGGGAGCACATGTTTTAAATCCTTTCGCTCCCAATGATTCCATTGGGAATCATCAGCTTGTGATTTTTTTCTGACTAAGTTAAATTCGCAACTTCTGTATCGTTAGATACATCATTATATGGAAGAATAATGTATTTTGAAGAATTTAATATATTTCTTTAAATTAATGAAAATATGAAAAATATGGTAAAATAAATTTCACTTTAAAACAGTTTTAGAAAATAAATTGACCCTAAATTTTTCATGCTTGCATTTTTTAGATGTTTAAAAATACATTTCAACTATTTATAACAAAAAAAGTTTTGAAAAAATTATTGTTATAATTTATTAAAAAGTTATTATTCCATTTCCCCCCTTTAAATTTAAGTATTAAAAACTTGAGATTTTTTCTCCTGTTTTTTACTATTTCATTTCGAATGCATAACGAACCTATTTAACAAATTTCAGATTTATAGGATAAAAATTAAAAAGTTGGGAGTGAAGTTAAAGTTGGAATAAAAAAGTGCTCCCCTAATTGTTTGAGCAGTGTAAGTAGGGTTGAGAAAAAGCAAGCTCACGGCGTTTCGAAGAAAATAACATGCGGGGTGGGGGAGGAAAATGCTTTCAAAGTTTACATTCAAGATAGACCGGGTTTAACCAGTGAATGAACGCTTAAGCACAATTTGTTTTAAGAAAATTAATACATTTTAAGAAAATATAGCTTCTTGTTTCTGACAATGTGAACACATCTGTCATTACACGCAAATTTTACAAAAAAAGAGATGACTTTCTATTGCATTGCTCTGGGTCTTTTGGGGGCCCAAATAAAAAGTGGTACAAGAGGTATGTGAATTAACAGTTTTTTTTTACCAGTGAATGAACTTAAAAATGGCCAGTCAATCAACACGTTATATTTCAATTAATGACCAATTACAACCAATCAGATGTCAGATAGCTTCCTACGAGATGGGAGGAAGTCAGTGTTGCCAATCCATCCAGTGGAATGATTTTTAATCCTTATTTTTTCAAATGTTATGTATTTACCAACTGTTCATTCACCGAGGCCTGTCCACTCACTGGTCAGTCTACCCTATTTCAGATCAGATTTGTTTTTTAAAAAAATAACTTCCGATTTATTTACTCTTTATAATTTGTCAGATTTATCCGATTTAGGATCTAACTTAACATAACTTGAAATGCGCTCTCTAGAAGGGAGGAGCATTGCTTTATGGCCCGTTGCTTTAGGATCTATATTATAACAGTATTTTTGATGTGTTTAAATTTAAATTGCTTATTATAATCTTTTGTGACCCCGCGTATCACTTATTATTACCAACTGCATTAGTTAAATCGAACAAAAACACAAAACATAATAATCGTAATACTTATTAAAATATGACTGTTGTATGAAGCCAAATGAATTTTATATAAATATTAATATTTATAACACAAATAAATTTTGTGTTCGTTTGACGAAGTAAGGGATATTATTCAAAAATTCTGTTAAAAATATTTGTGATCATAAAATTTTCTTGGGGTCATTTCAAATTTGAGACATTTATGTTGTCCAACTAATAATTATAATTTTCAACTAAAATATGCTTAGATGGTAGGTATTCCAAACTATTCATACTGTTAAGAGTTATTTATTATATTTTAGAGTAAGAATATTATTCATATATTTTTCAATGAAATATTTATTATGTAGCAAACTATAAGAAAATGAAATGTTTTTATCAAATTTTATCCATTTCAAATAAAATAAACTTTCAAAACCCCGAGATATTTAAAAACGTAGAAAATAATGTAATAAATCTATAAATAACAATTTAATGAGAGAAATGTTTCAGTGTATACATGAATCATTTTATTTTGTCCGAGAGAAATGTCAGGTCTGTTACTGTACTGTCTGTTACTTAGAGAGTATTTAAAAAAAATTCTTTTGATTGCAGAACTTGTTTTTAAAATAGTTTATAATATTTTCTATGTTTCAAAAGCAATTTTGAAATCATCTGCTACATTATTAAGATAATATGAGAAGTTTTTTCTTAAGTTAAGAATTTTTATGTAGGTAAAACTGTTCCTAAATTTCTTCAATAGTTGAAAGTAAAATTAGTTTCTGATAATTAAAAATTTTGTAGGAAACATGATTGAGTTGTATCAAGCCAAGCCTAAAAAATGTACGCACAGTAACAGCGAAAAAATAATAATGGTAATGTGTCAGGCCTATTACCTATCAAATTAACAAACTTACATCTATTTAACTAATTTAGAAAACAGGTTATTTACTGAAATTAAAAATTTCCTTTAAAACACCAAAATTAAATTAAAATCAAAATTATATTTTTAACATACTGAATATTTTTGACTACTGATGGCAAAATTATCAGCCGCTGAAAAATAAAGGCGCTACAGAAGACGAAGAATTTTTTTTTAAATAAATAATTGATGAAGCTGGAAATGATTGAAATTACTCATGAAATAATTGGATAGGTTTTGACATTAAATCAATTAGTGTTTATAGGAATTTGTTTCTATTGCAGCCTAAATATTTAACTAACTTCCCCTTAGGAAGAGACATATACTTCTAGTAGGAGTATTAAGTATATGACACCAAAGGAAGGAAGACATCGGAAGTTTGCATGGAAAAATGGATCAAAGGAAATGTAGAGACAAATAAAAGTATCAGATGCCAATGCCCACAAAGATTCTGTGAATCATGTGTACTTTCAGAGGTTCTGCTTACTTGATCTAGTAAAAGGGGGAAGAAATAAAATAATGCGTGATAAAAGTAATTTAGTAAAGTGATAAACAAGAAATCAAATATAATTATATCATTATTATATGAGAGTACCCTATAAAATACAATAATTTATTAAATATTGCTGCTAACTATAAACGCACGTAAAAGATTTATGTACAGGACACAAACAAGACAACAACATAAATAACTAACTTATTAACAGAAAAAGTATTTTATATTTCTAATTCAAATATGCTTTAAATACGGAATTCCATTTGATAGTAATTAGAAGTATATTCATTTTCATTAAATAAGCATTAATTGAATAAGTATTAAGTTAAAAATATAACACATTATTGAAATTTACTACTCAGATATTTTCTAACACTTTCACGTCTTTATAAATAACCTCATGACCCGATTGAGAACTGGACACTTATCCAATTAACGCTGGAGTCAGGTCTGTTAATCCAATGGGGGAAAATAATTTCCTAAGCTCTGTATAAATATTTCCACACGTTTTTCCCATGATAAATGTGGCTGGTTTAAATATTTCATTAATTCTATTTTTTTACATTGATTTGAATATTTTTTGATTTCAAATATTTAATTTTACAATTAAGTATTCTAAAAAATTAAACAACATATTAGAGAGAGGCATTAAATCCAGCTATCATTTATCATATAAAAACCTGTTTGATAAAGCAAAATCCTTTTCACCATACTTAATAAATTGCTGGTAGATAGAAATATACATAGTGGTTGCTATCATTCCTACATTTTTCATTCTGAAAATGCTGGTAGAATTGTTATTATGATTTTTTTTTCAGATTAAAGCTCGTTTTTACAGTTAACTCTTTCACTAGTTATCACTTCTTATTTACAAAAGTTTATTTTATAAATTTTTTACGTTTATTCAAAAAGATTATTTTTGTTAAAGGAAAATCCAGTTTCAGTTTAAAATTTGTCAAACATATTCAGGAAATTACACAAAGAGTTAAAATATCAGAGTCGTGTCTAATTGCATGGAACTTCAAAAATTACATTATGAATGCGACCACTGATCCATTTTACGGATGACGTAGCTTGATGCACCTATCCGTTACCTTTGCTTCCGCCAGCAGAAAGTTCACTGTTTTATTCCTTTATCTTACTTAGTTTCTATATAACAAAACAACGTGGAGATATATCACTATATTTACTAAATACAACTGTAACCTAAATATAAAGCAATCAACTGGACCTTGTTGCAGCTTAGTTGATGGAAGGACTTAGAAATAAATAAAACATAAGTTGTTAAAAGCGATACACCCAAAACCAAATGAACCGCACGCAATCATTCACACGGAATATATATTCGATACCCAAAAGTGAATAAAATTTTAAACTCATGAATTTCGTCTCGATAAGGAGGCTGTAACATGATATGCAAAGGGAGCTGTGAAATTGCATTTGAAAGTGAAATAAAATTAGATATGAAGAGCTGCAGCATGGTCGGAGAATGGAGTTTCGAAAATTAGAAAACCTTCTGGTAACGTTTTCGAAGTATATATAGTCTAAATTTAAATGCGATGTGAGCAAAGGATCTGATGACTATAGATTTAGGGGATGAAAAATTGTTTTAAGAAGATTAAATTCTTTTGTTTTGCAAACTCAGGGTCATAGAACTGTTTAAAACTTTTTACCTGGAATTTTAATGGTAAGTATTTATTTGTGGCATGGATGGCTAAAACCCTTAAAAAGTCAGCGACTTTCTCAGCTTTTACAGCAGTCATTCTCATCATCAATGTTTTCAATAAAATGTTTAGGTATGTCTATATTAATTACAATGTAAATTACCTTCATTTTGTATTATGATCATTTGAAACCATCTATTTTAAGGAGCATATGTACCTTTAGTTTTGAAAGCGCTATCTTTTTCAAATAGCTGTGAATTATATAATGATTTTTCAGCCGCAAAATAGTTACTACGACTTAAAAAGACAGAAAGGATATCAATAATAACTAATTTTGAAAAACACATTTTTTTAAAAGTAAGTATTTAAATACATTGCTTCTACTTTCATATCTTCCTTGAACGGTTTAAAGTTCCCCTTCAGTTTAGGAACTTGATACCTGCTTCGAAAGGTTTTAAGAAACAAAATATTTTTTGTTTTTAAATGAATTTTCGATTTAAAAAAATTACAAAAAACAAGACACCGAAGCCTTTAATACAAGGTCTTAAAATTGCTTCAAAGTTTTTAACAAAATTGATTTAATTTTTTTTACAAAATAAAAATTAAAAACTGAAAACAAAATCAAGTCATCCTTTTATGTTTGAAAAACAAACTGAATTTATATAGTATCTTTAACACACGGTCTTCCAACCTAGAATGTCTTATGTAATGAATTCAGTAGCACTATGTCTATATCATTGTCTCAAGACAAACGCAATTACTCAGCAGTTTCTTTGCCGCCATTTCATCAGAGTCCTTGGTAATGAGCCCTCGGACTCACAACCAAGATTAAATAAAGTTATCCTTTCGATGTTTTGTGTCCACACATGCGCCGGCCATCCAATCTCGGCGTCTCAATGGCATCATCGAAGCACGCTCCAGAAAGCCTCCCTCGCCTAATTGGATAAAACACCTTTTGCTCAGCGGGCTACGCTCAAGGGACTGAGTAAGAAATGAGCAGAAGGTTGCTGTTCACCTGTTTGTTGACTCTGGGAGTAAGAGAATCCATATTTTTCTTCTATACTTTTAATGAAATCGGAAAACTTAAACCAACTAAATATGAGGTCTTATTTTGCTAAGTTAGGTACGTACAAATTAGGTAAAAAGTGAGCGGAAGGTTGCTCTTCACCTGTTTTGCTGTCTCTGGGAGTAGTGGCATTTATACTGTCCTTCTACAGTTTGGAGAATATACTTTTGAAAAAGTCGACAACCTTAAACTTAGCAAACATGAGCTTATATTTTTGCTTAGAGGGCTACGCTCAATGGACTGAGGAAGAAATGAGAGGGAGATTGCTGTTCACTTGTTTGTTGACACTTGAGTAGCTGTTCACTGTTTTGTTGACTTTGAGAGAAGTGGCTTCTATGCTGTACTTCCGTCCTCTGTTAGGAGAAGATACTTCTTAAAAATGTCGGTAACCTTAAACTTAACAAACATGAGCTTATCTTTTGCTCAGCGGGCTACTCTCAAGGGACTGAGGAAGAAATGAGCGGTAGGTTGCTGTTCACATGTTCATCATGTTTGTTGACCCAATGAGCAGTGCTACCATATTGTCCTTCTACAGTTGGGGACAGAAACTTTTGATAAAAATCAGCAACTTTAAACCTAACAAATATTAGTTTATTTTTTAGTCAGTTAGTACCGTTCAGCAAGAAGTATGAGTGAACAAGAAGGAGTGAGAAGAAATAGTCAAAAAGTTGCGATATTCGCATGTTTCGCTAACTCTGTTTTCATACTTTTTTCTTTGCAGTTGGGAGGTGTTTCTTACGAAAAAAACCAGTTTATTGTTACCTATCTCAAACTAACCAAATATGAATACAGACTGCTATCCAAAAAACATGTGAAAAGTCCATAAATTTGACATATTTTGGAAGCAGACTCCGTAAAACGATTGCATTTTTTTAAAACTCTGTTATTGCTGATTTTTTATTAAAACTCTTAAGCTATTTTATTTTGAGATATTAAGAAACGATAATTACTCGCTTCAAGCGTGTCTTGATTTTGGACTCTAGAACCAATGATAATTCAAAATAAATTGTCATACTTTCTTAATCTTGAAGCTTATAATCCAACGTCATACAAGTTCCTCAGAATTTTTGTTTAAATATTTAATTAAGCTTGTTCATAGTTACACAAACGGCATTGGTAATCAGAAACCTACCATTTGAGTTCCATTGTAAAATCAACCCAAATTTTAATAATAAAATCTTTGAAATAGTAACCCTTATTTTTTAATAATAAAATCTGTCAGAATTTCATATATTTGTTATAAAAGAATTAAAAAAAATAAGAGTAGGAACAGTGACAATCTGTTGCTTATAAATAGCCCATGTTTCGCATCCCAACTCTAGCGCTAGAGAAATCTAATATTCTGCCATTAGCCCTGATGAAGTGCCGATGCCGGATACTTTCTATTTTAGTTTTAATCGAAGTACCTGGGATTCCATTATTTTGATTGCTTATGGGTGCCCCTCGGGTAATTGCCCCAGGTAATGCACGGG
Source organism: Hylyphantes graminicola (assembly GCA_023701765.1). Taxonomy (NCBI): domain Eukaryota; kingdom Metazoa; phylum Arthropoda; class Arachnida; order Araneae; family Linyphiidae; genus Hylyphantes; species Hylyphantes graminicola. The sequence continues at coordinate 38,148,986 of CM043113.1, read as the reverse complement.
GCGAAAGGGGGTTTACTTTTAAAAGAACTGTTTACACCTGGATGAGTATTATCGAGTGAAAATATTTTGTCTGGATTTAGGATAGATGGCTTGGATTTTAGTCGGGGTTAATGAAAATGGGAATTGGAAGAGGATGGCTGTTAGATTTTATCTGAAATTTGTTATAGAATTAATAGCGAAAAAGAGATTTTTAATTAAGGTTACGGACCATAACAATTCTGTTAGCTATTACCTACATTTAGTTTAATAGTAAGAGTAATTGGTGTCGACTGATCCATGCGCTGAATTCTTGATGTGTATTCAACTAATTTGTTTTCGAGCAAATATTTAAAATTTGATGAAACATAAAATCTAAACCTAGTTAAACCAAATAAAAAGTACCAATTAGTTATTAATGAAGAATTTGGAAGTATTTAAAAAAAAACCATAAAAAAGTCATACCCATTAATACTTTTTTCTTTTTTTTCTTTAAATTTTATAGATTTAGTGGACTGTGTACAACTTCTTCATGCAATGAAGTATTTTGAACTTCATTTATAAAAATCCCCTATTTCACAGCATAAAACTACACAATGAGTCCTCAATACTACCTTTCTGACCATAATTACTAAAGTTAGTGTTAAAGAAATTACTTGTGTTCCTGCTATGAGGGATCTGTGAAACAAAAAAAAATCCTCAAGATTTTTCACGTTACCCCTCTCTAAATAAATTAAAGATACTTAACTTATATGCATAGGTTTTAGTATGCTGACTTACGATAGTGTTGCGTGGACTCGCAGCGACATCTGTCGGTGATATGCGTAGCCGCTGGTAACATAAGATTGGCTAGGAGACCTATCGAGGTGACTTAATCCGACAATAATTTAAATTTCAACTATATAATATAAAGTTTGTATGTATGTGTAACCCACAAAGCCTCCTTAACTTCCGGAAGTTACGCTTTGAAATTTTCACCTAAAATTGTTCTAAAAAATACATCGCCAATGTGATCAGTTTGAGGTGACTCTGAAGTACGTTTCTTTTGGTGTAAAGTGATTATTATTATTTTTTATTTTGACGATTAGAGTGTAACTTCATTATTCAAATATTGTCTTAAAGAATATTAAATTGTATCTGATTGTGGAAGTTAGCTTTTTGTTGACAAAAACCAATTTCTTCCGGAACAACACCTTCATCACTTTTAGTTACGGTTCCGCCGAGACACATTTTACTAAATAATTTTGAATATTGGTTAATACAAAACTGTTTAACTATCCGCACAAGCAACATGATAGCTATAAACTGGTTGACAAATAACTGAAAGAGACCCAGTGAAGCGGTAGGCTTCAACTAGTTAACTACCTTCTGTTGCATGTTTTATTAAATACTAGCAGTATGGTCCCACCTTGCTGGGAACCCGTTAACTTAGAAAATTTGTCGTAAAGAATATTGAAAAGTTGTTCTCTGCTTCAATATGATTGACTACGTAAAATTTAGCTAAAACAGTGGTTTGTCAGATTCGAACTTTAATGTAGAAGAACTTGATGACACAAAATGTTTGCACTTCTTCCTCCAAATCTTGATTTTAGCTTAATGTTTGTAAATCGACAGTCGTAAATCACAGAAATTCACAACTCACTGAGTATAATGTACTATTATTTTGAACAAAACAATGATGCGTAACTTTATCTTTACAGAGACCTTCAGAAATATCTTAAATTACACTACCAGGAGAGGAACAAGAATCTTACACCAATTCAAAAGTTAATTCAACCTTTTCTTTTCTCCTAGACTATACTAAATAATGGTAAAAAAAGGGCATCAGGGTTTAATTTTATTCTTTGTATCTAAAAAGCAATTAACTGCTTTTCATTAAAAAATTGCTCTTTTGTGCTCTTTTATAAGTGAAATATTCCATTATTATACATTCTATTTTATCCATTGTTCTCTTAATGCATTGTAAGTTGTTGATAATACACAAGGGACATTAATGTCACTCTGTGTCATTTTTCCGAAACCGTGTTTAAATAATTGCTGAAAGAAGGAAGGACGCGTTTGGAAGGGAAGTTTCCAAAAGGAACCGGAAGCGGAAGTTTACTTGCTGCGTAAAAGGTGCAAAGATGCAATTTTCGCACTGCGTTGAGATATATACTTCGTGATAACAGAATTTGTATGTAAATTATCTTTATGTTCCGCTTAGAAATATGAGATTTCAACATTTTAAATTTAAATTATATAGACTAAATAATGGTTATTCATGGTAAAGAAAAATTGTTATATATAATTATTTTTAAGAGTAAAATTTATTTTAATGGTAAGGTAAAAATAGCACTTAAGTTAAACACTTTCTGCTTACATGTCAGAGTAATAAAATATTTGATTGTTTATAGGAATGTTCTGTTACGAAAAATCCAGCATTACTATCTGTGATTAAATAGCATAAAGTCATAAAAGAGATTTAAAATGCTTGTATTTAAAAGTGCATTGAAAAATTGTTTAGTCAAAGTCAACGAAAAGTAGTAGAATTCAATACAATATGCTAAGTTGTTTTAAAAGGATGTTAGTGACAAGTACAAAATTTTTATGTGTCATAAACCTATTATATTCTGATTTTGTAAAATGGGGGAAGATATTTATGTAAAATTAAGCTTCAATTAAATGTTAACAAGTTTAAAAAGTGACAAAAATTTATTACATCAATACAATATTTTAAAAGTTATAGGTTTAAAATATTATCTCCTAACTTTTTACTTTATTTTGAAATCTGCTAATAATAATTCAACAAAAAAGTCTTTCTAAACATATAATTTTGGATTTTTTAACAAAGTAAACAACAAAAAAGGAGAAAAAAAGACAATAAGCTCCAATAAGCGAAACAACTTCTTTTATAAAAAGATAAAAACTAGAGTTTTATGTTCGTGTAAGCCCTAAACTTCTTTTATCCTAAAAACAAGCCATTAAACGTTCTCTTTAAAGTCCTGAACTGCCTTTCTTTTAGGGAAAAACGTGATTTCTAAAGCTCTGTAAACGAATCAAGTTATTGCATGTCCTTAAGGGATATGACGAAAACCCTCGTTTACTTTACCTCAAGGGCAATCTCATCTATTAACTTTAGCAGCTCGACACTGTCTCTAACATAGATGAGACGTCGAATGGAGAATGCGCTGTTATTTTTGACCTGTAGAGGAAAGAGTACACGATACACTCTTAAAACAAAAGAGTGAAATCCACTCCAGTTGGAGAAGTGCATTTTCGACACCGTAAAGGCATGCATATTTTCTCAGACTGAGTTAAAATCACTCGTTTGGAGTGATCCTGTCGGAGGTTTAACACACAAAGGATCCACTCCAAAAGGAGAAGTGCATTTTCCAGTCTGGAGGAGTGAAATCCACTCAGACTGAGGTAAATTGGGAGTGTTTGTTTTAAGAGTGTACAACTTGATTTAAAACTGGAAAATTTCATATCATACCTACAACTGCAAACCATAGGCTAAGTTTTATCATGTACTAAGCTGAAATTCAAAGAATCTTGTTCACAATTTGACCTTTTCATGAAATTTGTGTTGATTTTAAATAATAATAATAATATTTATTATGACAGATAGCCTAACGGATCGTCACCCGATTATAACAGTGATATAGGTTCAAATTACAACAACGCCTTCCGAATCAAACCCAGACTCATAGCTCTGTAGTCCAGAAGTATAACCGTTACACTACGGGGGGACGACAAATTACTTTAATTGCTTTCTCAGCTATATATGATAAAAAAATAATGTGAGCTGTGCTTATTTCAAATGTTTGGCAGTGTGTGCCACGCATAAATAAACTGAATAAAATATTTAAAAAAAATGATATTCAAAGATAATGGGTTGTCGTTTCAAAGCAATTTTCTGGATTTAGACTTCAATTGCAGGGAATCCCAGTCTTTGACCGAGATATAATTTTTAATAACAAAACCTCTTTTTTTCCAATTCCTTTCTTTCACATTTTATAGAGTTAAAAATATAGGATTACCTAAGTTATAATGATTTAAATATATTGTTTCAAAACTTAAGAAATTTTCATTTAAAAATTTTCATAGAATTAAAAATATTATCACCTTGTTTGTGACGATTTAAATAAAATTAAAAATAAAAAACATTTCCTGCCTTTATGGTGATTGAACTAGAAAAATTATTCTAGGTGGCATATTAATGAGTAACTTTAAAAATTTTAATGATGTGTTTATTAAGTATTAAACGGTTATTTATGAGTAACTTTAAATGTTTATTTTAAAGTATTTGAATGTTTAGTAATGGGTAACATTAAAAATGTGAGTGTTTATTCTAAAATTTTTATGTAAGTTTTTACTGTAGCTTTCCATAATTAGCAAGAGTAATAAATTATTTTTATTTTAAAGATTTCAACTGATTTCTACTACTAACAATATAAAGTAACAACAATTACTACAAAATAACGTCGGCTAATTTCAAAAAGCTCCCGAACTCATTTCTTTACTTTCTCTTACACGTTTCTTTTCCCTGTTGTCTACTTTCGCGAGACCTGAAGAACAAACACGCGTATCCATACCAGAAAGAGAATTCATGAGAGAGGTCCGGGCCTAATCACATTCATTTGCCTTTCCAAAACAAATCAACAAATCTTTCGATGTATTTGAATAATTTACTTAGATAAAATGTTCTCTTGAATACTGAATATCAGAGGGATGCGTACGGGGGGAATTGTATTTGTGTTCGGCACTGTAACAGTCATTTGTTTGTAAATGATTTTTTTTTGCTTGAAAATAAGTTTCGATTTTGTGTTTGTCGCGTAATGTTCATTTAACATTTAAAATATACATTTTATTAGATTTATTATTTTATTTAATTCGTTTATTTTGGTTTGTTTTAGGAAGTCTCAATGTATGTCAAAAAAGTGAGAGCTGATGAAAAAATTATTTTCCTTTTGGATCTACTCTCTGGATGGGAACATTCTTATAAGTTTTCGTATCACAAATAACAACACACACGTACCCTTAAATACTGAACTTTAATAACATTTTGATTTAAGAACTTTGCATATTGAATGCCCTAATTATACTAAAACAGTTATATTACATATTTTAAAATATATTATTAATATTTTATATAAATAAAAAATGTATTAGTTTTGTTGCATAGTTTAGTTTTATTTTTGTTACTGGATTTCGTTTAAGAATTAAAACTTTTAAGTAAAGTACTTTTTGTATAATATTTTTTAATTTAAATGCATCTTGTTGTGTAATTTTAATTTACTTAGAAACCTACTTAAATATTAACTTTCTTATAAAATATACTTTTGATCATTCATTGAAATTCCGCATTCAATACAGTCTAAAAGTTATGCAAAAAAAAAGTTTCTCGGTGAAGGTTTTTCGCAGTATTTTTTCCTTGAAAAAATCAGGGTTTTCCTTTGAGTGCTGCCACTGCCTCCCAAATGATGCAGAGAAAAAAAAATCTCGCCAAATTAACGTCTCTAGAGTGTCATTTGGCGGGACACAAATGAGTTTAGCCATCAACAATCGTAAAAAATGGGACTAAAAATTGCAGACTATTTACCCTTATCCCATTCCCCAGAGATTAGCGTAAATTTCTTCACCTTAATGTATTGTCTTGAGACGGGAACTTGCATCGGCTTCGAAGTATCTTCATGGGTGTTTTTGGTGGTTGTGCAGGAGAGATAAAAATGTTTTGAGCAATGCTGGTGTTGCCATTTTTTATAAGAAAAGTTTGCAGGGATGATTTTTGGGTTTTTTTTTATTTGAAAATGAGACATAGCTATCTCTGGAAAATAAATTTAGGAATCGACAGTTATCAGTTCTGTTTTTTGGTGGTACACCATATGCGTACATTTGTAAATGAATTCTCTTACCATGCTAATTCAAGGGATAAAGAATGACTTTTCCACAAATGAATTGTGTGAATTTTGTGCTATGAATGGGATTTAAGAATTAAAAAAAAACCTAATTTTATGCAATAATATGTTAAATATTGTAGTTTTTCTTCGTTTTAGAATTAAATAATTAAAAAATATTGTACTTTCTTGAAACTATTATAAAGTAAAAGGGAATGTTTAGACATTTAATATATATTAACTTACACAAAGCCTCTAACTGATTCTGGCGAAAGAAATAATTTTCGAAAAAATTCAGCAGTGTAAGATATTTAATATTAGGAAAATAAAAAACCCTTTTTTTTATTCTATTACATATTGGGAAAGGTTATGAATGTTAAGAAGAAAGAATAAATTTTGAGAATAAAGAAAGTACACATTTTAAGACAAAAATACAAAAAGTTGCGGTCCAAATGCACCCTCCAAAGAAATTTAGGCATTATAAAATAAAAATCAATAGTCAAACGAAACGACTAGAAAATTAAGCACTCAAATATATTTTAATCTAGTTTTACACTGTCGTACACTTTAAACCTATCTTATAAAGTTATATTGCTTAAAGCCACGGATGTATTTATCATCAAAGAGAAATACAAAGCGTTTTTTACAATACTATTTCTCAAAAATTAAATTTTCGTTTTTTAACAGTGTTTTCAGAAAAATTAAAAATAATCTGTTTAATAAAAGATTAACTAAATGAAATAAATTTAACTGAATGAAATGATGAAACTTTCAAATATATTTTATTAGTTCCACCCTTTTCATTTAAAATAAATGGACCAAATACTTGAACTTAATACAGAAGACTCTATATTTGAGTCGTTTCAAAAAATTAGAATTGCTAAAATTCCTGAAGTAACGTTTTCACCTCTAAATGAAAACATCGATCACTTCTTGACGTTGCTGCCTTTTATTGCACAGATGTTTCCAGCCAGTTACTTTTATTTTCAACTTTTACAGAACTAACTTTTTATTAACTGAATAACTCTCGGTGTTTATTCCAGAAGTTTAACATTTTTACTGATTTAAAGGTATATAGTGGTTTAAAATCTAATTAAATTTACATTTGATATATTTTCATCGTAATTTCTACGTTTCAGAGATTGGTTTGAAGATTTTTTATTTTATTTATAAAGAAGGTAAACAAGAATTATCGAACTTTATTTGTGTATTATTTTTTATAACTTGCAAGCAAAAGAAATAAAGCAGTTCTTACGCAATTGTTATTTATTTAAACATGTGCAAACTACATATCATAGAAATTTATATTTTCTAGTATTTCTCAACTCCTTATTTAAGCTGAATGAAACTAGTCCATTCCAATAACAATCAAATTAATTCCGTTTTATACTAATACCATGTAAATTGCTCCGTATTCATAAAGCCATGATGCATTACCAAAGCTTAGAAAAAATACCACTATCTGTTATTTTTTAATAACAAAAGCAAACTTACTTAATAAAATCCACTTAAAGGCGATAATAACATTAAAGAAGCAGGCCACCTAAATCAACCCAGGTACAGACGCCAAAAAAATTAGTAATTTCGTAGGTTTGTTGAAGGTTTAACTGACAATATAAACTTAAGGTTTTATAACGTATTGGGACTCAATAAAAAGATCTTCTGGAGCGATCATTATTGGTTTTTGGTTTCTTGAAAATATGCAATATAATAGACCTAGTCTAGCTATTCTGGCCAACAGAGATCATCAGCAGCAGCAACAGCAATGTTTCATAATCTTTAAAAGAATCTATTATGAAGAAATTTCTTAATAGAATTTAGTGCATAGGTTCTAATTGTATGTGAGAGAGAAGTATTCTTTATATCTATCTTCAGAAAATAATGATATTTAAATTGCTAGGCATATTTCTTTGTAATAATAGTTCACTTATCAAAGGATCATCGATAAACCTTTCTATAGCAAACAATTTTTACCTATATACATTGGAACGTCTAGCTAGCTTGCTACATTGCTAAAACTCTGGCACTTGGCCTCACAAGAAATATTGCTTTATTTTTTTTCAGATAATAACATTACGAAAAACTCTATTATTGTACTAATACAATTCACTAATATAAGTTCAAAAAACATATTTTTTTACTAGAATTGAACTGTTGAAAATCTCTAAAAGCAATATTTAAATAAAATGACGAGTTTCTGGCAGAAATATCAAACTAAATCATATAATTTACATCAGATAAGCAAAAACTGACATGTGTAGACAGCACGTTTTTGAGAAATTTCTCGAAGGTTCCAATATGGGAAAAAAAATTCTTTAAAAGATTATCGTACTTTTACCCAAACTATTAGATATTTTTTCATCTATTGTATGTATTCTAAATTCCATATTTGAAAATTTGAATTGTCATTCGCAATTTTTACAAACTAACATTTAGTAGTATCGTCAGCTAGTTTTACTCCCGCCCTCTTTGCCATTATCAATTTATTTATTACTCTGAGAGACATTAGCGATGGTTTCTTAGCAAAGAACGAAATAATTAGTGGGTAGTTTTAGTTAAAAGACGTTGTTTTTGTGGCCTCCGAGGCAGCTGGTTTTCTTAGGGGTAAGTAATTGCACTTAGATGAATAAGTATACGGCTCGTAAAGAAGGGATTGTTTTGAAGTTTTAAAATATAAAGTGTGATTCTTATAGTCTTTGGATGGCTTAATCTTGTTATGGATGGAATGAAATATGCTTTAATGGAAAAGGGTTTGATAGTTTTAGCGTCTATAATTTAATTTGAAGGAGAGAGTAATTTGAATTTGATGTGAATTATGGATGCTGATTTGAAAATAATTTGTTTGTCGGGAGAGAATTCGCTATGAGTTGTTGTAATTTGCATTTAATAGATTTTTGAGAATTATTATCCTTAACATGATTTATTTGTTATTTGAACTCAAACCAAAATAAAATAAATATTTTCATGGATTTATGGCTTTATTTTTAAATGAGTTTGTGAACCATTCCAAATTCTTTTCGGAAACAAATCATAATTGTTTCTGCAACATTGAAAATTAATGCCTTTCTTAATTTAGTCCGGTGAAAATACATTTAGATTGTAATTGTTAAACAAATTTAATTTTTATGATATGTGTTCTAGGTGGCTGAAACATATTACGATTGAAATAATTTTTCAATGTTGATACGTTATTGGTAATAATACAATGTTAAAAATTTTGTGCTTGCTTTCACGATAATGATGGTTCCTTGTAGATGCATTGGCTGTGTGGTGAAATGTTTCACCATATTTACGGTATTCAGTCGAACTATTTTTCAAGTTTTGGAAACAGAAACCTGAGAAACGGTTCAACCCAATACCGAAAATATATTGAAACACTTCACCACGCAGCCGTTGCAGCTACTAGGAACCATTATTATGGTGAAAGCAAGCACACAATTTTTAACATCCTAGGCATTCATTTCTCATTGAAAAAAATTAATTTTTTTATGTAATGGTTATCAAAAATATAAAAAAAGTATAGTTCATAAATCTTACAATTTTAAAACACACTCTACCTTTCACCAGCCACCACTCAAACCCATTTTCCCAAAATCGGAAAACCCCATCCCATAAATTTCAGGAGTGTATTCATTTCCAACATAAATCAGTGGCATAAATTAAAAAAGTCCGCTACACACCTGCTTCTTTTCTTCACACAAATCCCTGGGAGAGATAATTATACGCGTATAAAATGCCGGGAGGATTGCCAAGGGGACACGGAAAGGCTTTCAACTGATTCTGCGTAACTCATCGGACGCTTTATGAGCCCGATCCCTGCTTTGGTTTCACAGATGGGTAACTGAAACTCCGATAAATGCGAGTAAATCATGCTTGAATATGAAATATTTAGATGATAAAACCAAAGTAAAACGGACACCAATTTCAGTGAAGGAATTTAATGAACTGCCAAAAAATACCGTTGATTTAATGGTTTTAAATTGACAGTTGTGTTGACAAAAAATCTGTGAGAATACTCAAATTTTTTGTATTAAATAAAAAATTCTGTATTAAATACATAAAAATTCTGTATTAAATACAAATTAATTGTGTATTAAGTACCTAAAATTAAGTTAAAAAGTGTTTTGTCCCTTTAAATATTCTTTCTGTATGAAAATGAGAAAAGCTTAACCCGCCACAAAGTGACGTCTTCTGTTCTAGAGGAAACAGTTTAGAATTATAAAAGCACTTAATTAAGAGAAAATGGTTTTAAATTATCAAATATAAGGGAAAAATCCATAAAAGAAGCGTTTTTTAGTGATAAATTAAGTATTGGATTAAGAAATTCTGGTCAAGTATCCAAGCTTAGACTGTCGCATTACCACAGTATCAATGCAGTATCTTAATGGAATTTGGTTCATTGCTTGAAATCTCTGAACACACCATTATTCCATTTTTCTTTTATTTACTCAAAATAAATTTAGATGATGCTACAAGAGTTCTCACCAATTAAAAAAAAATCTCCTGCATTGGAAAACTCCTCCCTTATTTGTTATTGTTTTAGATACCATTTATTTTCTAATGTGATTAATTTCAGTCTGTAAAAAAATATTACTTAGAATGTTTTATAGTGTTTTTTCTTTAAAGAAAGCTACTGCGATTTATTCATTCATAATATCAGGTAAAATAGTGCTGAGACAGTTTTTGAACCTATTTGTTCATTTGTCAGTTACAGTGGTATCAAACAAATGGTACGAGACGTCAGGGATTATCATAACAGTGAATTTTTATGTAAGTAAACTTTATTCATATACTTACAGAAGAACTGTTGTATGTCTTGTACATGTAATGCAATGTTGTGCAATGTATTTGTACTTGTTAAATAAACGCTAAAGAGCTCATTTTTTACTTTTTAATTTAGTAAAAATAGTTTAATATTTAACAACTAAGCCCTACTACTCTGTTTTCTTTTAGTGCATCTGTGCTTAACAATTATTAAATTTGTTTTGGCGTCTTATTCGCAAAGTTATGACGTTATCTTCTATTTATCACTGAAATTGCTTTATAAAACTTTGATGCAACTTGAAGTAATGTTACACCATAAAATGGTGGAAACTATTTTATTTAAATCGTAGTTTTTATTATTTTTTGTATGAAAAAATAAATAATGAGAATACCTTTTCACTCTTGTGTTCCACACTCTTAAAACGAATGAGCCATTTTAACTCAGTCTGAGTTAATTTCACTCCTCCAGTATAGAAAATGCACTTCTCTTAGAGGAGTGGATCCTATGTGTGTTAAACCTCCGACAGGATCACTCCAAACGAGGTATTTTAACTCAGTCTGAGTTAATATTCACTCCTTTCCAGTGTCGAAAATGCACTTCTCCAACTGGAGTGGGTTTCACTCTTTCGTTTTAAGAGTGCACACACAAGCAAAATTAACTACTTAAAATCTCAATTTATCAAAGATTTTTGTGCTCACTGTAAAAAGTTGGCGGAGCGTTACTTGGTAAAACTGCACTCTTAAAACAAAATAGTGAAATCCACTCCAGTTGGAGAAGTGCGTTTTCGACACCCTAAAGGCATGCATATTTTGTTAGACTGAGTTAAAATCACTCGTTTGGAGTGATCCTGTCGGAGGTTTAACACACAAAGGATCCACTCCAAAAGGAGAAGTGCATTTTCCAGTCTGGAGGAGTGAAATCCACTCAGACTGAGGTAAATTGGGAGTGTTTGTTTTAAGAGTGTGGAGGCTGTATTTGTTGTCTGTGTTTTTATCGAGTAAAAATTCCACCAAATTTATCAAGTAAATTTACACCATAAAAACGTACGAAACTTGAAGCGGGTCTTAATGGTCTTCTTAGAAGCAAATCTGGTCTTTTGGATGCAAACTTAATGGTATACAGAGTAACATTCCATCATTAGTAAAAGAATGAAATAACATTTGAGAATACTTTTGAATGTTCGAACATTTGAAAATAAACGGTGACAGAAGTTAAGTTAGTGTCAAATAATAATAATCACACAATGCAAACCCAACATGTTTTCATAAAAAAAACTATAAATTACCATTAAAAACAAGATCTAGATTTAGTTAAATTAACTCTTACTAGTTTATACATTTAGACAAACGATTGTGAAAACGTTTGAAACATAGTTTTACGAAAACTGTAACAACAAATGGAATAAAATTAACAGTTTAAAAAGAATGAGATTCCGGCAATTGAAATCACAACTAAAACTATCTCCAATTTTTTAAACTAAAACTTAACTAAAAGCAATAGATTAATGCACTTCTAATGATTCTAACCACACAGACTATTCGCCTCTGTGGAAATGAAGTTGGCATAGTATGTAACACTGTATGTACCCAGAGATTACGCCACAATAGGATGCAGCCCCGCTAGGAAGTTAACTGAGAGTACTGATAAAGGAAGTGGTGGTTTGACTTTAAGGGGTTTTCTCCATAGTTTCAAAAGGAAAATACTTAAATAATAAAACTCAGTAAATGATATGAATTTTTATTGAAATTGTTTAGACTATGTTTTGAGTTTGACTTTTTTTCCCGAATTATATCTAAAACAATGTCTTTTAATTATTTTGTTTTGTAATATATTTATTATTTTTTTTTGTTTTAAAATGTATTTTAATGAAATATTTTATTTGTCTTTTAAACTTTGCATCAATAGTAAGTGATTTTTGTTATTATTATTTTTAAAAAAATCCAAAATTTATTTACACATCAGAGGAGGAGGTGTAAAGGTCAAAACCTAGTTTGTGTTGAGGGTTTAAGAGAACAATTAATGGTTTTATTATATTTTTAAGGCCTTAAAATGCTCAAATAGGGACATATGAGCTATAAGCCAAAATAAGGGGCTTGATAAATGAAAAAAGTGCAACTGACTACTTTTTTCATTTTTGAAAAATTAGGTGATATTGGATTTGAGAGCTTCAGATATAGCCATTTAAGTCAAATAAATCTTTTAAAAATAATAATTGTTTTTAATTATCTTTTGAAGCATCTTTAAATTGCTTGTGGTATATATTTCATCCTGCATTTAAGATTATTATTTAAATCTCGTATGAGAATAAGGATTTACAGACAAACAATATGTACTCATTTTTCGTTTTTCCAAGCAATTTCTTCGGTAGAATCTTTAGTAAACTATTTTTTTTTCAGTACGTAAAAAAACCTGTTTAAATTTTCAACAGTACTTGGGGATTACAATAACAACAACTTTTAGCAATATTTGAGGATTTTTTTAAATGTTTATTTTCTATTTTTTAAGCTTTAAAACATGAAATGCCCATTGAACTTTTTACTAACGTCCCCAACCGAGCCATTGTAGATGAAGCATTATAGCTGGAGTTGTTCTAAGGAAAACAGCGAAAATCACTTATTTGTAACTTAGAAGCAATGTCAATTCCACCTTCCAATTGACAACTTACTTCCTAAACTTCGAAACTTTAACGAAACTGTACAGACTTTTAAGCAAAAGAAGTTCTTGTCCCAATAAATATTTTCTTAATCGTGAAACAAGATTATTGAAATAACTAGAACGAATGGTTTACAATGTTTAGTTAATGCAAATTGCACTTATTTTTTTTTGAAAATTGTAGCATGTAACAGCAATTTAAATAAGTATGTGATTTTTTATGGAATCACTATTTCACATGTTTACATTTTGATTACAAAGGAAAAATCTTGAGAAAAATAGAAAATAAACTTGTAATTCTGAAAAATATCCAAACATTTTAAAAGAAAATTCATATCTTTTTATTCATTACAAAATCATTATAAAATAATTTACACAAATTCAAAGGGGAAATTATCTGGCTTTGTGTCTCATTTAAAATTATTAATTTCACAAAAAATTAGACGAAAAATGCAGAATAGAATGTTTAATCTCATATCAGAATATACGCAAAATTATAGTAAAAAATGAGTTGACTAAGTTTTAATAACCTTTCTCCAATTCTCTAGAGTGGTTCTTTATAATTTGAAAACGCAAACATTTTACTCAATAAAAATAGTTTACCAACCGAAATTAAAATACATAATTATCTTATTCTGAACTAAAATACCATATTAAAAGCTTTTTATGATTTTGTTGACCCTATTATGATACTTCATTAACGTCTTCTTTATTTTTGTAAAGTTGGTTACGTTTATTCTTGTGCCTCTTATATAACTTTGAGCGCTCCAAAGAAAGGAATGTTATTTCTTTTTTACAAATTAAAATAATAATAGAATCAGGTTTTTTTTAAAAAATGTTTTATGCATATGCTTGAGAAACAATGAAGGAATATTTTATAAAAAAAGTGTGAATAAAATGTTGGTCATGTCTATTAAAAGAAAACTATACTTTGAACCTTGCCAGCATTAGAGCAAAAAAATCTACCCAGCGTTATGTACTATACTAGGATACAAATTTGCCAAATGTTTTTATCTAGTCTCCAATGGGTATATATAATTATGTAACTTTGGATTTGGAAGTATTTTTTTCCAATCCAAATTTATATAAACAAGCTTTCCTTTCGCTCAATTTTGTTCTTATAAACATCCACAAAATATTTCGAAAGTGAAAAATTGTCACTCTAACTAGGATGTATTGTTATTTTTTTATAGTTGTAAATATACCCCAGAAAACTATTTTAGAGGAAATATATTTGACATACCTATATAATTATTTAAACTTGCGTTTTTTCATAAACGAAATCAGTCAATATTTAATGGCTAAAGGGCATCTTCAAAAATTCTAATTTTTTCGTCATTTTTCAGATGAATTTTACGAAGTAAAGCGCATACAAAGCGCCACCGAAGTTTATAGACTAGTCTTAGTTTTAAAAAAAACTTCTAACTGAAGAGTTGAAAGTACAAAATAATTTACGCATGCACCTATTAAGTAAAACTTATGGCTTAAACAATTCGAAGCAGTGATACTTTTAATTTAAAAAAATGATGTTTCGTAATGTTATATAAACTGTTGAAATCTGCTTTTATTATAAACAAAACATTGATTTTAAAATTTAGGGACATCCAAAATTTGAATGAACTCATGTAAGAGTGACGCAACAGCTTCCTTAGACCTATAAGATTATTTTTTCATTATTTTACTAATTACAAAGATTCCTTTCAACTTACAATAATTATCGAATAATGAAGTTCTTTAAATCTTTTATTGGAAAGCTTGGTTAAGTGAAAGTTGTGAGCATTCCAAGAGAAATTGGAAGCAGCAGGGTTGATATGTACCAAATTTTGTCAAAAGGTATTAATTGTTTCAAAAACCAATACCGTTTTGGGTGAACAGAGAATACAAGTTAAAAGTTAGTTGGAAGGAGTTGAAAAATTATAGAGGGAATTCTAAGCAGTCAAAATAAAAGAGAAGTATGTTTGAGTTACTGGATCTATAGATTGAAAGCGAATGAACACGAAAGACAAGAGCTAACTTTTACTGATAAGAAAGCGACGAAATAATTTTAATATATGTGAAGTTTTGGATTCTTCTGTTGAAATAATCCATTTACATGCTAGAATATATTTTCGCCTTAGATAAACTTGTATATAAATTTATATTTAACATATTGTATGGTACAGGAAGAGTGAATTAACATGAAAGGAACAACTTTTGTATGAATTGCGACATTTATTCAAAATACTACTTCATTAAAACCTTATTAAGGTTTGAGCCGAAAAAGCCTTAAGTGTTTTTTAGTTGTTTTCATTGAAAAAAAATAAAACTATTACGATAAAAATAGATATTAAGAAACTTTAAGAACGCTAATTAACCAATTACGATTGATATAGCAAATAACTTGCACATTAAAAAAGTAAAAGTAACGGATTGACAATTAAGAGTAATTTAAGTATTTTAAAGGTCATTGATTAAGTAGCGTTTAACTTTTGAATGCTATTACCGTCATTCGGTGTAGGACTTCATTTTGAGCCAGGTAATTTGCAGGTACTCCCCCTGGAAGGAGGGAGCTTTTGATAAATCTCTTAATTAGCGCTCATTGTGACTGCGAAGAAGGGGCTAAGATAGGGAATTCCCCCCGACTCTAACCGCACAACTTTCCGCAGCGCAACCGGAATTGGGGAATAAATCCTTTCGCGGTCAGAGCGCTTTTCAATTTCCCTCCCTAATCTCGGAAAAGGGAACATTTTTGGTGTTTGAATCGCGAATACCAACGGAAGAAAAACCACGCCAAAGATTACGCTTTTTTTGTTATTATAAAGTTAAAAGATCCCCCACACACCACCTTTTTACTATCCAATTTAAATGTGCCTTTTTTGTTATTTATCTTCACCGTTTTCAACTTCATTACTTAAATTCCTGTGGAATTTTTTTTGGCGATCTTTTTCTCGTTTCCGTAGATAATGAATGGAATCTGGTTGGGAAACTGTAAAAAGATATCCCATTTTTTTCCAGTGAAATTTCCCCCGAACTTGTTACCGATCGTGTTTTCTTAGGGCGGAACCGGGGAAAAATTTCCCTGGTCTTTTTGATCGCTCGCCCACCACACAAACAAACGGTGGGTTTACGTTTAACTGATAACCTCCACAGGAAATTCGTTTTATTTTTCATCGGAGCCAATTTGTTAAATGGTTTGGAGATTATTTTTAGGAAGGATATTTGTTTGTTGGGGGGAATGGATGCTTGCTTCCGTTTTTTAGAAAAGGTCGGCTTTGTAAACTTGTTGAATAAGGGGAATTTACGGAAAGATAAATTTGATATTTTACTTGAAAAAGGATATATAATTCATGGAAACTACTCATTTTCGACAAAATAAAACCATATTCTTATCTTATTTCAGTAGAAAAAGGTTATTTGGAGTTTGCAATGGCTTTGGATGGTGTCATTCTTTTACTTTAAAGTTTTTCTATATTTGAATAGAAAAAATTGTTGTTCTTAGTTTTCCCCAACCATACTTTCAATCAAGCTACAATTGCTCCAAAAATTCATTGAGATATGTCTTGATATTTATATAAAAAGATTTTGTTATTCAGGAGCTATTTGTTACAATTTATGAATGACATATAATTTTTAGTGATTTGAAAGGCATTTATTAAACGTTGAAGTTCAAATAGAAATATTTCTTTATTAAACTCATCTTATATAAGAACTAACAAAGAGTTGATACTATATTTTTATTTCAACTTAGAAATAAAATTACAGTATTTATTGGTTTTTATTTGAATGTTGTTTGTTTATTATAAATGAAGAAATTCACGTAGAAACAGTTTATTAAAAAAAACAAAGATGCAACTTGAGTGGAAGACTTGTACACGAGATATATTTTTTAATGAATACTTTCCTATCACAATATTCTAAAGTAAGCTAAAAGAAGCTTGGTAAGTTTTCTAGTACATTGCGCATTCATGGTGAAGAAATGATAGATTAGCTAGCTTGATGTGGAACATTAATTGCGAATATGGCTTTCAAAATTGCATCATTTACGTAGCTTTAGATATCGCATATTTTAGAATTTCAACTCAGTTATCCACTTTTAATAGTTTAGTAAATTTGCTCTGCCGTCAAATTGTCAGTATATTGTAATTTTTTCGACAGTTTGAATTTATGATCAGTGTCATGACAGAATGAGTCTACATTTATACAGCAGAATTAAAATCAGCAGAATTTGTTTTGATTATTCATTTTTGTACATACTTTTGCATAGATTTGAAAACAAAGTTCTAAAAATGTCAATAGTGTTTAACATAAAAAACACCAATCGCATTTTAAAGAACTCACATAATTCTCCGACTAGTATGTGTGGCCAATACAATACTCATTATGAAATTTTATGCAAATGAAGCATTTCTTTTAACTAAACTTTATTAATGAAGCAATTTAAGCTAAAAAATAGATGGCCTTTAAGATATAAAAAGTCTGTATTTAAAAAAAGAACACTAATAATATAAAAATTTAATTTGACAGTTTCAGAAAAGCATGTGGATCATAATTTTAATTCCAAGCTTGATTAACTCATACGCCATTTTTTAACGTTTCATTTAATTTTAGAGACTTCATCACGGTAGTTACTTAAGTTACTTTGTCTCTTTTTTGTGCCCCAAATTAAATTGATCAAAGTCTCATCAAAGTGCAAGTTGCTTTTTTTCTTCCAAAAACTGCATATAATTACTCTGAAACTGTTTAACTTTTGAAAGCCTGGGAAAAAAAGAATACGGTTTTAAGATAGAAGATCTTACCTTGCGTGAGTACAGACTTTTTTCTTCTTTTTTTGGGCATGTATCCTCTGTTTTTTGTGTGAAAAAAAGAAAGTATCTCCTCTGTTCGTAATCCCGCAGCTTAGCTGCTTTTGAAAAGGTGTGTTATTAAAAAATTCCTTAAAAAATCTTTCAACTTTTTCCATTATGCTGACAGTGATGGAATAAGCTATTGTAATAACCACTAACTTTAACGCAACAAAGCTGCCAACCCATCTGGAATTTCGAAAAAAATTTGTCCGCGAGTAATATTTTTTAGATTTAAGGTTATTTTTTCTTCTGTAGAAGTGTATGGGTACGTAACAAGTTTTTATCCTTTTCAAAGTTGTCAGCTGTTGGTGTACATTTTCCAATCAAAACTTTTTTGCAGAAATATAAACTATGCTTATGTATCATTGCTTTACATTGTTGTTTCAGCAAATATTATATTTTATTGTCACATGGAAATCCTATCGCACTCCAACTTTTACAGATGGTGTTTCATGCTTTAAATAATTTTTTTGAATATATTATAGTCAGGTAAATAAGTTTTAATAATTTATAATTTTATTTGTGTTACTTTAATAAAAAAGACAAACTTTATTGTTAATTTGAAGTTATTTTAAAAATTATTTAATGATTTGCGTTTTATAATATTAAAACGAATACCTTTGAAACGATATTTTTGTTACTACTTATTTTTGTTACTAGCTTTGTTACAATCTTTAAACTTTTGTTTGGCTTATAAAAAATTACATAATATCTAATAAAAAGTAACATAATTTTTAATAAAGCAAGTACATGCATTTAGTTATTAAAGAACAAATGCAACTACAAAGGACGATGCTAGAAGCTATAACGTAACATTTGTAATTTTTAAATATTATAAAATACTATTTGACAAATGCATTGCATTATAACGTTAATGTTTTTTCTTTTTAGTATAAATTCAATCCAATTTTACATTGTCTCTTATAAGATCTAGGAAGTAAAATAGTTCCATAATTCTTATACCGAAAAAGGAATCACAATCAAAAGTTCAGAAAAAGAATATTATATTTCAAAGAAAACTATGAAATAATAGAACAATACTTTAAAAAAAAAAAGAAGGGAAAATGGAAATTGTAATTACAAAGTTTTTCCATTGAACTAAAGCAAAGACTTTGAGACCCATCTACTTCAACTTTCTCGAATTCCGAACATCGATACGAATATGAGAGAAACAATTCATCGGAATTCTTTTGTACTTTCATAAATATCGATATTTACCTTTATCCTTTTCATAGTCTCCTAATGAGATACGGTGCTTGAAAATTCTTATTGCGTTTTTTTATATAAAAAAAATTCCAAGGAATATCGGAATAAAGTGTGTGCATCCTCGTAAACATACCACTGTATTGACAGGTCTTCGTGCAAGATATACAAGACATAATGGAAAAAGCGGGTGAGCGGGGGACTCTATTAAAGATTTTGCTTTAGGGGTCTGGTTCTGGACTCATAACAGATAACGAGGTCCAATCTTTATAAAGGGGAAATTGATGATGTGAGAGAAACACCCTATTAAATTTCAAACTTACTTGCATCAGTTTTATAATATTTTGTTTTGACAGGCAAATTTGTGTTTTAAATTGGTAATTTAAAGTTTTTAGGACTATAATTAGCATTAGTTATGGTTATCAGCATCCAATTATAATAATAATAGGTAGATTATACGATACTGTGATAGTTAGAAAATTGTTTGCAAGTATAATTTCTTGGAATATTTTATTTTTAATTGTATTTTAAAATTACCTTTGAAAACGAATAAGGATAGTAATTGCAAAAAAAAAAATGAAATTGGATATAGTATTTTATTAATAATGCACTGTTTTCTTTTTATAAAAATAACTGTGAGTAGAAAATTGGCTTAATTTGTATATTGGTAGAATCGGGTTATTGGTTTAAACATGACATTCTAATAGGTTTTGATAAAGCTACTGGCTGCACATTTCTGTCTTATGTAGGGATTATAAGCTAATTACGATTTGCATGATTTAAACCATGCATCAACTACTAAGCTGGAGTCAAAGCAACTTTCCTCCACTTCGTGAAATTGACTTTTTGCTGAATCCGATTCAAATAGTTAATAATTGCAAATCTTTTTGCGAATTTTGCTTTGTTTAGAGTCAAATAAGTGTTAGCTGAGGCTTCAAGTTTGTGATTCTTGTGGAAAATCGACCTTTGTCGGTTGAGGTTTTTTCTATTTCGCCTTTTGAAAAGCATGCTTCTTATTAGGCCAAAGACCAGTAAATGTTAGTGCTAGTAAACGCAAGGGATGCTAGTTCAACGGTTTACATTGGTTGCATTAGTTGCATAATAGATGCATAGGGTCAAAGTGGTTGCATAACAGGTAATTGCATTTAGGTAAACTATATTTTTTTACAATAAACTTAACTGTTATTTAAATACGCTAGTGATAAATATAATTTAAGTACGTGGATTTATATCAATACAACTTTCTTTTAAATTGAAGTTGACTTCACAGAACTTCAATTGATTTGAAACTTTGAAAGGTTAATGATAGTGTAGCATGTTTTTATAAAACACTTATTTATGATTTGAATATGACTTTGCGAATGCATACCAATATTCTTTTCACACACCCAAACATGACATTAACCATGTGATTAAATTCCATGTTTCAATACCTTCTCCATCATTAAAACCTCCGAAGCTGTTATAATCAAGCCCCATCCAAATAAACGGTTATTAATTCTCATTTTAGCGCCCCAATTCGATTACGCCCCATGGTTCAGCCCCGGTCCAGGAGATGCGAACCGCTTGTTTGTTGCAGCCTCCATTACGAAGCCCTACGGACATCGCTTAATGAAGGTTTAAGAACAAAATAATATAATCGCGATTGTGTGAGACTCTTACATCTTGGGGCGCTTGGTTTCGCAAAGATGTAACTGTGATTTTTAGTTGCTGATAGGAATAAATTTATGTTTGTAATTTTATCTTAAGGTATACATACACACTTGGAAAGGCCAAAAATAGCCAAATTTGGCATTTTTTGTTTTTAAGTAAATTGGAATCTCCAATTCTTCTTCTTTAAAATGATGTAAAGTTTGTACTGGTACTCCTCTATAATAAAAAGTTACAGAGGTTTTTCTAATGTTTAAATCATGGAAGTCAGTTAGCTTTTGCAACCTTTAAACTCAATTTTCTCAAAACTTCATTTTACTCATGTGTTACTTTGTTCAAACAGTGATAACTAAAGTTGAAATTAACATTTTGTCAAACGAATTGTTTATTTATATGTGGAATAAGTTGGGGGAGGGCCTGAACCTCCAAAAAAATTTTAATAAAAATTTTAAATAAATTTTTTATTGCAGGTCAATGTTACTTTTTTCTAAAAATTTAGATTTTTTTTTTCACGTTTCTTAATATAAAAAATTATTATTAAAAAAACTAAAAGAGCCACAAACTTAATTTGAGGTTCATGCCCTTCAGAAGGAATTGGTGATTAATTTGCATGGTAGTTTTATAGGTCTAAGTTAATTGGTTCTTGAGTTATGAGTGATTAAAAACATGCTAATTAATGCATAAAATGCTAATTAATTAATTATCATTTTAATTTTTTTCAAATATTTTTGCGCGCACCTCAAGCACCTATGATTTATATCAAATGTAAAAAAATTGGATTTCTAAGTGAAATATTAAGAAAAAAAAGTTCAAGTGTGTATGTACACCTTAACTAAATAATCATATTTTACACTCAACTCGTTCATGTTTTTTTAAATTTTACCAGATAACTTTGCTTTATAAATGATTTGAATAGAGGCATTATGGGACATTTTTAATCAATTGACTACACACTACCAAATCCGTATAAGCCGTTTTTCAAAGAAGGAATTAAAATGCTTTTTTAGGATGTGTATATACATGATTTGGCTTCTGAAATACGACTTTGTATGATACCCGATTGTAAGATTTACATACAAAATGTTTAACTACGATTAGCAAAAAAATTATCCACTATAAAATAAACTTTTTGTTTGAAAAATAAAGAAATTATAAGTCAAATTAAGATTAGAGTGCACAAAAAATTATTTAACACTCAAGCAAGTAGAGTTTATTTTATTTTTTTTTAAAAAATTAACGTGTTTTGTAGTAAGAAAGGTGTTATTGATACTCTTAAATAAGAATGATCATTGATGGGTTACTAGCTCGTTTCCGTATGTTTTCCATTCAGAAAAAATGGTATAAGTATGAAAACATAGCCTAAGTTCGGGTTATTCTAAACAAAAAAAAAACATAATGAATGAAGCGTTTGCATACTTTCTACGATACTTTTACACACGACTGTAAATAGCCATTCTGAAATATAGTACCACGCCTGCTCAGTCAAGAGAGTTTTTTTTTAGTTTGAATTATCATTGCACTAGAGCTACAAAAGGGCTTTTGGACACGGGTGTAGTAATTTAGAACCACAGTCAAGTGACGAGCCGACAACAGGCACCTAACTCAACCGTTAAGGGCGACATTTTACGTAGCGTTGGGATTTCCAAGCATATTTAACGTGCACTCACTCACTCTACACGGGGTTTTATTCGTCGGACATTTTTGGCTGCACGAGCAGTTTATAAGTCTGCAGTTATTTTGGTGATTCCTGGACCCGAACCTAGAATCTTCCGCATGCAAGGCGAACGCCTTAGCCGTCTGGGATCCCTAACCCCGCTTAGTCGAGTGATCTACATAGCTATTATAGTAACATTACTCAACCAACTGACAGCGTAATATCTGATTATGAAATATTTTGCAGTTGTCTCACGATATTCTGATACGGATCGGATATTCTGATTTGGATACCGTACCTGAGCGCAAAGTAGTTGGCCTTTTGTACTGCCATAGATGGCTATGCCTCAACCCATTTAAAAAATCGATACTTGACAGGTAAGTCGATCATTTCGATTACATGACTAGTTATTTATCGAATAGTTTTTGAGAATGTCACACCTCCTTTCTCTATTACATTCCTTTTTTGAAAACCATTTTTTTCCTCCAAATTATGTAAGTGTCAACTAAACGTTTGTCAAGCCAAAGGCGGCAGCTTTCTTCTCGTAATGCGAAACTAAGACAAAATTAATCTTTGGGGAATTTCGCGCGGGGAAAGCTGTAATTTTAGCGCGTCGAGATGTTTTCAGTAATGACGCCCGAGTTATTAGTGCGTTTGTCATATCGCGTCCGCAAAAGTTTGATTGCGATGTTAAAATAAAGAGAAGCTTTTATTAGGGAAGAGGCTTTTAATTAAGATTTTAATTGAAATGTGAGGTATGCGATTACGGCAAGCTGTATCATTTTTTCATTAAAAGTAATAATGTCTTTTGTTTGATTTTTAGAAGTCATTAATTGAATTATTTACGATTTTTTTTAATGTAGGATGCTGCTTTTCACTCAGATATAAAAATTTGCCATTATAAATGTGGTTTTGTAAAACATGGTTTACTAAGCATGTAATGCCATTGGTTTAAATTAAACTCTTCATTGATTTTATAGACTAACATTCCTTTGAACAACTTTATTACTTCATTAAAAATCAATATTGCATAAATAATAGCATTTTAGATGAGCTATGCATTAAAGTATTAACGTGTTTAGCTTATACCTACGTTTATAACTTAGGCTTTTGTAAAAGCGTCGTTCATCACCCATTAGGGCTGTGAGGCGCCCTGTGGTTAGTGTCTCGATCTACGGATCGGAAGGTCCAGCGATCGAGTCCTGGTCGCTGAAAACTCACCGAGTATATGCGGAGTACGTGCTCGTTAAATCTGTTGGGTACGAAAGTCCTGTCATTGCGCAATTTCCAACGGGTACAGGTTCCAGGAGACTAATTCCCTCCCTTTCAGGGACATGTCTAAATTGTGGAGGTGGCGTGTGATAGATGGCAGCATCTGTCACGTACATGTGTGTGTGTGTGTTGTGACTGTCTTACTTGACGAAGGTTTACAACCAGCTCTCTGAGCAAGCACACAAGCCTGAAAATATTTGTACACCAACCAACCAATCACCCATTTTCATAGCTGAAATTACTAATTTGCAGTAATGTGAGCAATTTAAGTAGTAAAGTGTACAAATGTAATGCTATAGAAAGGGGAAAAAAAGTGGATTTAGAAGTCCTTGAATTATTTGTTAGTATTGGCGAAAATTCAAATGAAAATGTATACAGAACTTGCATTACAAAAAAGTACCCTAGAATTTCATAAAAAAAGTTTTATAAAAGATGATTCAATTGATTAATCAATCTTCAATTTTCGTACTAATACAATGACATCCTAATATTCATAATAATCTGTGATGGGCCATTTATCTATTAATTTATATAAATCCATATAAAGAGTGAAGTTGCAAAACTCACATTCTTCAAGCACAACTATAAGTATTGGGGCCGGTTCTTTCAAAGAGAGTTAGTCAAATTGAATCAACAGCCTTTTGAAAGTCACCAATGACCGGACCTATACCTCAGTTATGCTTTGGAGAATGTGCGCTTTGTAACTATATATTTCATACGAAACTTTTTTGTGAGTTATATAATACACCTACAGATGACGGATAGACAATGCTCTTCGATGATTTCCAATTTTTATTGAAAAAATAACCTAAGAAATAAATTTATTATTTTTAACAAACAATAAAAGGACATCAAGAAAGTTTTACTATGATGGCTAAATTTTTTCTCACAACGAGTCATTTTTGGGAGAAAATGATTTTAAAACAAGAAAAACTTCATTAAGCAATTTTTTTTCATAATGCATGACTTATGACTTTCTTGGTGGGGGGGGGGCAAGATCGCCAAGCACTGCGACTTTAAGCCCCAGAAATAACACAAGCACAAGGGGCACACAAAGAAAGAGACTACACAAACACATAGACAAATAATAACATTTATTGACGGTCACAAACATCCATGCGTGACCGGATTCGAACCCGACCCCAGCAGCTCCATAGGCTAGAATCCCAACGAATGCGCCACCGCGGCGGCTTCATAATACATAGCCATATTATTATTTTTACGATTTCGTGTAACCTTACTGAGAAATAAGAATTAAGATTAGTGTATTTTGGGTGAAATTCTGTTGTTAAGTAATAAAATAATTCATTTCCACATTTTTTTAAAAATATGTTTAAAAACAGGATGCATACATAAAATCAAAAAAATGTGACCATAAAATATTTTTAATTAATACCTTTACAAGTTTTCCAAAAATAAAATATAAAAAAATTGAAGAAGAAATTAAAAATTTACCTTTTGTTGTTCATTTAAATTTTGAATTCACCAGACTTCAAATATCATTTTTAGATTGAAAATACTTGTACGTAAGAAAAAATTTGAAATTTTTTGATTAATTTTTTGCATTCGAAATTGAAACATTGGAATCTCATTTCTTATGAAAACCTAGTATATACATATTTGAAAAACTAATTCAATTCCGTCCCTTCATAGTTGTTAAAAAAGCTATTCATTGTTAAAACTATTCATTATTTCATAGTTAAAAAACCTGAAAACCGTACCTGATTCGCAAAACTCGCTGAAACGAAGTGGTCTGGAAATAACTCACGTAAATGACAACATTCCAAACGAACAGAAACATATTGAATAAAAACTAATCTCAACAAAAACCTAACGTGATTAATAATTCAACGAAAGGCACAGACTGACTTAAAAGCAATCAACTTTCTCGTTTTCGAACAAAAAGTCATTAATAATCAACGCACCGTTCGAACATTCGTTTGGTACTAGAAATTCTGGAATAGCTCGAGGAAAGCTCGAAACACGCTACTATATCGTTGAATAGGGTTGAAAAAATTGCAACTTAAAATCGACTTATTGAAAAAATGGCGTGTTTTAAATTGTACATCAGAAAATGGATCAGCCATTTTTACTTAGGTTCTTCTACACTCTTAAAACAAAGGAGTGAAATCCACTCCTATAGGAGAAGTGCATTTTCGACACTGGAAAGGAGTTAAAATTAACTCAGACTGAGTTAAAATTTACTCAGATGGAGTTAAAATAACTCGTTTGGAGAGAGATCCTGTCGTAGGTTTAACTAAACGAAGGAGTGAAATCCACCCCGAAAAGAGAAGTGCATTTTCGACACTGGAATGAGTGAAAATTAACTCAGACTGAGTTAAAATCGCTCGTTTGTTTTAAGAGTGTAACAAGAGGTTGTTCAAACAGATATACGATAACATTGTTGTTAAAGTTAGACCACATCTGTGTAATTTTTGCAATGTATTCTAATTTCTCTTTGTTCGATATACTTCTAGAGAATTTCTTAATCAAATTATGATCGACATTAATAAAAAGATTCAGAATTTATTTTAAAATTATTTCCATAACACATTATTGTCATTGAAAACTAAGAAATAACTGAATGTTGAATGTCATCATAAAAAGCAGTGCTCATTTTTGTATGGATGAGTAAAATATGAAGTAAAAAGCCACTGAACATGAATATCTGAATTCCTTGACACAGCACCTTTCATATAAGTGGTGCCCGACAGACCGAGTGGTTTGGACCATTACTCCAGCAGTCTGCATGATGTAACAGGTGCGGGTTCGATTCCCGCCTTCGCCCTGGGTGTATTTTCCTTTCTCTGCGACAGTAAAAATTCTTTATGTGTATGTCTTCTTATTTGGGACAAAGAGGGTCTCTGATCAAGCATACGAGATATATGCAGCAATCCTACCCACCTCCCTTCATATATATATTTTCTAAAACTTAGCTAAATCTTGTTTTCTATGAATATCCTCATATATCTACCTAAATATACCTAGGTGCACAAAATGCTCTCAAAGTCAGGACTATTTTTCATTTTCAAAATGATCCTGAAAAGATTTCAAAATCTTTGTAATATGAGATTGCTCTCGATTTGTGGTATCTTCATCACTTTTAGGTCTGAAGTTTACATTGTATTACGTTCTATACCTTAAAACTTGATGTAAACTATCAGCCTCTAGCTTTAAAGGGTAGCGTGTCTTCAATTTTATGAAGTAGTTGTACAAATACGAACTGTTCTCCTATTTTGGAGTGTAATGTTACTTCATAAAGCAAAGTGAAACATATTTTTTACAGCGCACTTCAATATGGGTTTCGTATTCATTGACGATGAATAAACTTAAATGAAACTCGGAACCTGAATACCTCGAATTTGAATAAAGTATTCGAGGTATTCAGGTTCATCATGTGTTAAAAACTAACAAATAATTTTCGAAATCTCTCTCAACCGTTTGCGTTGTTTTTATAGCAAGGCATTCAGGTGTAATAGACTTGATTTTTAAAGTACGTATAGTAGCACACACACATAATATGATACTATATCCTTCTCATATATCTCTCCAATACTGTTATGGCATTACGATATTTATTCAACATCAAAGTCATCTATCGTTATCTATAGTTTTCATTGGGAGTCGGGGTAGATACATATACATTCCAGCTTGTGTGCTTGATCAGATACCCGCTTTATAAGTCTTCGTCAAGTAAGAAAGGCACAGAAAGAATTTTTACTGTCACAAAGAAAGGAAGTACACCCAAGACGAAGGCGGAATCGAACGCGCACCCGTTACAGAGCGTAGACTGCAAGCGTAATGGTCAAAAACCACTTGGCCATCCGGATCCCTATAGTTTTCAGATTCTGTGCAATTACGAGCGGCGGTGTTCGTAAATTTATGTGTCGCAAAATTTTTACGAAACCTTATGAAATTGGCGCAATTACAATTTTGTTCACCCAACGTATCCAAATGCCTTGAAGAAAAGGACAAATCTCTTCGAGAAATAGAAATATGTAAAGATAAATGGAATCAATCGTATCCCTCAACCGCAGCAATATGTTTTGGAAATTGGAAGTTTTATTTCAGAAAGCCGCCCTGTGCAATATGGAAGCAACGTGCGAGGAATGTTTTCCGAAATAAACGCATCAATTGTTTTTCTGCTTTGTTGGAATATTTTGATATTTCATTCCAAAAAATATGCAGAAGGAAAATTTTCTTTTTTAGGAATAATGTTACTACAGGTTTAATGCTAGTTTTCAATAAAAAGAATATTTAAACTTTGTATAATTTTCTTTTTAAATGAAAATTAAATAATTTTGCATTATGAAATGTTAACAAACGCACACGCAAAAAATAAAGATTTTTACTGTATGCTTTCACACAATAAATTAGTTTCTATAATTGAATTATAAAGTTAAAATAACACTAAAAATATTGAAGTAGTCTATTTTTTAAATATGTTTTAGAAATATTTTGCAACTAATGTCAGCAAATTTTTCTAAGGTAATTTAATTTCCTTCGTTTTTTTAAGTGTATGACTCAGTGGGACTCGGGATATCATCATATCTCAGTCAAGTTTGTATCCCACCTACTTCCATCACTGCTTTAAATCATACATGTATATAAAAAACAGTAGAAAGTATCCGTAAGTAGGGGATACCGGTGCTAGTTTTCCATGTTTTCTTCTTTTTGGTAGTATATTTTTTACTTTTATTAATTTTGAGCTAAACAAGATGCCATTGTCTTTCTCACATGCTTATCTACACATTAGCATTACTACTTTTACAAAACTTAACTATACTTTTTAACAGCAAGTGGTTAAATGCAAGTATGTATGAGTTGGAAAACGTGCCCCGTACGTGGGGTAAATATTCCCAGATTGCCAAAATGGGGCAAATTTTCCAACAACTTTTTAAAAAGATTTAACACAATAGAATTTTAAAAAAATGTTACGTAGATTTATTGTAAACTAAAATATCTCAAAAGTGTATACCCAGTATACTATATAGGTATCTTTTTTTAAAAAGCAGTTTAATTGTACGTAACTATTTTTACCAATTTCATTAAAGGTCATCATCATCTGAATCCCTTTAAAAAAACATAAAACTTTCTCTTTTGTGTATGACAATGACAAATGACAGTGATTGCGCCCTCTAGAAGGGAAGGGCGTAGGCTATATAGCCCATTACCCCGCTCGCCAGAAGAGACAGTCACAAGAGACACACAAAGAAGGACGCCACAAACACATAGACAAATAACAACATTTATTGACTGTCACAAACATCCATGCCTGACCGGGATTCGAACCCGACCTCAGCAGCTCCAAAGGCTAGTACACGAACCATTCAGCCACCGAGGCGGCTCTCTTTTTTGTAACTATACTTTAGTAATCTTTTCTAGCGGCCGTCTGAGTATTATCAAAACTATAAAAAATGATTTATTGAAGTTTGATGGTGTTATTTTTCTGCCCTCCCTCCTTTTTAAAGAGCCAGTATTGTCTGAAAACTTTGAGTGCAACAAGACACATTATACTACTTTGCAGTGTAATTATTCACGCTCTATGGGGAATATTTAAGTCCATGGATGCTTTTCGTCTACTAAATCTATTCCTGATAGTTCTAGTGTGGCATACATTGTTTCAAAGTAGTACATGCTCATTCAGCTTCTTTTTCATTACTATGCAGACAAATTTGAACCTAGAAGGCATTGTTGGAAAACTTGACCCGTGAAATTTTGGAATACTTGCATTGTCGACATATTTTGACTTTAATATTAATATGACAAGCAGTATTTTAAATTATTTGAAACGAATGCATAGTTGCGTAAATCCTGTCTGTTACATACAACGGGTTACTTCATAAACCAAGCAGCCATCTGGCTCCTTCTAAAGGCTCATTTCTTGTATAAGACCTGGTGGAAAACTTATCACATGGGAAAACTAGCCCCTGTGTAAGCTATCATAATATCTCATCGTTAAAACATTAAAATGCTCAAAAATGAACACAGGATGTTTCATATTTGAATGAAAATAAACACAAGATGTTTCAATTTTGAATGAAAATAAATACAAGGTGCAATTTCAGATATGAGTATATGCACGTTTCAAACTTGAGCAAAATTTACTCAAAGTCATTATAACTATGCGACACACTCAGAACTGAGTTTATATCAGTTTTGCAAATTTCGTTAGTGAAGTATTTTACTCGTCGAAATTACCATAAAAAATTAATTTGATTTTTTAAAAAAAATTCTTTTTATCCAATTGCAGATAAGTAAAAATTAAAATAAATCATTCTTGTAGAAATGGTAAATTTTGGATTTATTTTAACAAACCGTATTTATACTTTGCATTCGTTTTATTGTCTTAAATAGTAGAAAACACAATTGACTTCCTGTAATGCACACAATCCAAGTTTATTTCGCGGTTACCTTGAACTTTGATGTGAGTTTTGGAAAATAATAGAACTTGGATTACCAAAGTTACAATGTAGTTAAAAATGTAAATTAAAAAGAAAAGCTTTCAGTAATACTACAAAAGTTGAGATAATATTACAAAGTTAATGAGCCAGGATCATTTATTTCCAGTTTGAAAAAGGGGGATTTTTTAATGTGTTAAAAGGTTGAAAAGGATTTTGTACGAATTTCTTAAAAACAATAAACTATGTTTTAACTATTTGTTTTCGCATCAGTATGATGAAAATAAACTACGTGTTTTCCGGTGTTGTATATACTTTTTTATTCTTAATCCTTTCACTATAGTATCTTTCCTTGCTAAATAGTGTAAAAAATACTTATTATATAACTACACATCTGAGTCAATGTTTCTAAGGAAAAAAATAGATTATGCATTGTATAAAAAGAATATTAAATTTTATTTCACCTCCATTTTTTAACATTTTCTAAACAGAGGGAAAAAACAATCTTTCCGAATTAAATGATTATTTGGAAGAATTCAAAGCTTTAAAGCTTTCAAATATTTTCGAAAGTAGCATATGTTGTTTGTAAAAAAAAGCAGAATTTAGTCCTTTGGAACGTTTATAGCAATAAATGACAAATATAACTAGATAAAGTATCTTATAATAAAATGGAGCTATATGGAATTTTTTGGATTATGAACGAAGAACCTTTTAAAAAACAGCGACAAATTACAACTCACTTTGCCTAAAGACACAGCATCATTGTAAACAGATAAGATATGTAACCACTGATACAGATCGCATCTGTTGAGTACAGATATATTTGGTGCATAATTTGAAATATGTACAAATTACGTCCGATTTATATGCGGGTGTAGTGTAAGCGTTCCATCGGCGACGGTTCTCATATGGGTCATGGATAAACCATTTTATTTGACGGGCTCAGCATTACAAAAAATATTTCTCACGCAATAATTTTTTCTGTATTGTTTTGATGCGGGAAACATCTGTATAAAACATTATGTTCTTGGCCTTTCAAATTTTATTTGCTAATTTTATTACCAGAAATTTTCTGTAAAATAAAATATTAGTTTACACTAATTCGTAGATGTTAGAGCTGATAAAATGGATTGAGCAAATATTCAATTACATGCATTTTTCCTGTTTTTCTTCCTTCTGAATTTTCTTTGGTTTATAAGCCCCTTTAGTAAATTTGTTGAGTTTGAAATGTTCGATTTCTCGTGACATTCAAAAGCTTTTCTAAAGTATTATATGCAATAATTTATTACCCACTTGCATATATTCATGCTGTCTTACTTCACCCATAAGAACTTTTGAATTTTTTTCTCTTATGGTGATCGTGTCGCCTTAAAATGCCCACTTTTCTAGCTATTTTTTCCTTGAATAAAAACAGTTTCGAAATCAACTCGCATCATTCCGTAACCAAGCTATCTAAAAACCTGACCTGACTTTGCAAGCGGATTACCTCCTATATTCCACAGTTCATATCTCCGGGGAGATTCAAGGCATCGCGAAAAAGAAACTATCCACTTATAAAAACGCAGTGAATCATGAATTCGCAAAGACGCATCAGGTAACTTTGCATACTCGCAAATCTCATAACAAATATAGGTATAAGAACCACATAAGCCTCTTTACGCAACCCGCATAACCCGGTCGATGCAGTGAGCAGAAGCGCAAACAAGTACTGACATAGAAGAAAAACAAATACACCTCTGCAACGAATAGAGATATAAGCCAATAAAATAAACAAGCCTACATATCCGACTTATGATTACTCGGCAAGTGGTGTGTGTATTGAGAGAACGTGGTGTTTTAGTTCTTTTGTCTCTGGTTAGGGTTCTGTTGCACAATATTTTTTTTGTGTGGAAATGTAATATTTTATTCTATTTCTTGTTAAAACAAAGTTTCTTTGGATTAACGATATAAAAATATGAATATAGAATTTGGGGGAATGGTAGATGAAACAAAGAATATTTGGATATGTTTTTTTCATATTATTGACGTGTGTGAATCTTGTTTGGGTTTATTGTAGGTAGTGTTTTTTATTAAATATCTTAAATTTCAGGAAATATTGGAAGATGTGAAAATTTTTCTATAAAATGGAAGTCTTGATTCAATAACATTTTTAGAAACATATTTTAGTATAAATTCCTTAATCATTTTCGTAATGTATAATATGTGTCTTTAATATACATTTGTACTATAGTAAGGACACCATATTAACCTGACTATACTAGAATGTAGTAGTAAATAATATCTATATGGTGGGGGGGGGGGTCTATGTGGTCACCATTGGAAACGCAAAGAAAAACGAACTAACGCCATATTTTAAATAGTTTTGAGACATGCAGTCATAAAGAGAAAACACAACAGCGCATATAAAAAGTCGAAATTCATCGTATTTAAATATAAAAAAAACCCTGAAGCCTTGAAAACTTTTCAATTATGTGTTTTAAGCAGTAGAAAAAAGTTTTAAAGTTCATAGTTTTGATATTTTAAAATTAAAATATATATTTTGGAATAATTAAATAGATTTTTTTTCTCCCAATTCTAATTTTAATTCCCTATATTGCCAATAAATATTTATAATTAAAAACAAGTTTTTCAAAAAAAATTAGAAATAAGCATCTCAATGCATATTAAACGAAGTGCAAACTACATTTGTGGGGGAAAAATTGCAATTACGCAATACCAGATATAAATATATTTTAGTTTTTAATAATAAACAGAAGTAGAATAATACTGTAAATATTTTCATTTACTTTAAAAGTATGGCTTGGATTAAAAAAACTCTTTTTTAAAACTCTTTAACAGTACATACGGTGTTCATTTTTACATTTTAGTAAAATAAATTAACCCCTATTTTCTTCGTGATATATATGCTTCCCTTTTTATGTTCAGCGCTGTGTACACTACCTTCCCAAACAAAAAGGCCGACTAGGGACAACAAAGAAACTTGAACAAGGAGTGTCAAAATGAAAAGAAAGTTGAAGAAAAAAAAAGGGGGTGAAGACAAAAGACAAAAACCAAAAAAGAAAAATCCGATGTACTGTGGGCAGTTTAATTCTTTCCTCTCCAAATGTTTAGTTTGTTCGCTTTCAACTGTTTGCTCTGAGAAATAACTCTAAAGAAAGCAATACCTTCCCAGCCCTGTTTGCATTTGCCAAAGCAGGAAACGGGCAGGATCGAATCTGGACCCTTCATCCGAAAATATCGCGTTAGAAAAGGTAAATATTCTGTTACGTTTAAAGTACTTTTAACTGGGAGGGAAATATAAGTTTTGGTTACTAAAGTGCACTTTATTTCTAACGTCGACGAGATACAGGAGTTAGAATAACATGGCGGCTCTGGTAAGAAAAATATTATTTCGGGGATGTAGAACTACTTTTGATGAAATACGGTAAAATATGTATTAGTGGAGTTAGTAGCTTAATAATTGCTTTTCATTTCGTAATTTAAGTTTAAAGTTTCCCTGTACTTGTAGATTGGAATATTTTGCTAATACTAGGTGTAAGCTACTTAAATCGCATATTTATGTCTGATCCTGATGATTAAATAACATTCACGATATATATGTTAAGATATTTCATTGTAAATGGAATGATGGGACAAAAACAAATTCCCTTCCTGGACCTTTATGACATACATTTTTAAAGGGTTTGTAGCCGGAGCATTACTTTTGGCTGGGTACTAAATGACATGGAACACATGATCATTAACCTTAGCTTTAATTTTTTCACACTACTTTTTGCAAGAACTACTCTGGGTTTAACACCTTCATTCTGCATTTGTATTTTAGAAACCTAAAATAGCATAAAAAAACCCCAATTAATCCCGCCAAATGCATTTTAATTTGGAGAAAAATTCCTCAGGTCAAACAATACTTTTCCCCCGTGAGTACCTTTGTATATGGCTTGGCAATTTGAATTTCCTTCAATTCTCTAGTAAAAGTATTTTTTACATATCTTGTTAAATTTAAAACAAATATAACTATTTTTTCCCCAATTTGCGTTTGAAAGTTTTTGTGGTGAAACTAATAACTTGTTGATTCTTCAAAGGATCTTTTCTTATTTATTTTGTGTCTATTACCATACCAAACATTAATAATTCAAATCCAGAATAGTTCTCCACTGATCCAAATCTAAATATAACATTGGAAAAACATCTTTCTGATCATAATCATATTCAGTTTTTCTTTTGAATAATTATGCTAATTCATTTTTTTGTGTAGTTCACAAATTCTTTTGTGCCTCGATAACTTTCTTCTTGTAAGTAATGATAATGTAACAAGTAAATGACGCATTGGTAACATCCATTGTGTCTAGCATCCAAACATCTGTCAAACGCTTCCTTTTTTGTTGTTGCCACCCCGCATTCTAAAATGAAAAATTACGAGGTTGATGCTACATTGCCCTTTTTCCTGTCAAATTAGGCGTCAAAAAATTACTCCAGGGTAATCAATTTTAGAAGAGGCTCTGGGTAATCTGAAACCTGAGCCAGATGCAAATTTGATTCAGTTTTCTCCGAGACTTGGTTTGTCTAGGAGGAAGTAAAGGTGACATATTTTAAATTTGTGGCTGAAATTAGCTTTTTTTGGTGCTTCATTTCTTCCACGGGGGATGTTCTATTTAGTTTTTTGACGTTGTTTCCTCATATTGGAGTCCCGTAATGGGAAATTGATATTCATATGTGATGTGAAATGATCTTTTAACGGATTATATATGCAAAAAACGTCTGTGATGTCAGAAAGAGTGATAGGGGAGATGCTTCAGATGTATGAGTGAATGAAATGAACCGATGTGTTTTAATATTTTGCAGAGATGATAAAAATTGTTTCAATATTTCATATTTATTTACGTGCTTGGGATTTGAATGTTCTCCAAAACTTGTTTATCTTCCTTAGTAAAACTATCGATTTAAATTAAGGTTGAATTATTATTGCCGCCATAAAGATATTTTACGATATAGAAATTTAGTGAACTGTGCAAAACCAACTAACAAATAAATGTAATTAGCTAATATTAAAAAAAAACAAGACATAAAATATGTAATATTATAAGGGGCATGCTTCAGGTCTTAATTATCAACAAAAATGCTGAATGAAAATAAATTCTTTTCTTGAGTATCGATTGGTAAATTATCGTTTGAACCAATCGGATTGCCGATCGAAGGAAGCCAAGCCAGGAACGAAAGCTGGAAGGAAATCCGTTACATGATTTTTTTTTTTAAATTTGCTCCATCTACTTATTTCAAATTATAATAATTTAATACATTAAAAATGCTTTATATACCTTATTTTGGATAATTTTGGTTATTCATTGCTGTTAGAAATTCGCATACTACGTTTAATATTAACGGTATTTATAATATCTGCACGAAATTCAATGCCACGTTTTCGTCATAATCCGTCCTAACTTTTCAATAATAGTTGCTAAAGAATGATGCGTATACTTCAAGGCCATATTTAGTAATATTGGGAAGGTTTTAAAGTGAAAGGGCCATTCACTGTAATTGGTCTGAACTATGCCAATACTTTCAAGCATCCAATTTAGATCCAAAATCTTCGGTAATGAAGCTTCGATATCGATCTATCCAAAGGCTCTTTGTGCTTCGGATATTTCTGTAAAATCTTTACCTAGAGCAAAGCTGCATTAAATTTGCATCTTTAGTACCTGAAGATGCGAGGAGCTTTTGTATGGCTCGGCGTTTTAACGCTCCAAAAGATCAAGAATTAATGGAAGACTTCGGTTATTAAGAAGTTTTTATCTGCAACAAATCGTGCTTTCTTTTCCGTCAGCAGGTGCACCTGGTTAAGTTTCTGTTTAAAACGTTTAGAAATTTTAACGACTTGTATTCTTTAAGTTGTAACTTTTCTGTTAACTTTTACCAAGTAGTTTATCATTTTTATGTTTTTCTGTTAATAATATTTTTTTATTTATTTTTATTTTTAATTACTACTTCTTATTTCCTCAATAAACAAAACAATGCACATTGAATGCTTGGTTTTAAAATAGTAAGACCTAATTGAGGCCATAAAAGGTTGAATTTGAGAAATCTGTTTCAACAATTTACTTCCCTAAAATATAATATATTTTTCCTAAAACATAATATTTTTTAAGAAACCAATTTAAAATTTATATAACTTTTGATGGTTAGATAGTAATAAGTTTGATAGTAAGATGGCTGTAGAGATAAATTTATTACATACCAGAGTATTTATTACAACATATTTCCACAACGTAAAATCATTGGGGAAATGCTATTTCTGCGTAACGATTTATGCAATAAAAATATTTACTATACAATTGCCAAAATATTAAAAATTAAATAATTTGTTTTAAATGCTGAACTTTAATCATGATTTTTTTTTATTATAGGTATTGTTTCTGCTGCGAAACTAAAATCGAAAACAATTTCAATTTAAAAGTAATTGTCACCTTTAAGAAATTTTAGTTTAGTGTTAAGATTTAAGATTTTTACTTTGAAGCTTTAAAGCTTATTCAATAGGTTTAGTTGAGTAACAACAATTTTTTTCACCTTTCCAAAGACATTTCTCAAAGAATCCAAAATGTTGAACTTTAGACTAACAAAGCCAAATATTTAACTTCAGAGTCGACGAAAATTTTTCCCTATGTCGTATATTTTCCGACAATTTCCTACTGACACATTTTAGAGCTCGAAAAAAAAAACCCCTGTCTATTTAAGCATGTCTGATTATCTGACACTGTAGCTTTCAAAAGTTAAAGACTTTCAAGCTTTGATAATATTAGCTGTGCAAATAGCTGAAGGCGCTTAGCATTGTTTTACGAACATTTTCACAAATCTTCTATAACAATGCAAGTACCGACAGGTAAACAACCTATCGAAGCACTGTAAGTAATGGTTTTTAAAATTTTCCGTGGGGCGATGTACGAAGACGATAAAAATAGGTTGACAAAATAGTAACTAGATTGTGGTTATAATGAACTTTCAACATAGAATACATCAAACTCACTCAGAAAACTTTTTACACTTACAGCTTGTAGAAGATATTAAAATTTTTAAATATGTTTTTTTTGTTTTTGCATGCGTCAAAAAGGTGATTTGAAAATATTTTACTAATTTTACAGGTTGTATGTACCTTGTTTGTCAGATCGTCCACCTTTCCGTTTCGATTTTTAAGAGGTAATCCACGATAATCACAAGTTTGTGTAGGTAAGACAAAAACTTAATCAAAGGCCTCACATCTCCCCCACCCCCTCTGCGATAATGATCAAACGTGGTTGTTAAATATGTGTATTCCTGACATTGTTAGCTTACTATGTCGCTCAAATTCCATCATTTGAGGTCCAGCCCAATCTCGTCACTTGACTGCGACTCGAAGTTAATTGACGCTCATTCGCATGAAAGCCGCTTTTTTCCCCTTGGACTGTCAATGTGGGTATTAGTAACAACAACAAACTAACTGTATTCTATTTAAATGGAATTTCATTATTTCTTTTTATAAATATTTTAATTATTTTTATAATGGATTAGTCATAATATAATGGATCTCTTTTTTTTGTTTCAATTGTGTTAGGGAAGAAAGGTCAAAAAGGTCAACAAAATGACAAATTGTTTTCTTTTTGGAAGAAACCTAAGCGAATTTTTATCTTTAAAGCAATATTCATATAATATAATTAATTTTGATTTTCAAACTATTGTATTGTTTGCTACACAGCCATTGCTATGCGTGTGTTTTTTTTTATTCTACAGGTCATGGATGAACTGAATTTCGTTTTAAACCATTTTAAAATGACAAATTGTTTTCTTTTTGGCAAAATCTAAGCGTGTTTTTATCTTTGAAGCAATATTCATGTAATATAATTAATTTTGATTTTCAAATTATTGTATTGTTTGCTACACAGCCACTGATGTGCGTGTTATTTTTTTAAATTATTATACAACACAATTGCTGCAATTTATGTATATACAATAACAGATATTTTTCTAAAATTTTGTTTATTCAAAACACTTACTCGAAGCTAATTTTACTAGTTGCAACTCTGTCAAAGCAAGGTGTGGACGTGGCTCATAAACAAACTTCACAATGCAACAATAATGTTAAGAAAATCCCCTAACAATGAGCCTCGTTGTAGGGATTTTGTACCCTAAAGCTACCTGTTTGTGATGGAAGGGAAAAATCCGGAGGGAAAAGTTTTCTTCTTCTAAAAGCTGTCACTAGCAGATGTCTAGGGGTTTATGGTTGGATTGAATCCTCTAGTGTTGCGTGCATTTTTTTTATTAAAAAAAAGTTTTTTAGGTTTTCAGGTATTTTGGGATAAAAAGTTTAGAGCATAGACTGTTCCTTTTAAATAGTTAAATTTGAATATTTCGTAAATGTTTTCTGTTATATGCCTTCCTGTACCTTCTGTATATGTTGTATTAATAAAATAATAATATTTTTTTTGTAAATTAATAATATATTTCTGTAATACCTAAAACATCCATGAAAAATAACACTGAATCATATTGCAACGTGCATTCCTATTGCATCGTAAGCTTATACAAATTTGTTCTGAAAATTATTGAAATAAATCATTGTATGATCTTTTCAGAATTTTTATTAATGTATAAGTATATGTAAATTATTATAAAAGAACTTTTTTGTTAAAAAAAAAGATAAGTATAGTTAAATATTTATCAGATAAACTAAATTTTGCTTTAAATATTTGAGTACTATTAATCAATCGTAATTGAACTTTAATAAAGACTCCGTAATTAAAGACCAAGCAAACCTCTAAATAATCTAAAAATATATTTTTAAGTAAAGCCTTTGTTCAAAGAATTATTAAATATTAAGCAGGCATTTTTTAATTTTTAAAATATTATTAAACCCATTTTGGTCACTATATATTGCACACAATATTTTGAAAAACATTGTTTTCGTTATAAATATTGCATCTTAAGTGGAGAATTCTGTCTTAGCCGTCACGAACAAGATATATAATCGAAAAACAAGGCACCCACACAATCTTTGGCGAATATATTTCAAACGGGATATTTTTCCTTCTATCTGCGATTTATGAATGCACGAAGGGTGGGTTTCAGTATTTTGTAGTCGATTCAGTTTCTTATTTTGTCGCTATTCCCACAAGAAGATTTGGGGGTTTACTTCTGAAATTCAAAGTGCAATTTTGTGTGGTACCGCTGGGGGTATCGCTATTTCCAGAAATGAAAAATGTGAAGTTTGCTTCCCGGTTATATTAATTCTCATTCGCTTTAAATAAAACTATGGCATTTGTAATATTCTTAGGATAGTTTTTTCTTTCAAATTTTATAAGGAAATAGAGAGCAATAAATAAAATAAAGAATTAAATTTTTGTTATGCTAATAATAACGCATTTTTAACGAAATATACTCTTCAAAATACTATTAGTTTGACCTTTTTAAAATTTTTGATAATGATTTTTGAAACTACTTCTTTTAAATGGATACTACAAAGCTTCTGCAATTAATAATACCTCGTGGTTAAATATTTGAAAACCACTCACTAACTCTTCACTTTCTATGGAATTCAGTATTACTGTGTATGAAAACAAACTAGGTACTAC
The DNA here is from genome assembly GCA_023701765.1 of Hylyphantes graminicola. Classification (NCBI taxonomy): domain Eukaryota; kingdom Metazoa; phylum Arthropoda; class Arachnida; order Araneae; family Linyphiidae; genus Hylyphantes; species Hylyphantes graminicola. The sequence goes on along the minus strand of CM043113.1, from coordinate 38,109,118 downwards.
CGAATAGACAAGAACAAGGTGCGAGATATTTTGAAAGATAATTTATGTTTATTTTCTATAATTGTTATAATGATTAGTAATTTGATTTTGTATTTAAAGCTAAAAAAGTTTTTAACTTTTTACTTCTAAATTACAATAGAACTAGGTGCTGTCAGTCAATAACTCTGTCAATGATGTCTGTCAATAGAGTTTTTAAAAATACATCAACCAGTAAAGCATTCTCTTTTTTTATAATCACATTCTATATACATTTCGTCATATATTACTATATTTCTTAAACATTATCAGGTGAAAATGGTTTAGGGAACGAAAGGTAATATTAATAATTTCTTTTGAAACACTAGTATAACATTTATTATTCTTCATTTGACAATTTTGTCTATTCTAGTAATATTTATTTTCCTACCCTGCAAGTTAACTTTTTGGTGAATATAGTATATCCGTAACAAAACGACTTCTACAGACCCAGTATCTGCTTGCGAGAGCAAAGCTGCCGCGGGCAGGTAAACTGCAGTAATCGCAACAATGAAATGTATCATTTTTGATCTGAAATGATAAGCTATTTCCAGTATATTTTCTTATCGGTTGGAGTAATTGAGTATTTGCAACAATGGTCAAAGTTATTATGGAAGTTTACTGCAGTTTACCTGCCCACGACAGAAAGGCGCCCAAGACCGATCATTTGTAGTTTGCAATGAACTTTGAAAAATACCTTATACCTGTACAATAAGAATTTTTCAAAATTCATTTGAAACTACAAATAATAATAGTCGTATAAGCCATTTTCACCTGACAGTGTTTTTGTAATCTCGGCATACCTAAACAAGGTATATTGTTTTACTAAAACGGTAAAGATGAAAATGGTTTATCCAGCTAGGTTTAAATTAGGCTCATGAAACTTTGATAAACATTACATTAAATAAAAATTTAAATTATAAAAAATATTGTCTTAAACATGTATGAATTTTCCGTTACAATTGCTGTACCTTTGTAATTTTCTATCATATTATTTTTATTCTTTGATTTTCCCCAACTTTAATAATTCAAGTCATTTATCTAAAGTTACAAACCCCTTTTGACACTTCATTTTCGGCCATTCCTCTGCAACAATTTGCCACAAAAGTCCTCACACAACACCCTACATTCTCATCAGAAAAGAAAAATCCCTACCACTCACCATTCAGACTCTCTCTCGTCCAATCTCGATGTCTCCGCACACACTTATCGCAGGCCTTTTAACACAATGTCTTCCACAATCCCACTTTTTATTCCTCACACAAAGGGCCTTCCACTTTTCCCATTAATCCTTGGTCGGTCTTCATTACCCAGGCCCCTTCTTCCCAAACAATAAATAGGAGGAGACCAAGAAGGAATGCTGCTGGCCGGGAATAGCAGTTCTTGCGTCTCTCGGGGCGAAATATTTAGGGCCCATATTAGTCCCATCGAAGGAGACGAACGGCCCTAGAGTAGGGCAAGGGCCCCATTTCGTGGGTGATAAAGTTCCTTTCTTCTGGACCCCGGGGTACTTGGCGCCAGGAGAGGGCAGCGGTTGGCCGAAGGTGTCGATATTTGATGTGCTAAGAAAAGATGCTTTGTTTAATAAGGATTTTAGATGTACATACAAGGGTTGTTTTTTTTAACATGTTTTACAGTGCTTCGACAAAACAAACTTGTTGAGGCATCGTAAAAAGATTTTAAAGACATATTAAGAAAATAATTTCGATATTGAAAATCGCATATATGGTTTAAAACTTTTCTTATATGCTTAGTAACAACGGTTTTTGATTTTAGCTATCTTTTTTCCACAGTTCCTAAATATGGAGTGTTAAACAATAGCCATAGAGTCTTATTTCCACAGTTCCTAAATAGAGAGTTTTAAACAATAACCGCAGAATAGAGCAAAGGCTCCATTTCGTGGATGCTAAAGTTTCTTTCTTCTGGTCCCCGGGTACTTGACATCAGAAAGGCCAAAGGTGCTGATATTTGATATACACAATAACTGTTGTTACGATGTTTTGTTTAATAAGAATTTTAATGGTAAAAACGATTTTTTAAGAAGACATCTGTTGATGCATTGTTAAACGATTTTAAAGACATATTAAGAAATTAATAATATAAATTCCTAATTATAAAATTTCGTATTTTGTTGAAATCCTCTTTTATATGCTTATTAACATCATCGGAGTGCAATTTCTAACAGCCTAATCTCACAAATAAAATATTATCAATTTAAATAGTCTTAGCGGCACACTACTCAACTTCAGGCGGACTTCCTTGACCTAAACACTCGATTTGAGTAGTACCTGAAAAAAATGCAACGAAGAACGTTTTTTAGATCTTTGTTCTGATATTGGTATACATTTTTCTATTAATAATTTCAATGCTTATGTTAGTATTGAAACGTTGTATATCAATAAGATTTCTGAATGAATTGCATTGTTTTTTCTTCTAAAATTTAAGCAATTTATTTAGTTAATTGAATATGAAGTTAAGCGGGATAGGTTTGCTCTGCGTAAACAAGACTTGTATCTTGTCGAATGTGATCTGTATTAGTTGGCTTATATAAATATCAAAACTAGATACACAATATTTTTATGTTATACTTATCAGTTGTAGGATTGTAAAGGTTGGTTCACCAATTTTTCATAGGAATTTGTAACAGCTTTAGATTTTTTTAAAGTTAATTTCAGATTCGTAAACTGTACACAAATTAAAACAGTTCCAAAAATTCTAATGAATATATTAACCATTTTATCAATAAAATATATTTCTGTAACAATTTATTATACATTAAGACAATTTGTGAACCTTAAAAGTCCTAACAATCTAAGTTGAATCTACATAGAACACATGTTTTGTTAGAAAATGTTCTTATGGGTACACATTTTATATTCCGCATTCAGTCATACATTTTCGATGAATTAAATTCCATACATATTACTGCCTCTGAAATTGAGGAAAGAATGAACGCAATTCTGCCCTTTCATTTTACATTCCATATATATTTGTTCTAGAAGGCGAACTAATCTCCAGATAACTTGTTCTCATGATACCACGGAATCAAAATCAATGTTCGAGACAAAATTTATAACCGTATCTTTATGTGAGGCTTTGTTGCCAGTAGCAACATGTTTTACGACCAGACCGGTCTTATTAGGGCTGGCTGAATTTCTGAAGGACGGGCTTACATCTTCGGACGATGTCGTGGATTTAGTTTAACAAAAGTGTAAGACACTTTTTTTGTTTTAGTTAACATTTGATAGAGGGTATACATCCATTATAATTATACATGAAGACACTAAATTAAAAAGTTATAGTAAATACTTTTTAAAATTTTAGGATAACCACAACATACTTTAGGCTATCAAGCCATGGATTTTAAGAAAACTGTAGATAGAAAAATAAAATAGAATAATATGTTTAAAAATATATTGTACACAATGATTCGAATGAAGCAAATAGTAAATGATGCATTTGATAATTTTGAATAAGGATAATCTTTGAAATAGTACATTATTTTTAAGACATAACAAACTACCAAACAGTCAGCAGCGTATCAAATACGGGATATTACCGAATTCAAAATTATTAGAAGTGAAGATGTTTTTGTCGCATGTAAAAAAAGCGAAAATGCTTTTTCAAGTTAGGTTGTAAAAGCTCAAAAAAGCATAACAATGAAATAACATTTTTATTTGTCTTCTACAAAACAAAAATTAATTATTTGTCAAATCTTCAGTGTAAGTAAATACTATAATTGCTACAAAATAATGTCGATATAACATCCAGAGTCTCGCTAAGAAAAAAAAACTAACAAGTTAACAATATTATCAGTTGCAACTATGTAAAATCAATCAAGTATTGAGTTTCAAGAAAAAGTCTAAGGATCGCTGACGTCAGCCTTTTTAGACATGTTTCTTGACTTTTTGGCTGTGTGTTCTGCCACATACAAATCGCAAACAACAATTAGTGTCAGTGTTGCGTTATTTTTGCTGTCTTCTCATTGATTTAGTTTGTGAGTTCTAGTTCTAGAGATGTTTAGACTGGGATTTGGGAGTTGGTCGTTGTAAAAGCAAAATAGTTCTCAATTTGTTTATGTGAGCTACAATCCGGGATACTTAAGTCTATGGATTTTAAGAATTATTTTTTACGAAACAAATTATTTGAAAATTAACTTTTATGAAGAATATAAATCTACTCTAAAAATATTCCCTAAAAAAATCACTTTTAAATCAGGCAATATATTCAGCAAGATAATTTTACAGTTTTTAAGAAAATTTTAAGTTTCTTAAATACTCGAAGGAGGCTCTTACTTATAATTCTTTGAGTATCAATAATGTATTAATAAACTAATTTATAATAATTAATATTTTTCATCAAAAACTTAAGTCTTAATTTTCACTCGTTAATTTTGTATATCTTGTTACTGTCAAAGTTTTATATTTCAACATTTTCCAAAATCTATAGCTTTCGATAAATTTCTCTATATTATTGAAATATTTATTCGCATATTTAAAAAAAAAGAACAATATTCATGCTACTTGAAAATTCCCGAAAGATATTTTGAATATTTATAAACCTCTCAATAATTGAAGGTATTAAAATACTATAAATAAGCGCCTAAAATTTTTAAGACGGATTATTATCCCACGCATTTGGAGATATAATTAAGCTATCAGATAAAATTTCTTTTAAAAACTAATAACGCGTATCTGTTATTTCAACTTTAAACCTATAGTATGTTTTTTTTTAAATAATGTTTGTAATAAATCCTTAATTCCAAATTTTACATTTAAGCAAAATAGAATTCAGGTCTTATTGAACATTAGTTTGTTTCATTCAAATAGGATATAAATGCTATTCAATTTCCTTAAAACAATAACTACCTCAAGAATAAAATAATTCTAATTGACGTATCAAGTTTTTGAATATTTATATGAAAAATACAATTTAATCACCATGTGATTTGAATAGGTATTCTAAATGAAGCCCATTTGGAAGATCTCCACATCATGTTTTTTTCTATTATGCTTTTTCACTTTATTAAATTACTCACACGAGCAGAATAATTCCAAAAATATTAAAGCTAGTGTAAGGGTGAAATAAATTTACAAATGTTATTTCAAATTTTCCATTTATAACCTTCAAAAATTAAATTAAACAAATAGTTTGTAAGTTCTTTTAAAATTAATTTTTTCTTTTTGTGTTATGTCATTTTGTTTCTGACATAACGTATCGTTAAATCTTATTAGCTACCACACTACGTTCATTACGTAATAAAGTTTTTCTTAATTACCACGCGCATCCAAACATCTCCTTATTTGAAAATGCCAAAAATCTTTGCGTAACGTTACAAAATATTTCTAACAGTGTTTATGACTCATTCTAATTGTCATGTTTTTGTATTAAATACAAATATTGCCTCAAAAATAATGCTTGAGAGATATCCCTTATTCTTTTTTAAGAGAGGAAAAAGGTAAAAGATTAAGTTACAAATATAAATATATTTTTCTTGTATTCAGTTTATTTTTAAATAAATTAAAAACCAGCAACATAGTTCGTTCTTTTTATAATAAATATCTGACATAAATTCTATATAGGATTTACTAAAATCAATCTTTAGTGACAGAAAAATATTGCGTGTTTTCAATACAGAATATTTAGTTCATATATCTTATGTTTCCTCTTTCTTCTCGTATTTATTATCCAAGAAAATATTGTTTTTCTCAATAGTAAACTAAATGCATATCTAATACCACCAAACACAATTCACCAATAGAATGCTAAGGTAAGAAAAATACCTCAATATATACAAATATAAATCGGACAATTCAAAACCTTATTATCGTGCAACAATCTTACCCCGTCTTCGGCACGTCAGATGCATACAAATCAACTCTGCCACTCTTCAGACACAAACTATTTCTTCTCTTTCGGAGGAAAATACGGGAGGAAAAAAGCAGATCTGCAGGGAATAAAATAGGAAAAATATCAAAAATACCCGGGTAGAAATCGGGTTTCATTTCAAACCGGATTTCATTCTCATTTCCTTTTAACCGTAAGTCCCGTTTTCACCAAAGTGGGGCTCACCGATTGACAAAAAGGGGCTGCATTATAAGTATGCAAAGCGCCTATCTAAATATATATAAATCTTACTTTATATATTACCTGGATCAGACAGGTTAAAAGGGAAAGTGACGGATAGGAATTGGTTCCCTTTCACAAATTCATTTTACGCAGTTTTTGGAATGTATAGTTATGGGTGATAATTGTTTCTTTTATTGCTCAATAAAAAATTATTATATATTGCTCAAAAAACATTTTTTGAATTTATGGTAACCTAGAATCCAAAATTGTAGTTTCGAAAATAAAATGTCGTAATTATTGATAACTTTGGATCTACAAATAAAATTCCAATATTAATGTATATGTATTTTTTTTGAAAAACACGTAAAAATATGTAATAATTGATATTTGCCTTAGATTTTTGTTCTAATATAGTTATCAGTACGCAACTAACATAAAAATATATTTGTCAACACAATAATACGGAAAAGAAGGTGGCAGCGGGTAGGACATGTACTACGAATGCTCCCATCATACCCAACTCCCATTGCCCTCACTTGGGCACCTGATGGAAAGAGGAAAAGGGGTCAACCAAAATTAACATGGGGTGAGATGGTGATAAAGAAAATAAACAGCTTTGGATGGCCAAGTCGGGGATCGCATCTACAGGGTGGTTATAAAATAACGCTCCCTATTCGGAGTGGTCTGTAGCTTGAATGAATAATCGAAATGCATCGAAAATTGAGACACTTACTAATAAAGAAGGGGGAAAAAGAATGGAATCATAAAAAAGAAACCAGTCACTTGACCAGCGTTCTAAATTACGAGGCGTAGATGCGTTGGCCATAATTAGCCATAATTGGCTATGCCTCATAATTTAGAACCTTGGTCAAGAGACGAGTTTCTTTTTTATGATTCCATTCTTTTTCAAAAAAAGAAACTCGTCTCTTGACCAGGGTTCTAAATTACGAGGTGCGATTAGCTGTTTTGGCACGCCTTAGGCGTTGACGACGCCTCGTAATTTAGAGCCCGGCCAAGAGACGAGTTTGTTTTTTATGATTATTCTTTTTTATAATTCTTTTTTAGGATTCTATCTTTTTTATGATTCTATTCTTTTCCCGCCTTCTTGATTAGCAAGTGTCTCAATTTTCGATGCATTTGGATTATTCATTCAAGCTACAGACCACTCCGAATAGCGAGCGTTATTTCATAACCACCCTGTACGGTAAAACATTTATAAATAACCTTTAAACCAGTAGTTAAAAGTAAGAAGCCTATTAAATTACTTTGTACTTGGTGAAATAATTTTAGAAAAATAGGAATGGCACTAAACAACTTCTTTCGCCAATGCGGGCATTATCAACACATTGCACTAGGGGCCCGGATGGCCGAGTGGTAAGCATCGCAGGCCAGCCGTCTGCGTGCTGTAACGGGCGCGGGTTCGATTCCCGCCTTCGCCCTGGGTGTATTTCCTCTCTATATGACAGTAAAAAATCTTTCCGTGTCTGTCTTACTTGACGAAGACTTATAAGCGGCTCACTGAGCAAGCACACAAGTCGGAATATATATGTAAAATACCCTACCCTACATTGCACTATGCACTGAAAAGTTACGTATCGCCGAAATTTTAGTTTTTCAGAAAAATCATCAAACGTTTATCTTCTCCATTGAATTTTCTTATAGAAAGTAAATTTTTATTCTAACTGATTTTGAACTTTTTTTTGTAAATTGCTTTAAGATTGTATTCAATAGCTAGGCATTAAGTTTCGAATATTTTGATATTTCTAACTCGAAAAGTCATACTTTTCCGCATATGGTGCGATGTTGTTAAAAGGATCACATTTGGAATTCTCGACATAAAAATTAAATTCAAGAAACGTATTTGTCTTGTTGTGGATTATATCTCACTGAAAGATTACATGCCACTTATTTTTTAATGCCTCTATGTTCTTGCAGATTATTTTCTACCTAAAAAGTTAATTAAAACAACGCAACTATAGTTCTTTTTAGATTATTCTTTTACAAAACTTTAAATGAAACTTGGTTTTAATTACTTTTTGAATTTATCCAAACAACTAATAAGTAACTACAGTTAATTAAGTTTACTTATATTTGCTAAAAAATAAAAATGAAGGAAATACCTTGAAACAAAAATTTTATTTAATCCCTCAATATAAAACAAAGTAGATTATAAGACTTCAAAAAGGTTAATGCACTTGTATTTAACGTTGTATGTACGATTTGATTTTTTTCAAACCAAATCAAATTTAAAATTTAGGGAAATGTATAGGTCAAAATGGTGATATAAACTTACTTAATTAGTGTATTTTTCATCTGATAAACATCAGGCAAACGTTGTTGAAAGTAACGCAGCAAAAGTGATACGTACCATAGCATGACAATTGTTACGTAAAAAAGATATATAAAATAGAGAACGACTTTCTGAAAGTAATATTGTACGAAACTTAGAATCAATTACGTATTAAATAGCAGAAAATGTAAGCTATATGACAACTAAAGAAAATAAAAGGATTTGTTAGAATCGAAAGCAGCTCTTTTTACGGTTTGATTTGAGAAAATTTTAACTGATTTTTTTTAAAGTTATTTTTTATAACAACCCCCATAAATTAACTACAAATGTTTTTTAGTAAAGGAATTTTGATAGCTAAATATAGAAAGGAACTGAATCTAGAAATAAATCATAATTTTAGAAGTTAGCTTCCATTGTTCTTATTTCAAAAAGAATTTATTTCTAAATTTGTAGATGTCCAACTTATATCTTTGTCATTCCGATTAGATTATAAACAACTATAGAAAAACTTCAATTTTATAGCTTAGTATAGTCCAACTGCTTTTCTATTTTATTTTTAAGTGCAAAGCGTAAAATTGAATTTAATTTTTCGTTTTGTTTCGAAATTTTTAATGTTTTAGAAGTTTTTATGGTGTTTCATTCGGGATTAAATTTATCCATAGCTTCGAGAAATAGGCTTATTTCGTTTTCTTATCTTTTATAAGTATTTGTTTCCTTTGTATATCGATGCTCCGGTTTCCAAAAGTTCCAATTGTCGACAGGAGGAGAGAGAGATAACATTTTTATAAATTTAAGTACTGAATCTTTGTAAGGCCTTCAATTATTTAGAACAAATGACGATTGATTATTGCAAAATTTTCTGGTTGAAAGGGTTTTATAATGTTTTCCAAAATAAATGGAAAATTTATGTTTTTTTTTCAAGATTTCATTACAAATTAATAGTTATATAAAGAAGTATCTGTAAACACCTAGGCATTCTATTTGAGTATATATGTATAACTTAATATTGTCATACGCACTGACTCCTAAGAAGGACCTGTTTACCATTCAAAAATACTATAAGAGTACAATAAAACACCTATGCAATTAAAGTAACGAAATGTGTTGGGAAAAATACACTTATGCATTTGTTAATCCTTTCCATGGCTTATTTCGTAATTGATTATTATGTTTTAACGCTTCCAAATAATTAATTAAAAAAATTGATCAAGAGCTGATACTTTTCTGAAAAAAAAATCACGGTTATAAGACAAATTATATAATAAATAGAATAATCATTATGAAAAAATAATTTAGATATGTCAGTTACATTGGTGTCAAGTTAATTTAGAAATAAGCATTACGTCTCTAGTTGAATTCTCACCTAAGGCTGTTTTACCAAACTTTTGCATTTAAATTAAATTGTACTCTCTTGTTTAAGTCAAGTTTTTTTCATGTAGTAAAGAAGCATGCGCTTATCAAATATTCTACATCTGGTTGACTTATAACATATATTTTCAAATAAATTTTGTTTAAGATATTGTTGCTATATTAAAGCAAATATCTTTTATGTATTTATGTGTGCTAACTTTGAACGTTAAGGTATTGAATGTAGCTTTTATTAAATGCTGAAGTATTTTTAATAGCATATCTGAGTTGTTTAAGTGAGCTTCAAACATATACTGAAAGTAATACTAAGTTAACTTTTTAATAAATATTGATTTAAATAATTTAATTTCTTGAGATAATATTTCTTTGAAATATTTAATATATTAATCAAGTGTTTAAATTTATTCATTCATATTTTAGATTGTGACTCAACTTTGTAAAATTTGTTATTGAGAATGCATGCTATTAAGTTCATTAAAATATAGAAAAAATACAATCAAAAGACCAGTGCTTACTTAACGCAATTACAAAATCTCATGAAAATAGACTGGCTATCTTTGAAAGAAAGGTTTGAATCACTGCATCCATAATTTTTTGAGAAAAATTATGGGTGCAGTGGACATCAATGGTATATATATAGAGGCATAAATATGACAGTGAACTGTATAAGATATATAGAGAGGAAGATATCATCAAGTACATAAAAGTCAATCGGAAGAAATTTGCTGGACATCTGTGCAGAATGAACCTCGACTCATCAAGAGTCTTCCACTATAAACCAATCGGAACCAGGGCAAGAGGAAGGCCAAAACTTTGATGGTTTGACTGTGTTGACGAGGATTTTAGAACGATAAAATTGCAAAACTGGAGGGCGTCTTCCAAAAAAATATCAAAATGGAAGAAGATTCTGAAGAAGGCCCTGGCCCACAAAGGGCTGTCGGGACAATAAAGAGGAAGAAAAAACTATAGAAAATACCTTTATTGCTTTTTATTAAGCTGAAACTCTAACAATTTTGCTGACAAATTTGAAGGAATAACTACAAGGAGAATTATGAAATAGAAAATATGAGCTTTGGGGATTTTTTCTAACGTAAAAAAATCCATTTTGAAACAAATTCTAATTAGTAAAATGCTATTTTTTGTGTTCTGAACAAGATAAAGTTTATTTAATTTTCCTCCGAATTTAATTAAAATGTAATTGAAAGACAACTAAGATAATTCATTTCTAAGATTTTGATGATGATTATTAATTATCATAATCGTACTATTGGAAAAGATTCAAGAATGCTATTAAATCGGCACTTCGATATAGTATGAGATCCTTTCTCAACAATCTCAATTTAAGCACTTCAAACATAAAAGAAATCTCCTTAAGATTACCTGAAGGAGACACTGAGATTAAATTGACGTGTTCTTGAAAATCGTTTGTTATTTTGTGTGATGATGTTTTATTTTTGTACTTCTGAACCTAAGTGACAATTACGGTAAAAATTGAAGCTTCGTCAGTGGTAATGTGAATTGATGAGTTACCATCTTTTTTGCGTGTACATAATTTCTCATGTAATGTGCAATGTGATGTCTCGTAAGTCAAGGCATTGCACTCGCACTCTGGCTCTCTAACGTATATAATAACAATATGAACTATTTATAATGAACATTATGCTACGATAAGACGCAATATTTAGTTGAAAATTGAGTTTAAAAGCTTGTTCAAAATGAACTTAAGTTTAAATTAAAAGAAAATCATTATTTGTAATATATTTGAAAAAAGTTAAATATCTAAATAGTACTACAAAGTATAAGCCTCATTAAAATATGTAAGTAAATAATAATTAAAAGATCAAGCATTACAAATTTATTATAAAACAATAACTTTTTATTTTTCACAATGGATATTGCTTAGTTCCACAATTATTTAACTCAACTCATTAACCCTTTCAGTCCCAGTGATGCCATTTGGCATCATCACTTTCAATATTTTTTTCAAAATGTTTATGTCCCTCTATGACATCCAAACATACATCATTCGATTCTTCACACTTTGTTCTATCAGACAAAATTTTACTTTAATCTTAATGGAAGTCAGAACTACTATTTTTGTTATTTAGAAAATAGTAAACAAGCGTTTCTCCAGATTTTTTATAAGTTCACTTCAGTTCCACAAATTTAAAACATAATTTAAACTATTTTGGTTAAAATAATTACTAATTTTTTTTTAAGAATATGGTCAGACACCTTAAAATATATAACTCGAAGTGTTTTTTAGGTAATATATATATTTTTATTTTGTTGTTTTCCACAGTTAAAGAATTTTGGCATTGTTTCAAAAACCATATAAAAAATTTAAATGGATTTGTTTTCCTTATGGAATTCGTATATTTGACCTCAAATAAGCTTATTTTGTGAATATCAGATGTTTCCGTAGTGTAGCAAATTTTTGGGACTGAAAGGGTTAAATACACTGTATACATTAAGAAAGCAGGAAAATCCCTCAAATTAAACTAAAATTTTGAACTAAGTCTATGTCTAGACTTCCCCATTATTTCCAAACGAAATCAAAACCATATATTTTTAAATGGATATTCCTAAGTTTAAACTAGAGCAAAATTCTCCAATGCTTACATTATGAAATCCTTCTGATTTCCTCGAATCTTGCGCATGCAATTCAGTTGCAATGGTAACAAATATTTGGCTGTGGCAATTGCTATGTCAAATCAGCCGAGTCTGACGTGAGTAAACAAACTTTGGGCAATAAGAATCGAATTCAAACAATCTCCTACTAACGTTGAAGTTGAGACGTTTATTTCAAACTCTTGACAGATTGTGAGGAATTGAGAGTTTTGAAATACTTGATCAAGTGATGTCATATAAACTATTATATATAAAAAAGAAATTGGCGTTATATATGCTTTTATTTATTACAATATTTATACACTCTTAAAACGAACGAGCGATTTTCACTCAGTCTGAGTTTATTTTCACTCCTTTTAGTCTAG
>CM043113.1:37975675-38095880 GCA_023701765.1 Hylyphantes graminicola | reverse complement strand
AGATAAACTTAATTGTGGTTTTTTTTTTGTGGTTTTAAAAATTTTACTGTATGCATATACTATACAATAATCTTACAATAAATAGTCCTATCAAAAGAAAAAAAATTTTTTCGTTTTCACTAGAATTTTAAATAAACATATTAGAACCACCCTTAGTTAAAGAGGAAAGAATTAAAAAATTAATGAAATAACCATCTTTATTAAAAATAAAAATAAAAACTGTTAATTGTTTAACCTCCAACATTTTCCAAATGGAACCTCGAGAGAAATTAAGGATTTCTAAAAGAAATTTAAAGTCACCGGCTAGATTGTTTCAAATGACGTGAAAATTAATTTGAAAATCTAACTTCAAAAGATTTCGATTTAGCTAGGCCATTTTGAAAATGGTCCCCTCTTTTAGAAATCTACTCAAAGCTCTAAATTTATGGAGGTACGAAAAAAAAATCAAATTTTAAATAATTTTAACGATTGAAGAGTAAGCGTGTTTTGCAGGAAAATTGTTGGATACTGAAGAAAAAACCTCCTCCTCCAAGTTTTACCAGTTTAAGACAGAAAACAACGGTTCTTCAGCCCACATAGTACTATGTTATCAATAAATTGATTTGATTGTTTTAAGGTTAATTTGAGATTTTTATAGACATTTTTAGAAAATATAAATAGTTTGTTAATCTAGGACATTAAATGTTAAATAGTATAATTTTTATGTCTATAGTACAAGAAGACAGGATAATTAGGAACTTGGTAATGAGACGAAAATCGAAATCCTAATCGTTCATATGAGGTACCAGAAAATTAATAGTTACATTTTGAGACCTGAACAAATCTGACTTCCTGAATTTGAGTCCTTAGTAAGTTATGAAAGGCTTACTGCAAATGGTTACAGCCCAGACCTTTTGCTAGTCAGCGAAGAATAAAAAGAATATTATTCATAAATCGTACTGGAAATATGAAATTTAAATTTTTTTTATATGTAAGGTTCAAGGAAGTAAGGATAAAATATAAATTTTAGCAGTGTCATTATTTAACAAAGGATAATATAAAATTATTTTTGTACAAACGCTAAAATAATAGTTTCCTATGTATATCGTTGATCCAATAAAAAAACCTCGAATGTGCAAAATAAAAAGGGATGAAAAGCTTGACCCTGTTATGGTACATATATATTAAAGTTTGTGTGCTTGTTCAGAGAACCGCATATAAGTTCCGTCAAGTGGGACAGATCACTGAAAGAATTTTTACAGTCACAAGAAATGGAATAACACATAGGAGAAATAACAACTATATTGGACTGAGTCACAAACACAACCATGCTGACGGATTTGAAACCGACCCCAGAAGCTAAAAGGGCTATTGTCTCTTAATGATTGCGGCCACCGGGGCGGCTTTGAATTCCTGTTATGGTACAAGATATTAAAGTTTGTGTCTTGTTCCAGAGAACCGCATATAACGCCGTCAAGTGTAACAGACACAGAAAGAATTTTTACAGTCACAAAGAAATGAATAACACATAGAGAAATAACAACATTTATTGACGGTCACAAACAACCATGCCTGACCGGGATTTGAACCCGACCCCAGAAGCTAAAATGGCTATAGTCTTAATGATTGCGCCACCGGGGCGGCTTTGAATCTGTTGAATCCACTTGTTTTAAAAAAACGACAATCTATAGAATGTGACAAAATCGTGGTTTTGATTTTGGACCATTGACAAATTACCCAGTAGGTGAGTATGAGAAACGAACTGCCACTTCTACCACATCCTATACACAGGCGATCGATCATTTGACGGTTCTTTTTTTAGCCAATTAATTTATGCATTTTTTCTAAATTACTAAACATTTACACTTCAACTTAATAACTTTCCCTCGGCTTATCTTCTAATTAAGACTGCTTCAAAGTGTTAAAAACATTTTTAACAACATTAAAACAAAAACCCCTAAATAAAACGAAAAAACAATTCTTTAAATATCCTTAACAATCGACGACTCTCTTTTTAAAATATCGTACTTTTATAACCCAGCTGAAATTCAAGAATCATTTTTTTTGTTGTGTTACATTCAAGGATATTATTAACGATACCAGATGTTAGCGATATAACAATGCTTTTTTAAAATGTAGTAATTATTCAGTGTTATTCTGATCTTATTGTGCTTTTTCGAGAATATAATCTTCTTCCTAAAATCTCATTAATATCTCGTTATTTATATGTTGTATTTCTTCTTTTGATACAAGGTATTAACTGAGAAAACAACTTCTGGAAGCGTAATTGAAAAACTCAATGACGACGAAATTTAATATTTAACATTGTACAGGGAATGAAATAATTAAATTTGAAAACGAAGCATTTTTTTAAACATGTAATTGTATTTTTTAGAGTAACTGGCTTAGTAAAGAATAAATTCAATTCATTTGATACACTAATAAATATTTTGAAAGTAGAAGATTTTTATAATTAGAACTTGAATTATATTTCATCATATGCTTCTATTTTGTGTTTGTAAAGAGATTTATGAATTTTAAAGTGCTCATCGTAATTTTAAAGCCTGTAGAACTGTAAAAATATTGGATTATCTTGTATGAAATTTTATTATTTCATAAATCTCTAGAGTTTAATTAATTTGAAACGTTTGCTATTATGCTTTTTATTTTATCATTTCATACAAACAAATCTATCAATGATTATAGCTAAAAGTTAATGTAGGAAGAACTAAAAATATTCATAAGAAGCGTTTATTAAAATGCAGATAAACTTCGTATTCCTTAGGGACTTTGTTATTAAAAGGTAATTTGTCTAAAATGTATAGTATAGTTAAGTTTTATTTCTGTAACTAGTTAATTATTCTTAATTTAATCAATTATTCAATTTAATATAAATGCTCATTATGATATCTCACAAGTTTATAATGTCAGTGTTACATTTCATTAAATAAATTTAAATTTAATCCTGTTCTCAACAGGCTTGAACTCACTTACACATTAAGGACTCCTTTGTCAAAAACATCAACACCTTCATTAACGAATAAATACCTTCATTTTAAATTTTTAAACTTCGTGTTTTGTGTTACTTAATTTGTCATACTTTAACTCTTAGTACTATGGTCTTAATTTGTCTTTTATTTTGTCTACATTAACTTAAGCATAGATTCTATTTTTTAATGAAATTTTGCACTTTTTTTCGTGAAAATCACCGTTAATGAGTGAGGTTATTTAATTTTTAATCCTCTATTATTTACATATCTTGAAATACTCTTTGAAAGATAATTTTCTTTTCTAAAAAGGAAAATTTAATTTTAACTTATTAAAAAAATTTGTTCTATTGGATATTAGTACTATTTTTACTAAAAGTACAATGACAATTCTTTTAAAAATTAAAAATAAAAACTTTTAGTAGCAAACAACAAATAAATAAACTTATTTCAGAATTTTATCTCAAACCTTTTCATATTCTTATACATTTTATTTACTATTCAGCTACTTTGAAGAACCTGCACTTGAAGAAGTTCTAAGATTACACAATGGACATCCATCGACTTTTTTCAACAACAACAAAAAAAGAAATAAATGCCTACCTCCTTATTTCATTTAGGTGCTCTTTATCCACTACAAGAGCTTTCATTCCTATTCCGGATTTCTACTTATAAAATCTCTGCTTCCGATTCCACCGAATCAAAGTGGAATTCGAATAGAAAAGAAACAACTTAAGGCCCCTCGGAAATGGAATCAGTCTCTTGAAAGTTACTTCTTTAAGAGGCCGGTTAAAAACGACCAGATAAAATCGAATTTGCGGAAGTTTCCTGACTTCCGATGGGCTTCACGGTGGATGACCTAGTCCAAATAAGAAGTAGGATGCCTGCAGGGTAAGCCTTCGGTCCATTTCTGAAGAAGATTATATCTTAAGGCAAAAATGTAGAGCATTTTTTCAAGAAGATTATATCTTAAGGCAAAAATGTAGAGCAGTTTTTCTTTTTAATTTTAAATAGTTTCTAAAATATAAATCTCAATTTAATAAATAATAATAAATTTGAGATGCGTTTGAGCTATATGTATTATTCAATATAGAAAATAATTAATGTGATACAAATATAAGGGCTCCACGGTGGATGACCTAGTCCAAATAAGAAATTGGATGCCTGCAGGATAAGCCTTAGGTCCATTTCTGAAGAAGATTATATCTTATGGCAAAAATGTAGAGCAGTTTTTTAAAAATTTTAAATAGTTTCTAAAATATAAATCTCGATTTAATAAATAATAATAATTTTGAGATGCTTTTGAGCTATATGTATTATTCAATATAGAAAAGAATTCATGTGATACAAATATAAGGGCTTAACGGTGGATGAACTAGTCCAAATAAGAAGTTGGATGCCTGCGGGGTAAGCCTTCGGTCCATTTCTGAAGAAGATTATATCTTAAGGCAAAAATGTAGGGCATTTTGTTTTTTAATTTTAAATAGTTTCTTAAATCTAAATATCGATTTGATAAATAATAATGAAATTTAGATGCATTTGAGTTGTATGTATTATTCAATATAAAAAATAATTAATGTGATACAAAAATAAGGATTATTAAAGCTTTTACATTGGATTTATATATATAACACATAACATTATTAACACAAAAAATTAAAGTAACAATTATATATTCTTCAGATGATAATGTATGTCAACTTAATATTCGTGTTTATTACTGCTTCATGGGAAAGAGACGCAGACAAACTCCGAAAATATCGAGCTTTAGCTCTCATACCACGTTTATAACGTAAAAAGTGGAAGGTTTTATAATCGTTCTATGTTAATAGCGTTAAAATGATTGGTGAGTTATTCTACATAATTGCTTTTTTAGATTTCCAATAATGCTAAAAATGAACAGCTAATATACATCGTGGATTTGGTTCCGTATTTTTTAAAATTAAACCTAACCGTTGTTAACCCTGTGAATGTAGGTTTATTGTTGCTTTAGATACATTTTTATTTAATTATCGAGCTGTTTGTACGAGAGTATCGACATTTTTATGAAAAACAAATTTTATTCCATTCTTTTCTTTAACCGTCGATACATTCAAATGCAGGTAGCTTAACATTTCAGTTTTATAAAAAGCTGTCAAAGATTTCAAGTAAAAAACACCTGCTCCACTTTATAGATTTGGAAATATTTAGAATCCTAAACCTAATACAATCTCCTCAATGCGTGTTGCATCCCTTTTTAGGCACCATTCAAAAAATAGTTTTCTCAATAAATTTTCTTGTAACGACATATAAGGAAACCCAAATCGAAAAACCATTAATTGAAAATTAGCTTGCCTTCTCTTTCCATCCAGAAATTCACACTCTCGAGGTCCACAGAATACTCTTTTTCATATCCCTAACTAGCTTCAGGGAAAAGTTCAAACCACAAAACAACATCGCATATATCAGATAATTCTATTTCCTGATTTACCTGCGAATGACGTAACCTTTTCCTTCCAAAAAAAAGTTGGAAGAAACCAATTTACCTTATTGTTAGCCCGCAGCCACGCAAGAAAGGAGTTTCAATTGAAATTTCACCTCCATATGGAATAGGTCTGCTCTAACGATCGGGGGGCTTTCGCTTAATTTATGCGGTCTTTGAAGTGAATTTTTGTATCAGAACCACATCGATCATCACCGGCGGGTATGAAGATGGCAGACATGTACTTAACGCCATCGATTTATGGGACAAAACAAAGAGGGGGATATAGTAAGTGAAGTGTTCCGGAATATCTGTGTTTTCTGGTATCTGCCAATGGAATCTAGGTATAAAAGTTTTCTTTCCCAAAGCGTTTTGATATTGTGTCGGAAAATCGAACTTAACTGGTATATATCAATTGAAAAATAAGTTTTTGATAAAGTATGACATAGGGGAGACCGGGGCTAGTTTTCCACATTTTCTTCTTTTTGATTGTAAATGTTTTAATATTACTTATTTTGCAGAAAATGAGATGTCTTTGCCTTCCTGACATGGTTAACTACAAACTACCATTGCTACTTTTCTAAAAAGTAAATGCACTTTTTGGCAGCGAGTGGCTAAATGCAGGCTCGTTGGGCGACCCAGTGAAGGGACCTCTTGCAAACCCTAAGTAACCACGCTGTCATGAAGGCTAGTATTGGATATACGCGCTAACTGCCACAATTCCATAAATTAAAGAGGAAGAATTTATGCAAAAAAAATATGCAAGTGACTACTATATCGAATTACCTGAAGATACAGCAAAAAATCTAGCAGGTGAAATTGCCAAGTTCAGATTTTGTAGCATTTTTTTTGAAGGAGTGTGTAAATTTTATTTTTTATTAAAAAGTTGATGTAGGATTTGTATAAACTATTAGTTTAATTCCTTTTACCAAATTATCAGATATTTTTTTATTGGTTTTGATGCTTTCTAAAACAGATAAATGAATATTTTGTTTAAATATTTGCTCTCCATGCTTGATTTCAGAGTTCCTGTAACTCGGACATAAACAGCTTTTACGAAGACTAAATGTTTACTTGGTAATATATTATATCTTACCCATCAGACCATATTTCGTCAGTTCGGTCCATATATATTCTTACAGAGACCGGTGGAATCCTGCCCTTAAAAGTTAATTTTGGTATCTGGTGAAGTTTGAGCGTAAGCGCCAGATGTGAGAAATTGTAAGTCATGAACTTATTGCCATCGGTAAGTGTTTGAAGTATCTCAAAAGTGAAGACAGTTAACCAGAATATCCGTTATCGGTTTTTGCAGAATGAGGTTAGGCGCAAAACTTTTGTACTTCTGGAAGCAATTTATCATTTAAGCAATGCAGACACTTACTAAAAGTTTAAATTATTATGAATGTTCTTCGATTTGAATGTATTAAAATTTTCAGAACGAATTGGTAGGATTGTTTTAAAAATATTTTCTACTTGATTTTATTGAAAATTTTAAAAATCCAAAAAAATAAATAAATAAAAAATAAGAAAATTAAATAATCCGTCCAAATAAAATAAGTTTGTATCTAGTCATTATAAATAATACTTTTATGAATATATATATTTTTCTAATTTTTTAAATGTCTTTTATTTCTATGATCTCTAGATTTAATTTATGTACGAACGCTGTGTGATTTATTGCAAGTTACGTATTTTAGTTATTGTAATTATTTTGGTTTCTAGTGCAATGCAAATAGTATGGTATGGTATGGTATGGTTCATATATATTGCAGCTTGTGTGCTTGTTCAGAGAACCTCTTATAAGCTTTCGTCAAGTGAGACATACACAGAAAGAATTTTTACAGTCACAAAGAAAGGAATAACACATAGACAAATAACAAAATTTATTGACAGTCACAAACATCCATGCCTGACCGCGATTCGGACCTGACCCCAGCAGCTCCAAAGGCTAGCTTCCAAAAGATTTATGTATTTTTAAGCTTGAGTTTGTAGAATTGATGGCAGCATATACTATTATGCCAGTTGTCTGGTGGAAACTATGAGTGTTAGTTTCTTTTTTTTTTTTGAAATTTTGAGAAAAATTGCTTATAGAAATATGATGGAAATTATTACACTAAATATTTTCAATTTTGTATGCCGAATAAAATGTAAAAAAAAATACTGCGATATAAAATTTTTGAGGCAAAATTAACTATGGCGTACCAGTAAAAACATAAGTTATTCTTATTTCTGTATTTTTTTTAAAAAGTTTTTTTTGCAGCTGATTGTGGAAGACGTTTTATGGTACATTATTATTTTTTGTAAAAAAATCCTTTGATTTAAATTTGTTTTCAGATCGAAGCTATATTCAACCATTATTTTTTAATGATACGAAGAAACAAAAAAAAAAACTAGGTGAATTTGTTTTTATCAAACATTTATTCCTAAATAATTGAGAACATAATAGAAAAACCTTGTTTTTACTAAATTACTTCTCTGTCGAGTTTTCTTTTAATTCATGCGTTCTTTAAAGTGAATTTTCGTATCAGAGACTCATCGATCATTCCCTCCGGCCCTGTACTTAACTCTATCGATTATGGACCAAAACAAAAGCGAAAATATGAGAAAGGAAAAAAAAAAATAAGTGAAGTGTTCCCAAAGAATATCAGTATTATCGCAGGTAGAAGTTTGAGTATCCATGGACGCACCTATCTTTTGAGTTCGTCGATATTTATATTCTTCTTTTCTTCAGAAGAAAGTTGAGGAAAGGATTGTGTGGATGTTTTTTAGCTTTCAAGTTTTCGTCATATTTTAAGGGGCTGTCTTTTTTTTCTCCTTCATATTTCAGTTTTCTTTGACCTCAAATATTCCAAAGACGGCGCGTTGGAGAACTTTTCTTTGTTGTTTTCTTCTTCTTTTGTATGATTTCTGAACATGGTTTTCCACTTTTTAAGTTTCTGTATTTTTTACTATTTTGACTTGGTTCGAAGATGAAGTTTTTTTTTATATTTCCATTTTCTTGAATATATTTTTGTGCCAAAGGTTTTTGAAGTAATTTTCACCGGCCTTGGTTTTTATTTATGAGCAATTGTAGCGATTTATTATTGTTGAGAAGTAGAATATTTTAATTAATTTTAAGAAATATTTTGAATACTGTTTTTTATACTATGTATGCGTAAATTTATAGTTTGTGCGCATAAGTAAAACTATTTTATTTAAAAAAGAAAATATTGTTTTGTGTTTAAGCAATAGTATATATATATTTGTGTAACTAATTCAAATTTATTATATTTTTGCTAAATATACGCTAATTTAGTGCTATGTAGCTATATGATTAATGGACTTTATGTATGCTAATTGTTTGGTCAGGAAACATTGATGTAATAATAATTACCGGCCAATGACTACTTTGTAAAAAACACACTGTTGTGCTTTCAAAAATGACGCAGATATTTTTTTTACATATTATTTCGCTTGAAAAACAGTTAAATGTTCTTTGTAGAAAGTCATTATGTTTTCCAATGGTATTAAGCGCATTGTAGTTAAATAAATATCTTAAATTTTTAAACTCAAGTCCTAAGTTGAAAATATCTTACAACTCCTCCGTTCATAATCCCAATTTTTTTATAAACCCACACAACCCAATGACAAAACTGTGACTAATAATTTAAACAAATGCCCCACTTATAAGTCTCATTAAACGAAACAACACCAAACCCTCACCAATAGCAGCAATTTTGACACACGGAACGGGCTCTCATTCAGACAATAGTAGCGATGACCACTGAATTCCGCAAGATGCTTTCCAAATAACGATTCACTCTATGGAATGGCATGGTACTGGGGCAATTCCGCTTCAAATTTTCTGAATAATAGACAACGGGCAATCATGGTAGACGCACGGGAGTTTTCAAAGTGCAGATCTGATAAAGTTTTTCTCGGCGAGAGAAGTTGTTAAGAAGGATATAACAGCCACGCATGCATTTTGTACAGATTGGTTTTCTTTTTATGTCGACTTGTATGTTTTGAACGTGAGGCAGTTTGAATTCTGTTATTGGTACTCTCAATTTCAATCAACTCGGAATTGGAAAACGCAGAAAAGCTAAAATTTTCCATAGTCTATGGGATTTTTTTGAAATGAAAGTTATACAGATTCGTTTTTAAAATATTTTTATTTGGAATCTAAGTTTTTATTTTGTGAACGTAAAAATGTTATTATTGTAATGTATGACTTTTAGTTTTTGAGTCTATGAATGAATAGGTTATGACCCTTTATACCATTTTAGGTTTTTTTATTAATACAAAGTAAATGTAGAATTGTAATTGTTTCTACCAACGTCACACTCTTAAAACAAAAGAGTGAAATCCACTCCTGTTGGAGAAGTGCATTTTCGACACTGGAAAGGATTGAATATTAACTCAGACTGAGTTAAAATCACTCGTTTGGATTGATCCTGTCGGAGGCTCAACACAAAAACAATCCGCTCCTTCCGGGTAAGTGCATTTTCCAGCCTGGAGGAGTGAAATTAACTCAGACTGAGTTAAAATCGCTAGTTCGTTTTAAGAGTGCGCACTTATATCAAAACATCAATAAATTCATTCGCATATTTGAAAAGTGAAACATATACATTTAATCTTTAGCATTAAGAAAACCAGTAGTTTTAAAATAAAAACGTGGTCTCACAATATCTATAACTAAACTTTTGAACTGTCTCTAAAGTTTTCCGAAACCACTAACAATGACCCCTAAGGAGATAAAACTTCCACTGCCCCCAATCTTATTTACATTCTAATGAAACTCAAACTATTCAGAACATAGTCCGAGCCCAGCCATAATTAAATTGCTGCACATGAAGTGCCATTTCATCCCCCCTTTCCCCTCACCACTATTAGTTAAATCAGAGGACTCTGCAAAATATATTCATTAACACGAGTTGCCCCCGCAAGCTCCTTATCGGCCATTCCAGCCAGACGACAATCTTTGGAAAGTTGGTCTTGGCATCGACCGACTTTAATGAATGTCGTCGTGTGGGCTGGACACAGGCGATTCGGACGACGACGGATCACCATTAGGGGCTGCATATTTTAATGGGAAGGACATTTTTAACGCTGGACTTTGCCGGGTAATGAGTGTGTGAGGAGAAATGCCATAGTACGATTAGCTGCGGAATATTGAGTGGGATTTTATGCTGGAAGTGCATTTTACGCTTAATGACATTGTATGATTAGGAATAGTAAAATTAAAAAAATATTTCGAGATTTGGTTTATATCTCATTATATTAGTTATAATCATTTATCCTAACTTGAAACTTTACATTTTAATTAAAAGCTAGTTTTCATGAGCATTTTTTGGACTTTGTAGGGTATTGAGTGTGTGTAGAGAAATGCAATAGTACGATTAGCTGCGGAATAATAAGTGGGATTTTATGCTGGAAGTGCATTTTACGCTTAATGACATTGTATGATTAGGAACAGTAAAATTAAAAATTATTTAGAGATTTGGTTTTTATGTCATTATATTAGTTATAAGCATTTATCCTAACTTGAAACTTTACATTTTAATTAAAAGCTAGTTTTCATGAGCATTTTTTGGACTTTGTAGGGTAATGAGTGTGTGTAGAGAAATGCAATTGTACGATTAGCTGCGGAATAATAAGCGGGATTTAATGCTGGAAGTGCATCTTACGCTTAATGACATTGTATGATTAGGAACAGTAAAATTAAAAATTATTTGATGAATTGGTGTTTTAGGTTTTAAGTCAGTATATTAGTTATAAGCATTTATCCTAACTTGAAACTTTACATTTTAATTAAAAGCTAGTTTTCATGAACATTTTTTGGACTTTGTAGGGTATTGGTTTTTGAGTCTATGAATGAATAGGTTATGCCTATTCCTTTTATACCATTTTAGGTATTTTTTTTACTAATACAAAATAAATGTAGAATTGTAATTGCTTCTACCAACGTCATACTTATATCAAAATATCAATAAATTCATTCGCATATTTGAAAAGTGAAGCATATACATTTAATCAAAAGCATTAAGAAAACACAAGTACTTTTAAAATAAAAATGTGGTCTCACAATATCTATAAGAGTTTGTGTAGAGAAATGCAATAGTACGATTAGCTGAGGAATAATAAGTGGGATTTTATGCTGGAAGTGCATTTTACGCTTAATGACATTGTATGATTAGGAACAGTAAAATTAAAAATTATTTGGTGAATTAGCGAATTGGGTTTTATGTCAGTATATTAGTAAAAAGCATTTATCCTAACTTGAAACTTTACATTTTAATTAAAAGCTAGTTTTCATGAGCATTTTTTGGACTTTGTAGGGTAATGAGTGTGTGAGGAGAAATGCAATAGTACGATTAGCTGCTGAACAATAAGTGGGATTTTATGCTGGAAGTACATTTTACGCTTAATGACATTGTATGATTAGGAACAGTAATATTAAAAATTATTTGGTGAATTAGCGAATTGTGTTTTATGTTAGTATATTAGTTATAAGCATTTATCCTAACTTGAAACTTTACATTTTAATTAAAAGCTAGTTTTCATGAGCATTTTTTGGACTTTGTAGGGTAATGAGTGTGTGAGGAGAAATGCAATAGTACGATTAGCTGCGGAATAATAACTGGAAGTGCATTTTACGCTTAATGACATTGTATGATTAGGAACAGTAAAATTAAAAATTATTTGGTGATTTGGTTTTTATGTCATTATATTAGTTATAAGCATTTATCCTAACTTGAAACTTTACATTTTAATTAAAAGCTAGTTTTCATGAGCATTTTTTGGACTTGGTAGGGTAATGGGTGTGTGTAGAGAAATGCAATAGTACGATTAGCTGCGGAATAATAAGTGGGATTTTATGCTGGAGGTGCATTTTACGCTTAATGACATTGTATGATTAGGAACAGTAAAATTAAAAATTATTTGGTGAATTGGCGAATTGGTTTTAAGTTATTATATTAGTTATAAGCATTTATCCTAACTTGAAACTTTACATTTTAATTAAAAGCTAGTTTTCATGAGCATTTTTTGGACTTTGTAGGGTAATGAGTGTGTGAGGAGAAATGCAATAGTACGATTAGCTGCGGAATAATAAGTGGGATTTTATGCTGGAAGTGCATTTTACGCTTAATGACATTGTATGATTAGGAACAGTAAAATTAAAAATTATTTGGTGATTTGGTTTTTATGTCATTATATTAGTCATAAGCATTTATCCTAACTAGAAACTTTACATTTTAATTAAAAGCTAGTTTTCATGAGCATTTTTTGGACTTTGTAGGGTAATGAGTGTGTGAGGAGAAATGCAATAGTATGATTAGCTGCGGAATAATAAGTGGGATTTTATGCTGGAAGTGCATTTTACGCTTAATGACATTGTATGATTAGGAACAGTAAAATTAAAAATTATTTGGTGAATTAGAGAATTGGGTTTTATGTCAGTATATTAGTTATAAGCATTTATCCTAACTTGAAACTTTACATTTTAATTAAAAGCTAGTTTTCATGAGTATTTTTTGGACTTTGTAGGGTAATGAGTGTGTGAGGAGAAATGCAATAGTATGATTAGCTGCGGAATAATAAGTGGGATTTTATGCAGGAAGGGTATTTTAGTCTTTATGGGATTTTATGATTATGTACAGTAAAATTAAAAATTATTTGGTGATTTGGTTTTTATGTCATTATATTAGTTATAAGCATTTATCCTAACTTGAAACTTTACATTTTAATTAAAAGCTAGTTTTCATGAGCATTTTTTGGACTTGGTAGGGTAATGAGTGTGTGTAGAGAAATGCAATAGTACGATTAGCTGCGGAATAATAAGTGGGATTTTATGCTGGAGGTGCATTTTACGCTTAATGACATTGTATGATTAGGAACAGTAAAATAAAAAATTATTTGGTGAATTGGCGAATTGGTTTTAAGTCATCATATTAGTTATAAGCATTTATCCTAACTTGAAACTTTACATTTTAATTAAAAGCTAGTTTTCATGAGCATTTTTTGGACTTTGTAGGGTAATGAGTGTGTTTGGAGAAATGCAATAATACGATTAGGTGCGGAGTAATAACTGGGATTTTATGCAGGAAGGGCATTTTATTCTTTATGGGATCTTATGATTGGGTACATTAAAATTAAAAATTATTTAGTGAATTTCCTGGACATTATATCAGTTATAAACTTTCATTTTAGTTTTAAATTTAGTTCGAAATTATTAAATTTTGACAATTACCAATGACAAAAATTGGGAACTTTTCAATGATAACTGCTAACATTCATGCATGCCAACAGAACTCTCCAAATCATCACACAAAAATCTCCATTTTGGATTTTCAACGTCACAGCAATACATTCATTATATTCTATTTTATATTATGTAATTGAAAATAAGAAATCTAAATTATAAAAAACAAATATGAATATACTCTGCACTGAAATGTTACTCGAACTATTGTGTTTGGAAAAAAAATACTTTGAAAAATGAAAAATATGATAGAACAACTATATTATATTGGCCAATCTTGATTTGGCTATTTGCGTTACGTAGCCAAACGATAAAAATGCCCGTATGTGGTAAACATCTCACTTCACATTTCATACAACTCAATAAGTATAGCAACCTTGTGTTTAATTTTCAAGATCGCCAAATGTCGCCAATGAACAGATTGGTCATTTTTATCATAGCTGTACCCATTTTATTTGACTATTTTTATGCATCTGTTTTTTATATATCTCCATCACTTAGACACTTGGGACATCAAGAATAGACTAAACAGTTCTTTTACAATAATGTTTTTACAGCGTTTCTTTTCATTAGCCAGATTTCCCACAGCTTTTTGAAATTCGTTGAAATCCAATCCGCCATCTTTCCCAAAATACTTCTTAACGTCTTCTTCTTTGATATCAGGAATCTTTGCCTTCTTAATTTGCTGCATTGTATCGCTCATTGACTTTCCGTCTTTTCCATGGTCGGAGGTAACAGCTCCAAAAAGTTCTTCCATGCATTGACTATGGCAAGGACAGTGGCAACATGTTCCAAGGTTTACCACTTCTTCAGAAGAACTGGATGACATATTTCAGAAGAGATCTGATCTTTTTTACAACTTATGACGAAACTAAAAAGTATTTCTACAACAGCTTTAAGAAAAAAAAGTAAACTTTTTAAGATAAGTGAAACTTATTTTACAAATTCTTAGTGAAAGTTCTGTCTCGTTCTTTTAAAATAAGTTGTTGTCAGCACGAAATTCAATTTTCAATTAAAATGATTTACAAATAGTTCATTATTTACTCGGCAATAAACTACAAGTATTATCTTTTTGCATATATAATGAACCAAAGTTTAATCATGGATAATAAAATTATGCAATTTTATTTAAAAACGTTATGAATTTATATATAGATGCCTACATATTAAAAAAAGTAATATGAATTTTTTTAGGTAATAAATAGTTAAACGTGCCTAAATGTGACGAGTCCTTAAAATATGATATTTTAAAATTTTGTTGTTCTAAATGTGTTGTAAATTGTGAGGTTAAAATGTTTCTATGTGGTCTGGATTTTTATTGGACTTAAGTTATCTTGACTTGGCGCGATTTTATATTTTAAACTTTGTTTTTCTTTGTACTCTCTATTACATTTTGCTTAAAGGTCCTTGAACTTATTAATGAATTGTTTTAATTGTTATTTGTTCATGGTTAATCCACTTACGAGATGAAGATTTCGAAATTAATCCATGTTTGAAATAAGAAAATTGTAAATTAGTTACGTTCTTGCAAAACCCTATGGCAAAACCAATGTCAATCTGTAGCATAGCAAATACGAATTTTTTCTTCATTGGGGCCAATTAAAGTACTTAAAAATAAAAATATGCATCGAAAATGAGAATTAATTTGATTGTATTCATCCATTTATTTTTATATTTTTTTACATACTGTTATCTGATTTGATAATTGTGTATTATGCCAATAACGAAAGGTGGAATTATATTTTCTAAAATAATAACATTTATTTTTAAAGAAACTTAAAAAATTTGCCCTACAAATGATTTTATAAATCTCGATTCTGACCTTCAAACCAATGAAGTTAAGTTGACATGCTATTCAACAAATGCCAGATTACGTTAATGCCAGTATTTGTTCATGTTTTGTTAATGCCAGTATTTGTTCATGGTTAATCTACTTACATGATGAAGATTTCGAAATTAAATCATGATTGAAATTAGAAAACTGTAAATTAGTTGAGTTCTTGCAAAACCTATCTGAAGCATAGTAAATAGTAATTTTTTCTTTTTTTGGTACCAATTAAAGTACTTATAAAAATACAAAATATGCATCGAAAATGCAATTAATTTGACTGTGTTCATCCATTTTTAAAAATATCTTTTTACGTACTGTTATCTGACGTAGGAACAAATAATAATCAAAACACATGTATATGTTTTTGATAATTGTGTTTTATGCCAATAACGAAAGGCTGAATTATATTTTTCAACATAAATACATTTATTTTTAAGAAACTTAAAAACTTGCCTAACAAATGATTTTGTAAAACTCGATTCTAACCTTCAAACCAATGGAATTAAGGTGACATTACATGCTATTCAACAAATGCCAGATTACTGCTTTCCATGCATTATAATACCATTATTAGTTGCTAAGACGAACGTGGGCAGGACGGACGGTTGATGCCGACACCCCAATTAAAATGCATTGTTAGGGAAGTTTTATCGACGCGTTAAAATTGCATTCACAATGAAATTCCCTTGATAGAAATGACAGGTTGAGTGTCCGAGTCCGGATATTTTTATGATAAATTAGATGCATTGTATTCGTGATAAGTTGTTCTGGAATTTGAATATTAATGAATGAAGATGAATTCTGAAGTTTTAAAATAGGAATCCGAACATGTAGTAGAAGTATATGATATACCTTCTCATGTTTGAAATGTTATTACATTAAAGTAATTAATATTTATTAAATTTCTTTATATTAAATATATAGTGAAATGACTGTACCCTTAATTATAAACTCTTTTACATAAAAACAATAAGATTTTTTTTTATTATTTTATCTTTTTATAGTTGTTGCGTGAGTATTCTTAAAGTGCTTATTTCACACTCAGCAAATAAACAGTGGACAATCATATTTTATTTATTTTAAATGGTACAAAATTACAACAAACAGTAGTCCCACAGCGCAATCATGACCTTCGGTGTCGGGTCGAAAACATTTGCAAAACATCAATGATATTGAGTTACCATAACTTAAATGGGTCTTCTTCTAAACAATAATCACATTTATGGGCGTAATAAAAATATCCTCAATTAAGAAACTAGGATTTCCGAGCACATTGGGATAAAAGTGCCTTTTAAATCTGCGAGGGTAAGAAGCTCTAATGGATAAGTCACTCAAAGTTCCGTTGATTGTGGATATACACTCTTAAAACAAAAGAGTGAAATCCACTCCAGTTGGAGAAGTGCATTTTCGACAATGGAAATGAACAGTGAATATTAACTCAGACTGAGTTAAAATCACTCGTTTGGAGTGATCCTGTTTGAGGTTTAACACACAAAGGATGCACTCCTTTCGAAGAAGTGCATTTTCAAGACTGGAGGAGTGAAAATTACTCAGATTGAGTTAAAGAGTTTGTTTTAAGAGTGTACGGGGGTCTACCTTCGTCGCCTGACCATGGCTCAAAATTACGTCTCTTGACCATGATCAAAGTGACTGCATTAAAGCTCCCCTGGAGGCGTGAAATAAACTGCTGTAAATGTGCAAACCAAACCAAACTTTAGTATACTATACCCTTTAAAACTCTAAGTCAAGTCTTGATTCACACCCCACCATTAGAGTACAGCCAGAGAAGGTTAATTCGAAACGATTAAAGTGCAGCGAAACGCTTACTTATTAAATAATTTGGATCCTCCTACTCTAGACCCATAAATTGAGTTTCTAATTTGCAGTGGCCCATATTAGTTTAGGGTAACCCTACAGCCCTGCGAGCCAAGATAACGACGTTTTGCACAGGAATGGCTATCACGTGACTATTGTGTGAGTGCGGTATCAAAATTAACTAGCCCAAAGAGTTATATCGTTTCAGAGCTGCGTCCAGTTTAAATGAGATGCTTTTCTAGTATATCATTCGGAATAAACGTCATCAGTGCTTCCTCGGATGAGAATGGTTTTAATATACAGGGTTGTTATAAAATAACGCTCGCTATTCGGAGTGGTCTGTAGCTTGAATGAATAATCCAAATTCATCAAAAATTGAGACACCTACTAATTAAGAAGGGGGAAAAAGAATGGAATCCTAAAAAATAATCATAAAAAGGAAAAAAATCATAAAAACAAACTCGTCTCTTGACCGGGTTTTAAATTACGAGGCGTAGTCAATTATGGCCAATTACGGTCAACACAGCTAATTACGCCTCGTAATTTAGAACCCTGGTCAAGAGACGAGTTCTTTTTTTCAAAAAGAATGGAATCATAAAAAAGAAACTCGTCTCCTGACCAAGGTTCTGAATTAAGAGGCATAGCCAATTATGGCTTATTACGGCCAACACATACAATTACGCCTTGTAATTTAGAAGCCTGGTCAAGTGACGAGTTTGTTTTTTATGATTCCATTCTTTGTCCCCCTTCTTGATTAGTAAGTGTCTCGAAGTTTTTTGCATTTGGATTATTCATTGAAGCTACAGACAATTCCGGTTTGGTTTGAATTATCGTCGCACTAGAGCTACACGAGGGCTATTGGCGACGTGTCACAGACCACTCCGAATAGGGAGCGTCATTTTATAACCACCCTGTATTTTGTGATACTGAAATAAGATTGTGTCGCGGTGTGCATTTATGGTTTAACAAAAACAATGTCGTGATATCAAATAGTATGTGCATATATAAATATCAAATAATATATACATATATCAATCATTAGTATCGAATAGTGGTTAGTACAAAATAATTATAAAGTGAGCGTTGTGATTTGAATAACTGGGGCTGCGACTATCCCTGTCAGGTTGCATTAATTTTCCGAAATGAAATTGCAATATAATTAATAACATAATATGAAAACAATAAACTGCTCTAAATAAGGAATCCCAAATTTTTTCTAAGAAAGCAAGTTTATTAACCCAATTAAATGTGATAAAAATGAAAATTAAACAAACAAAGATAAATATATCTGGATTTAAGGAATGGATTGAGGTTGGATGAAGTAAATATATAAATAAAATAATTTAAATTAAAATTGTGGCATGTTAGATTACGTTTTCAATTGGGATTGAATAACTATGCAAAATGAGACTCACGGATTGATGCTCGGACTTCTATGCTAGTGGATGTATCGAGACGGGAACATTGGTATGGGAGTGCTGGAGGTTGACATCGGAGAATGGCGGTAGGCTGGGATCAGAGGACTGTGAGAGGCCAGGCCGTCGGAGAAATACAGCAGGCTGGGGTCAGAGTGCTGGAAGCTGCCAGGCCATCGGAGAGTCTCGGGAGGTTGACATCTCAGCGCTGGGAGTTGACGTCTGAGAGCGCCGGGTGGCTGGGATCTCAGCGGCCAGGTGCAGGCGGTGCGCTGGATTTCAGCGGATTTCAGCGGCCAGGTGCAGGCGGTGCGCTGGGAGCTCAACTGCCAGGTCTGGAGGTTATTCCTTAGATGCTGGAACAACAGATTAGGGTGCAGGCGTTTCACCAAGAGTCCATTTTACCGTGTTTGGAAATAGCGTACTCAGGACTGGAGCTGATGGGCGATGTAAGAGATTTTTTTGGATTCTAAAGCTTCATTTTTTTTATTATTCTCTTTCTTAGGTCCTTTTCTTGGCAAGATATATATATATAAGTGCGGTTTTTCCTCCACGTCCTGGCCCGCCTTTTTTGTAGGCGTTGTCTATTCGTACTATTGGTTCAAATCTCCCTCTGTTTTATTGCCTCTGTCCAATAGAATCAGTGGGAAAGCCAGCTCGTTCCAGACATTTTTCGTAGAATTCCAAGTGAGACCACCTAGTGAGTTTGTCGCCAAGAGTTCTCTCGCTGTCACTCTGACTGCTAAGTCAATGAATTTATTGGCCTTTTTATGGCCCTACACACTGAAACTTCTTATCCGCGAGTCTCAAATCCCATTGTAAATTATTTCGCTACTGTGGGAAAGGAATGTTAAAAAAAGGAGCGATGCATTATTGTTACGATCAATTAATGCATCACGACATAATATCCCTTCTCCAATTTTGTTTAAAAAGAAAATCACAATTAGTCTGAAATTTCGAATAAAATAAATGGCAAAAAAAAAATCACGAAAGAAAAAAATGTAATACTTCATCGACCGAATCCATTCCTCAAAACCCATTACAAATGATTGATTTTTTTTTTGTTTGTAAAGATCCTAAATAAAGTTTAGGTTTGAGTGGAAATTACATGTTGGTATTTACAGTATAAATCAAAAATACATAATTATCACATATCTTCTTTACCTGAAAAGAACTCTTGACATATTATTTCTATAAAAAAAAATACTTGAATAATACAATTGATTCACACGCTTATCCACATATCATTCTAGTTCTTGTTTCATTATGAGCAAGTGAGAAAGTTTGTACTGCATTTGAGTTCTTATTTTGTCTCATCTTAAGCTGAATTTTTATAAGTAGTGATCTTGAGGAAGTTGTTGTTTATAGTCTCTTCAAAGTTTTGTGACATAGTTTAGTTCACTTGAAATAGCTAGACAACACACCATATTAAAAACCAATCACACATACCACAATAAAATTTTGTCAACCAAAGAAAAAAAAATTGTTCAAATTTGTGGGTAACATAATTTAAAAAATAATTAAGTGCATGAAATCACAAAATAATAATAATTCCTCAATCCATCCAATACCAGAATACCGTGCAATTAACGCTTAAAAACAAGAAACGGAAATTTGGAAACGAAACCAACTACGAGCCCGTACGCGGTCGCGGTGACAGGGGGAAAAAAATCAGGGGTTTCGTTTCACCTTCTGGTTTTCTTGTGGTGCTGTCCATACATCGAAAACAAAGTCGAATCTATCAACACTCAAAAACCGGTCGGCCGTTAATAGGAGCAAAGTGAAGTGAATGGATTTTGCATTCAGGGGTCTAGAGGGGTGTTACGGGGCAGGAAAACTCCTTTTACACGCCGTGTTGACGAGTTCCATCCCCGCGGAAAGAAATCACGCCATCCGTTCTTCTAATTTGGGTAAAGTTTGTATCGTTCTAAACTAATGCCTTTCCTTTTAGCTCCAAATATGTAAATAAACACTATTTTAAAATTAATGTATATGAATGCAATAAATCACTTCTAATAAAATAACTGTACTAAGTAATTGTTGAGTGTGAAAAACACATGTAATCTTGATTAATAATTTGTTTTGCTGCCAAATGGCCTCAATTAATGTAAATTGCTCAATAATGTTTAAATGCATACTCATGTCAACTAATTTATAAAAAAAATGCCAATTAGTTAATTAGCCCAATAATTAGTAAAACTATATGAGTATGTATAGCTATTTGTGCAATGAAAAATTGCTGAAAAAAGCCAGATATAAAGTAACATTAACATTAGAGAAAAAAATCATCTCATAAATCAAAGAAATAATTAGTAAAAAAAAATAAAATGGCTATCAATAATTGAAAAAAAATATCAAAATGCCAAATAAGTAATATAAATAATACACTTTTTACAAGCCAAGAAGCAAACCAGTCGAGCGTGCAGTACGTCTCCCTATCAGAAAGAACTTTGTCGCCTCATAGGAATGCTTTGGAAAACAAGTTCATGCCCCCATTGTCCGTGAAGGATGGGTAAGAAAAATTTGAGACGTTATTTCGTACTTTCTCGTGATCTCTTATTACCAGTGTCATTTTTGTTTACTTTCTTATGCCAATATATATATATGCTTATATTCCAATTTAATCATTTATCTGAAAAGTTCTGTATGACCATCATATCAATATCTGTCCATTTTTGTTTTTCTGTAAAATCCTACATATATATAGTAACTCTTTTTAACCAAAAATAACTGCATCTCCAAAATAACAGTAACCCCGTCTTGCTGAGTAGGGGGAAAAAAAGGGGGGTTTTGTTGTGGGGTGATCTCAGTTAAAATGCTTGTTGTGAAAGGGGGATGGGGAAAGAAGGTTTGCGTTAGGTCTGTTCAAACCCAAACATAAATTATCGTTGTTTGTTTACGTTTGAGTTTGGCGTGCATAATGTTACATAAGTCCTACGGAGTTGTAAACATTTGTTTTCATAATCTAATGAGACCATATGTTTTAATAATTTTTTTATCTAAAGGATGTTCAATCGTATTATTTATTTGTTTTTGTTTCTAAACCACGATAATAATAAAATAGAGTAATAGATTTTCGTAAGACAGTTTTTCACATTTTAATCAAATTTTGGGTTTTTCTTTTTAAAGTTATCCCACACATAGTTGCATTGCAACCAATAATTTGTGATGGCATTTAATAACTCACTGTTTTGCAGCAATTTGTTAACACTTTGTAATTTTTTTGAATCATTATCGCAAATAAATTTAGAATAATTTTTTGTTATATTCTTATTATTCTTTTTATTCAATTTTTTATCATCTAACGAGTCACTAATTGGAGCATCTTTGCTCTGTAAAATATCATTTTCATTATTGTATTTTTCTTTTATTACATTCGCCAAAATATTTAACTCGTACATATATTTTAAGACGTTCTCTAAGCGATTCTTCCATTGTTTTTCAATTTTTTGATATCTATTTACGCATAAACTCGTTATATATTTTAATACACATCGAAAATTCCCATTATTTATAATTTGGCCAAATAATTTACTGGCAATAATTGTCAATAATAAAAGTAACAGAATCATATCGCAAATTTTTAATACAAGTTTCGAGATATTTCTTACAACACATTGTTTATAATCTTCAAATTTATTTTGTATTGATCGCCCAGCAATATTTTTGATACAATTCACCGCTTCATATAATTTTTCGAGATCCTGACTGTCTCCATCTGTTTGCACCTCTGTGTTTATTTTTGACATATTATTTTGCCGCGTTAAATTTAACTCTTCGCTATTATAATAATAATAATCATTTTTTGTGTTTCTCGTATCTTTGTTCGAAACGTCATTTTGTACATCATATGCTTTATTATCAATACATTTGATTTCCGGATCATTTTCGTCCGTAATTTCTTTATCAATATCTTGCAATGAACTAAAATCTTCAGTTTTTATAGTGTTTAATTCGTCACATATATTTTTATTTTGCGAAGTATTTTGCGACATTTCATTCTTTGTGCTTCTGTCTTTTAATTTGTCGTTAACTTGTTTTAGTCCATTTGTAATCTCAGCATTAATTTCCGTACCTATGTCATATCCTTTTGAATTTTGACATCTCATTTGTTTAGCGTTAATATTATTACATATATCCTCCGCTTTGATAACTTGTTCATCATGTAATTCAAACGCAAATTGTGATGGGTCATTTTCTTGTTTTTTGTTTGGCATTAATGCATTTTTATTCTCTTTGATTGAAATTTCCACTACTCTTGCTCTGTCAATTTTTTGAGTGTTTATAATGCTTTCATCAATTTTTTTATCCAGTGTTTTAATCTCCGTTGAATCTTTTAATTTAGGTTGTAAAGTTTGCATTTGACTAACATGATCAGTTTTATGTGATTGTAATTTTTTTGAAATACTTTGTTCATTTTTATTTTGGTACTGATTAGTGTTTTGAGGAAGTGTTTGATTTTGATCAATTTCTATGTGATATCGGTGTTGAGGGGATCTGTTTCTAAAAAAGAATTTTCTTGTGGTATGATTTGTTGAATATTAAATAAATGCTCAGTATGTTCATTTGTAATGTTATCTCTGATATCATTTTCTGGTGTAGGGAGAAGATGTCTGCTTTGTGGATAATTTGGCTGTGTATTAAAATGTGTATGTGGGTTTAGATTGTGTTCGCTTTGTTGAATTTGGTGATTTGATTGTTCATGTGTATTATGCCCGTTTTGTCTCTGGTTATTTGAAGTTTGTGGTGTAACGTTGTAAGGGATTTGTTGTGTTTGATGTTGAAAGTTTTGTTGAAAACCGTTTTGGTTGAAATTCATGGATTGTTGGGGGCCACTCTGAAATCGGTTGTGAGAATTGAAATGATTTTGTGTTGTGCGGAACTGCTGGTTTTGATGCGAATTTTGATGTCCTCTGTTCGGCCTACGTCTATTTTGATAGGATCTATTTTGACTATTTTGTTGTGATTGGGGTTGTTGGTTTTCGTATAAATTTTTGTACACAAAGCAATCTGCGGTGAAATGATTAGTACGTCCACATAGGTGGCAACTTTTTTGTTGACTTTGTGTATAGTTTGCTGATGCTTTTAAGTTATTTATTTCTTGTTTTAAGTTTAGTAAGTCCTGATTAGTAGTTGTGTTAGGGTCTTGTGTGTCTTCCGACAATAAATTATTAATTCTTAAGCCCATTATGCTATTGAGAGCACTTTGAATATTGGATGCAATTTTAATCGCATCTGCAAATGTATTTGGGTTGTTTTTGAGCACGTCTGTTTGTATTTCTATGTTTAAGGCAGAAATAAATTTCGCCAATCGCAATTTATCGAGCATTTGCTGCGTGTCTCCATTGATATTTATTTCTGATACACCCAGATAATCATTAGACGCAATTATTATTCTTTGTGCTAGATTATGCACTGATTCGGAATCACGTTGTTTTATGTTATTGAATTTTAACTGTTTTGTGGTTAAATCAGTTCCTTGATTAAAGTAATTAAGGAATTTAGTTTTTACTTGCTCATAATCCCTTAAATTTAGTAGTCCCGGATCGGTAATCAAAAATTGTAATGCCCTTCCTTTTAACTTAGATCTTAAAATCGTTATCTTTTCATCTGGGTTAAAATTCCCCAGTCTTGAAATTTGGTCGAATTGTTCGAAAAAGAAAGTGCATTCTTCTGCAGATTCCCCTTCGAAATAATTTAAGAGTGAGATATAATTGTTGTTACGCGCCATTTCCGGTTGACAAGCGTTTATTTGTTCCAAATTTGGGGGGTTGGGTTGCCTTCTTCTGGGAGGCATGGATAATCAAAATGCAAAGCAAAAAAAAATAACAATACTAAAATGCAAATCAACAAAATCAAAAGTTTTTAAAATGTTTCAATCAGAAAAAAAAATCCTGTTGGCACCATTGTCGCGGTGTGCATTTATGGTTTAACAAAAACAATGTCGTGATATCAAATAGTATGTGCATATATAAATATCAAATAATATATACATATATCCATCATTAGTATCGAATAGTGGTTAGTACAAAATAATTATAAAGTGAGCGTTGTGATTTGAATAACTGGGGCTGCGACTATCCCTGTCAGGTTGCATTAATTTTCCGAAATGAAATTGCAATATAATTAATAACATAATATGAAAACAATAAACTGCTCTAAATAAGGAATCCCAAATTTTTTCTAAGAAAGCAAGTTTATTAACCCAATTAAATGTGATAAAAATGAAAATTAAACAAACAAAGATAAATATATCTGGATTTAAGGAATGGATTGAGGTTGGATGAAGTAAATATATAAATAAAATAATTTAAATTAAAATTGTGGCATGTTAGATTACGTTTTCAATTGGGATTGAATAACTATGCAAAATGAGACTCACGGATTGATGCTCGGACTTCTATGCTAGTGGATGTATCGAGACGGGAACATTGGTATGGGAGTGCTGGAGGTTG
Source organism: Hylyphantes graminicola (assembly GCA_023701765.1). Taxonomy (NCBI): domain Eukaryota; kingdom Metazoa; phylum Arthropoda; class Arachnida; order Araneae; family Linyphiidae; genus Hylyphantes; species Hylyphantes graminicola. The sequence continues at coordinate 38,070,695 of CM043113.1, read as the reverse complement.
ACATCGGAGAATGGCGGTAGGCTGGGATCAGAGGACTGTGAGAGGCCAGGCCGTCGGAGAAATACAGCAGGCTGGGGTCAGAGTGCTGGAAGCTGCCAGGCCATCGGAGAGTCTCGGGAGGTTGACATCTCAGCGCTGGGAGTTGACGTCTGAGAGCGCCGGGTGGCTGGGATCTCAGCGGCCAGGTGCAGGCGGTGCGCTGGATTTCAGCGGATTTCAGCGGCCAGGTGCAGGCGGTGCGCTGGGAGCTCAACTGCCAGGTCTGGAGGTTATTCCTTAGATGCTGGAACAACAGATTAGGGTGCAGGCGTTTCACCAAGAGTCCATTTTACCGTGTTTGGAAATAGCGTACTCAGGACTGGAGCTGATGGGCGATGTAAGAGATTTTTTTGGATTCTAAAGCTTCATTTTTTTTATTATTCTCTTTCTTCGCTCCTTTTCTTGGCAAGATATATATATAAGTGCGGTTTTTCCTCCACGTCCTGGCCCGCCTTTTTTGTAGGCGTTGTCTATTCGTACTATTGGTTCAAATCTCCCTCTGTTTTATTGCCTCTGTCCAATAGAATCAGTGGGAAAGCCAGCTCGTTCCAGACATTTTTCGTAGAATTCCAAGTGAGACCACCTAGTGAGTTTGTCGCCAAGAGTTCTCTCGCTGTCACTCTGACTGCTAAGTCAATGAATTTATTGGCCTTTTTATGGCCCTACACACTGAAACTTCTTATCCGCGAGTCTCAAATCCCATTGTAAATTATTTCGCTACTGTGGGAAAGGAATGTTAAAAAAAGGAGCGATGCATTATTGTTACGATCAATTAATGCATCACGACAGATTGGTTAGGTTAGGTTTTGAATTATCGTCGCATTAGAGCTACACGAGGGCTATTGGCGACGGGTGTCGTATTTTAGAACCACAGTCAGGTGACGAGCCAACACCTGAATAGGCACCCAACGCAACCATTAAGGGCGACATCGTACGCAGCGTTAGGACTTTGAAGGATATTTAACGTGCACTCTGTACAGGCGTGTGTGAATGCTGGGTAAAATAACTACCATCTAATTCAACGCTTGTAACAAAATTTATTAAACAAAAACATTAACAAGAAGGTTATTATGAAATGTAAATTATTAAAGTTGCTTAGATTACTGGCACCGCACGCAGGCAGTAAACTTGGTAAAAGTTACTGTAAAAGAGCAAGATGGTCTGACGTGCAGTCCTTTTATAAACTGGCTTGAAGTGTGGTGCATGCGTATTGGCATTAACGGTACTTGAGCGCCACCAATGGTGTACACAGGAGGAGAAGAGCGCCGCCACTGCCGATCTCACGAACTTCTAGAATCAGCGCGTCGCCACAGGGGTCCCCCACTAGTCCGAAGGACGATAGTTCAACGATCAACAAAGCGTACGCGCCTTCCAGATCGTGTAGTATAAGACCTCGGTTCTGTGGTGGAAGTATCTGGGACAATAGAAGTGGAAGGTACCGTCGTAGCCTTGCTCGTATCCTGAGGAGAGTCGTCTTCGTGGAGGATGAATGCTGGTTTGAGTCGATCTAGGGACACTGTATCTTGACGCCCGTTGATGCCGAGGGTGAAGAACTTGTCAGATCGGGATATGACCTTGAAGGGACCTTTGGAAGGTTGCTCAAGTGGTCCTTTGTAAGGTTGCTCAAGTCTCCCGGACATCACGTCCGGGTCACCACTGTACAGGCGTGTGTGAATGCTGGGTTAAATAACTACTATCTAATTCAACGCTTGTAACAAAATTTATTAAACAAAAACATTAACAAGAAGGTTATTATGAAATGTAAATAATTAAAGTTGCTTAGATTACTGGCACCGCACGCAGGCAGTAAACTTGGTAAAAGTTACTGTAAAAGAGCAAGATAGTCTGACGTGCAGTCCTTTTATAAACTGGCTTGAAGTGTGGTGCATGCGTATTGGCATTAACGGTACTTGAGCGCCACCACTGGTGTACACAGGAGAAGAGCGCCGCCACTGCCGATCTCACGAACTTCTAGAATCAGCGCGTCGCCACAACTCCCTTACAAGGGGTATTATTTGTCGGACATTTTTGGCTGCACGGGCCGTTTATAGGTCGCAGTTATTTTGGCGATGCCCGGACCCGCATGCTAGGCGTGTGCCTAACCGACTGGGCTCCCCAGCCCTCTCAACCTATTTAATCATTTAACGTGCACTCCCTTACACGGGGTATTATTCGTCGGTCATTTTTGGCTGCAGGGGCCGTTTATAGGTCGCAGTTATTTTGGCGATGCCCGGACCCGAACCTGGGACCTTCCGCATGCTAAGCGAGTGCTTAACCGACTGGGCTCCCCAGCCCCTGAAATAAGAATGGTACTATGGTAACTGTTATTAAAATACATTTTGATAGTCGACTTCGTGGCTGAATAACCATTCAGCCACGAAGGAGCTGGCCAGTCACTGAGAATGTCCCGAGATCATATATTCACTGTGGACCTGAATAATTGTGTTATATGGTTCAGTGTATTTATACTAAGTATACTGCGGCATGAGTGCAAGCGCGTCAAATTTGCAGAGCTGAAAAATTTTGACGCTGCGAAACGTACGATGTCTCAAAGATTATGCTTGGGGCCTGCTCAGTTGTTGACCTCGTCACTTTACAAATGTTCGAAAATATCGGGGGGCTGGGGATCCCGGTAGTTAAGTACTCGCTTAGCATGCGGAAGGTCCCAGGTTCGGGTCCGGGCATCGCCAAAATAGCTGCCGACCTATAAACGGCTCGTGCAGCCCAAAATGTCCGACGATTAATACCCCGTGTAAGGGAGTGCACGTTAAATATCCTTCAAAGTCCTAACGCTGCGTACGATGTCGCCCTTAAGAGGGACTGTCAGTCCTATACACGTAATGCTTTATTTTTCAAATCACAGTTTCTTGTAAAGTATTTTTTAAACGTATGATCTGTTTGCACCAGATACGCAAATAGGGATGAAAGACAATTTAAAAAAGATTTGAAGGAACCATATCAATCAGTTATTTAATTATTAATTTTTTTTAAAGCTTCATTTTGAGAATCGTGGCGACATCTGTAGGACAACTTGGCTTAATTGATTAAAAAGATTTTTTATTAATATAAATAATTCACTCATGCATTATCTTTGTATGTTAATACATAACTTAAATGATGCTTTTACATTTCAAGTACTTTTTATGACAAAAACGTTCATAACAAACGAGAATCTATGATTTTAAAATTTGATGACACACAAAAATAAATGTCGCCAAATCATAGAATGAAAAAAACGCCAATATCTCAATAGTTCAAACTGTAAACCTAAACTACATGGAAAAGTGGGCGGAGCTCGTTATAAATCCAGTCAAAGAATTTCGCGCGCGACTTTTAAACTAGATTACTTTAGTTGTAGTGTAGGTTGGATACTATAAGCGATTTTGATAGGTACAGCTGTGGAAAAAGTACCCACTAGTGATTATTTCGAACTCTAGTCATCCTATAGAATCGGACCTTTTTGACCTTGTGTTTATATAACATCATGAGTTAATTGCAGGACAAAAAAAATGCATAAAGGGCCGTCTTCATATTAAAAATGCTATTAACTTTCAAATTTCCAATGGCAGCACCCAATTTTAATAATTTAGAAATAAGTAAACTCCCGATTATCCGCGGGTGGATTATCCGCTTTGCGGATTATCCGCGATCCACGATCTCCCCACCTTTTTGTTCCTCAGCAAAAATAATAATTTAACAAACGCAGATAAATGAAATTTATCTGTTTCAAAACTTTTCGGAAGAATGCATTTCAAGAACTACGAACACATGCAAAGAACGACGAATACACTTAATTTAAATAACTAAGAAAACATTATAAGAACAACGACTACATTACAATAAGAATGACTTAAGAAACCTGATGTCTGCCAAAATGTGTTCGGCCAGGTGCAAATCAAGTGCAATCAAATTTTGACGAAAAGCGTCACTTGTAAAATAAACTGCCCGCGATTTTAATTAACTTCTTAGAGTGGTTTTTTTATTGTTCGTTTTCGTTTCTCACTTATTTCGCTACGATGTACAACTGATTAAAAAGGTAGGAAAAAGATGCACTAAAAAGCAAATGCGTTTGCAGTATGACGTAGGAGAACAGTGAGAGACATTTTGAAGCAAAAAGACAAAACTCTCACAATTTGCATCCACATCCGACAGTTCGACCTCTTTGACTAAAAGAAAAACTATGACAGCCAGCAAAAGAACATATAATGCAGCTGTATTTTAAAATTTGTGATCCCTATTTTATTTCTTTACTATTTTTGTATTATTTCATTATTTATTCTTTACTTTTGCGGATTATCCGCGAATTCGCTTATCCGTGGATGCCGCGCCACCCAATTACGCGGATAATCGGGAGTTTACTGTATTAAGAATCCTCATAAACCCTTAAATCTTAGTTTTTGTTACAATTTGGCTGAATATTTGACGAGTTATTCAATCGAATCACTTGGTGACCTTTGGTTTACCATTTCTAAAATGACGGCCGTAGTCTGTGGGTTTATTGAAGGGAGAAAAATAAATGTTAATTTAAAGATCTTTAGGGAGGGGTCCTGGGATGTATAGTCAATGAGGATGAAGCCCTGAAGTTATTTTTAGAATATTTTATAATCTTTTTTTAAATTCGAAAAAAAAAAAATTTAATAGAAAAGAAGGTATTGACATGGTATTCTTCCCAAAGTGTCCCGTCCTGTCCTTACTTCGGTGACGAAATCTGTTCTATCGATCAGATCTTAAGAATCATTTTTGTCATCGAAAGGTAGGACAGCAGGGACCTAACTTTCATACTTTTTGTTCTTCTGTTTGTACGTCCATACGGACAGCTGTCATCGTGTCATGTCGACGAACGACCCATTAAAGTGGCATTGGAATTTAATTTTTAGTCATTTAAATTACTATTGCCTCATCAGCAATATCACGAAAAAACCTTAATTGAAATGTTAAGGATTATTAATTTTTTCTTTGCAAATCGATTTGGAATGGCGTTATAAAAAATATACCGCAATGTGATTTTTTTTAATGTTTATTATATTTGTTTACTAAGAAAGTGATTCAGAGTGTTACTTTTTTTTTGCTTAAAGAGCTAAGTGGTACTAATTTACAATTACATTCCTTTAATTATCAGTGCAATTTGGAGTTTATTCATGATTATCATCGCTAAATGTTCTGGAAATATCAGGTTTTTTCAAATATTATAGTTAATGATTGTTATTTAATTATAAGTGTCGCAAATATGCAAAATTTAAGTAAAAGGAACAGTAGCTAAAAAACGTTTTAACGACAGAAAAAAAACCAACAAATTTATTTCAAAGAAAAAAGAACACTGACATTTTACACTGTTGCCAAAAGTTACAAATTATGTTTCACACAGACAATAAATGAATATTAGCGCGCGTGACATCTTCCGATATATAAAGTGGGATGCTAATTTATGGTGTTTCACTACATTCTCCCACCTTTGAACTTGAGGAAAAAACTTAGAATACAAGCACTAGTAGTACTGCAAGTTCAAACGACTTGGAGCTCGGGAGCATCGCCCGTATCTGGTTCGTATACTCGTATCTTTGAGTCCAGAATCGATGTTTTCGGACGGTAAGTCATTTGTCTGGAAGTGTGACCTTTCAGCTTCTTGTACTTCAAGTGGATACAGACGTTGTAGCGGCCGTAAAAATGTTCCAGACCTGGTCTTTACTTGGGCAAGTCGAACATTCCCATCTTTTCCGGGATACAACTTTAAAACCCTCGCTAAAGGCCAGCTCAGCCTTTTGGAGTTCGTATCGCCTACTAATACGACATCTCCTTCTTTCACATGTTGATCCCCTTTAACTTTGTAATATTCTCTTAGCTGTCCAAGATATTCAATCCGGAAACGTTTCCGCAGGTCTTCTCGGACACGAAGCCTATAAGCCAATCTTCTATTCAACCTCTTTGCATCTATTTCTTCAAAGTCTGCCACTCCAAACTCTTCGATTTCATTTAAAAACATTGATGGTGACAGCACCTTTAAATCATCGAGGTCTTCAGAGACGTAAGTCATTGGTCTAGAGTTGATTAAACTCTCTGCTTCGCATAAAACTGTACTTAACTCTTCAGTCTGTAAGCAAGCATTGCCAATTACTCTTCTAAGAATTCTTTTCAGTAAACCAATCAGCCTTTCCCAAAAACCTCCCCACCATGGTGCTGATGGAGGGTTGAACTTCCATTGGATTTTTTTAATCGTTGCTACATCTTGTACTTTTTCCCAGTTTACATATCGAAAGGCATTAGATGTTCCAACTAGATTAGTTCCATTGTCTGAGTAAATAGTTGACGGTCGTCCCCTTCGGGCTATGAACCTTCTCAGAGCTAAAATGAAGCTGTCAGTTGTCAACAATGCTACTAATTCAATGTGAACAGCACGATATACTGCGCAGGTAAACATGACAATCCAACATTTTGTTTTATCTTTCAAGTACAAAGGCCCACACAAATCGACTCCGATAACTTCAAATATTTTCGCTTCCCGCACACGATCTTCTGGCAAGGGGGCTTCTGGAATCTTGATTGGAGCTGTCGTGAACCTCGCACATTTTATGCACCTTTTCAAAACCTTCCTAATGGTCTTTCTACTCTTTAATATCCAATAACGTTCTCGTAATCTTGTCATAAGGACTTGAATTCCAGCGTGGCAATTATCCGCATGTTCTTGCAAGATTAGTTTCTCTACCAGTTGATGCCCAGACGGTAATAACACTGGATATCGAAAAGCCTTGAGATCTTCTCTCATAGATATTCTTGACTTTACTTTTATCAGTCCATCTTCATCTAAATAGGTCTGGATGTTAAAGGTTTGTTCATAAAAACTCTCTTTCTGAACTTGTTTCCAAATGACTGTTTCTGCATATTCTATTTCTTCCACTGACAGTTCTCCTCGAACCTTTTCCTTTGGTTCTTTACAGTTTTTCAGAAAACGCAGAATCCAGCCCATTACTCTCGTGATCTTTCTAAATGAAGATATTCTTGAGGAAAATTTGAACTTCACAGTGGTGACGTTTGTGGCAGCAACAATGGTTTTCTTCTTCTCTGCTTGTACTATGTCCATATTTGGAAGGGCATGAGAGGTAGGCCATTCTTCTTCCGGATTCCTCAACCATTGAGGTCCCTCCCACCATTTTAACTGGAGCAACCTATCCGCAGAGCATCCTCGAGACGGTAAATCAGCTGGATTTTCGACGCCAGGAATATGTTTCCAGCAGTCAGGTTCGGTAAACTTTCTAATTTCATTGACTCTGTTCATGACGAAAACACTCCAATTTTCATTGCGTTTAATCCAATACAAAGCATTGGTGGAGTCCGACCAAAAGGTGATAGGTACATTTTCGAAACCAAGATCAATAATCACCTTATGTGAAAGTCTTGCACCTATGAGACAAGCTAACAACTCGAGCCTAGAAATTGAAACTTTCTTGAGAGGCGCCACCCTACTTCGAGCTTGTACTAAAGAGCATTCAACATGATTTGCAGTTTCGTATCTTAAATATATACATGTCGCATAAGCACTTTGAGAGGCATCGCAAAAGACATGCAATTGTATAAGTTTACTGTCAGTTTGTAAAATCCATCTTGGAATTCTTATCTCTTGTAGCTTTGTTAAGGCTTTCCACCATTTTCTGAACTCCTTTGAAATGTCTTCTGGTAACTCTGCATCCCAAGACAGTTTTAAAGTCCAAGATTTTTGCAACATCAGTTTGGGTATAAGCATCACAGGGCTTGTATAACCAATCGGGTCAAATATACTGCTAGATACAGAAAGGACTTTTCTTTTCGTCAAAGTTTCTTCACAATCAAAGTCCTTGACAACGCAAGACAAAGTATCATCACTAATGTTCCAATTCAAGCCTAGCAGATTAGTCTTCTCTACACCAGTGTGATCTAGAACCCTTGAGTCGACATTACTGATCCAATCTCGTAGATTAAATTGAGCGCTAGACAAAAGAAAGCGAGACTCCAAAACAAATTTTTCCATTTCTTCCACATTATCGAAGCTAGCGATGCAGTTGTCCACATAGAAAGAAGTTTTTAAGTGCTGTGCAGTACTTCGCAGTTCTACGGGTGAGGCATCTAAATGATGATTCAGAGTTACGTTTAGCAGAAACGGACTCGATGTAATACCAAATACAACTCGTTTATGTCTATATTCTACTACATTCTGTGCTTCATCATACCAAAGAAACCTTAAGAAGTCGCGATCACTTTCACGAATTCCAATTTGCAAAAAGGCTTTCTCAATATCTGATGTCACTGCAACAGCTTTCAATCTGAATTTGATCAACAAAGACGGTATATCTGCTACCATGTTTGGACCCTTTTCCAAACAGTCGTTGAGTGAGAGCATTCCTTTTCTTTTAGCAGAAGCATCAAATACGGGTCGAATTTTCGTGCTAGCACTGCTCTCTTTTATCACAGCTCTGTGTGGAAGATAATGCACTTCATTGTTCGAAGCATCAGGTGCCAGCTCTATAATTCCCTTTGACAACCAATCCTGGAAAACTGCTCCGTATTCATTTACATGACCCGAATTTTCCAGTTTTTTCTTCGTCGTGCATAGCCTCTTTTCTGCCCCTTCTCTGTTACTGCCTAAATTGCTCCTTTCACGAACCCATGGCAACGCAACTTCGTATCTTCCTTCAAAATCTCTGTTAACAGTTCGTTTGAAGTGGGCAACTGTTTCTTCTCGTATTAACTCTTCGCTCTTGTCATTTGGTGATTCAGAAATGCCTATCAAATCTAACTTCCACAAATTATCTATATTGTTGCATAGAAGCGAAGTAACAGTTAACACGTCGCTCGTATTTCTGGCCTGAGCTCGAGGAATTTTTCCCATCAGTGTCCAACCTAATTTCGTATGAACAGCTACTGGCCCAGTTTTACAGGAATGTAATTTCCCTGTTAACAATTTTCCTGCCACATCCGCTCCAATTAATAAATGAATTTTGGTGTCCATACGTCTAGACTTGTCTTCTCTATCTGAAATACTTATATTCATGCATTCCATTTCAGTGATCCATTCTCCAAATGGTACTCTTGCTATTTCATTGCAAATTTTCTTTTGGTCCAATACCTTAATGCGACAGTCAAAGGTCCTTTCAAAGTCACTTAAATTCAAAATGTATTCTTTATGAGACTCTTCTTCAGTTTGTTCTCCACCAAATAATGTGTGTATAATTTTAACTTCCTTTATTGGCTCAAAACCCATAACGTCTATTATTTCCTTGGTTGCATAGGACCTCTGGGAACCTGTGTCAATCATTGCTCTTATTAACGCTTCTTTATCGCCATTACTCACTTTAACAGTAAGAGTTTGCAGAAGGACATCAATTTCATCCGTTTGGTTTGATAAAACACTGTTTTCAGAGTGCCTATTATTTGTGACTTCGTTGGACGCATCCTTAGAACCATTCTGTCGATTCTTTTTTCCATAACACATAACTGTATTGTGTCCTCGAACCCCACACTTTGAGCATTTGATGTTCATTGGGCATGATTGTGAATTATGATTTGGTCGCAAGCACTTGAAACATGCATTATTTTTCAGTAAAACAGACTTTTTCTCATCATAAGACATGTTAGAGGTTGCTTTACATTCGTGACTTTTATGTGATTTTTCACAAAATATACAAACTGGCCCTTTATCCGCTGTAATCAATAAAGATGAGGCAGTTGGTATGCGGTTGGCATTTTCTTCAAATTTCTTTTTCTTCGTTTTCGTTTCATTATCTTTATTTATCCCAAAACCGGACATCGCCAAACTTATCCGTTCCTCACCTTCAACTTCAGTTTTCAAAAAATTCATTAGGTCATCCAGTCTGTCTTTAGCTTCTTTCTTCGAATGTGAAGTGACACTTCGATTCCAAGCCTTCAAAAAGTCATGAGGAAAACAGGATTCTACCATTGGATAGAGTATTGAGGCACATTTATCTGTAGTTACGCCTAACGTATCAAGGGCCCTCATATAGGATTCAAGTTTGTCGTACAAATAAGTGATGCATGGTTTCTCTTGAGTCTGCACGGAAATAATAAGTTTCAACAATTCTCTTACATATACCTCAATTAAAAGGTCTTCTTTTCCGAACCTTGTTCTCAAGGATTCCACTGCTTTTACATAATTATTCCCATTCGGTGGAAAACTCTCTATGACTTCCCTTGCCCTTGATCCAACAACTGTGGCTTGGACCAGGTACTGGAACTTGTCTTCCGGTGCTATATCCTCATCATTGTGGATGCTAGAAAACTGTCCCCAGAACGGCAACCATTCTTTGATGTCACCTCCAAATTTCCTAAATTCCAATTTTGGAAGTGTAAATTTTCTCTTACAATTATCTTCATTTGGGAAGGCTAAAGCGTTAAACTGATTAGAATTGGCACCTTGGGTAGCTTGTATTCTCGCCAACTCGATTTTCATATCGTTTTCTTGCTTAGCCTTTTGCAATTCAAACTCCCTGTCTTTTTCTTCTTTCGCCAATTTCAATGCCATTTCTTCTTTTTCTCTCGCCAATTTCAATGCCAATTCTTTTTCTTCTTTTTCTCTCGACAAATCTTCCTTTCTTTCAGCTACCGCTGTCGTCAAAAGCTCTTGAACAAATCCCGGATCATCTTTTGTTGTTTGGTTTTCCGAAATCTTCTTTTTAATATCGCCAATATTCATCTCCGGCAATACATTTTACCCTAACGCTTCGGCCACTGTTTTTAAATCGTCCTTCTTTAAGCCTTTCACTTTGAACACAGATTCCATTTCGTAGCAAATAAATAATAGTTTTTACCTTGTAGCAAAAAGTTCGTCCGAGACCTTACACGCTCGAATCCCGGCAGGGATGCCAAATGTCGCAAATATGCAAAATTTAAGTAAAAGGAACAGTAGCTAAAAAACGTTTTAACGACAGAAAAAAAACCAACAAATTTATTTCAAAGAAAAAAGAACACTGACATTTTACACTGTTGCCAAAAGTTACAAATTATGTTTCACACAGACAATAAATGAATATTAGCGCGCGTGACATCTTCCGATATATAAAGTGGGATGCTAATTTATGGTGTTTCACTACAATAAGAATCTCGTGTAATTTAAGGTGAGATTTTCAAAGCATTGCCAAAGATCACGGAAAGGATGCTACAGGATTTGACTCATTCAATTTTACTTAATTATTGGCAATTACTTAATTATCGCAAGTGGCCATCTGAAGACCCTTACTTTTCTTGAAGTACGCAAGCTTTTCCCAATTTGTACGAAGTGTTCTACGGAAATGGCCTCGCCTGACCACATTTTGGACTGCCTTAATCTTTCCTGGGACGATCTTCTCAAGGACCCCTTGTGTTTCCTGGACTTTTTGCGTGTTCATGGACTCATGGAATTAGTCTAGCTATCGCTAGCCTGGAGGATTTGTAAAAAAAAATAATTATTCTTCAAACTACAAATAAATTTAGCAAACTATAAAGATTATTTATTTAATTTGCTGAAGGAAAATAGTAGTTATAGTAGCCAATTTTTAGAGTTGAAGATTCAAATTGTAACTGAATGCTGGGTTAGTCTATATTTGTTCTAAAGTTATAAATCTTGTGCGGAAGTGGTTATAAGTGGCAGTTAATGTTATTATAATACCCTTGCCTTTCAACGAGAATTTCATTCTAGTATTTAAGTAACTGCACATGTAGGCTTTCTAATTCTTTTAGAACTTCTCGAGCAATATTCAAGAACATGCGTCGTTTGGTGGCAGAGTACTGAACGTTTAATGTGCCAATCACGCAGTATGACGCTATTTTAGAGGAATTGAAAAGTTTGCAAAAAACACGTCAAGATTTCCCGGCTCCAAAGGTGTGCAATGTAGAAAGCTTCTTTCAGAACGAATGTACAGATTAGTGGCGGGAGTAAGGCTTGTAATAAAGAGACTCAGTGTCTAATTTACAAGAGCAAGCGAATGAACAAATTGACAAACTGTCACTAGCAATACAAAAGGTTCCTGCACATGTTTTTGGAGACCATAAACCCGCGTTTGTTTGTATCTTGCTGACCTTATTATTGCCTTTAAAACTGCTAATACGACAGATTCATTATACATTGGGGTTACTACTTTTGCATTAGTATGCCATTAGTTTTAACAAACATAAAGATTGCTACGCCAACAATTAAAGTACGGAACTAGATTTAAGGGGTCATAAGAGTCTTAAAAATGTGGAAAGAAGGTACTACAAAGCATAGTTTGATCTTTCATGCAATTTCTTAACTACTCAATATAAAAGTATAATTTTTTTATATGCAATTCTATAAGATTTACTTATTATAAAACAAATTTAAAAATTTAAGAAACTTCAGCCAAAACTAAAATAAATGATAACAAACATAAAACTATTGGAACACATTGGGATTAGGCTTGCACGCGAAATTTTGAGGTCAAATTTGAAGAAATTACCAAGAAAATGACTTTATATTGTACAAATATGTACAAACAAAGACTTACACCTAATTTTAAGCTCAATTTTCATTAGAAATTATTTTAAGAGCTTTTTTTCTAAAACGTTTATATTTTTTTTTTAGAAAAAAAGCTCTTAAAATAATTTCTAATTAAAATTGAGCTCAGAATTTAGGTATAAGTCTTTGATTGTACATATTTGTACAATATAAAGTCATTTTCTTGCTCATTTCTTCAATTTTGACCTCAAAATTTGGCGCGCAAGCCTAATCCCAATTTGTTCAAATAGTTTTATGTTTGTTATCATTTATTTTAGATTTGGCTAAAGTTTCATAAATTTTAAAATTTGTTTTATAATAAGTAAATTTTATAGAATTTCATATAAAAAATTTACTTATATGTTGAGTAGATAAAAAGTTACATAAATGATCAAACTATGCTTTGTAGTACCCTCTTTGCACATTTTTAAGACTCCTATGACCCCTTAAAAACAAAACTGTTTATGTGCCAAAGCTAAGTTAGTATTCCGAAGTTTACAGGAATGACTTTATAGTATTCGTAGCGGTATCACATCTCTCGATAATTTTAAATAGAAAGATAATATATTAGTACGGTGCAAACCAGAAAAGAAATTGTTTCCTGAAAGATCGTAAGATTTACAAAATAAATATAATTTATTAAACAAATAAAAAAAATGAAAGAGAAATAACCAAGCAACACAAATAATAAATTTCCAGAAAATCGTTCCGGCTATCAAAAGTGTACGTGTACCGGAACCAGTATTCGTTAGTCAACCCTTGATTACAATCGAATCCTCTTTATTTTGAGATGAAATCTTGCCGCGTGCACCACACCCCAGAAAGAGAAACGTATCCCCTTTTTTAAGTCGCCAGACGTATCATTTGGCGAAAGTTTGTAATGCCACCTGGTGAGTCAGAATCAAAATAAATTTGGCTGATAAATTCTCTTAACGGTTGCGTTGGGTGCCTATTCAGGTGTTGGCTTGTCACCTGACTGTGGTTCTAAAATACGACGCCCGTCGCCAATAGCCCTCGTGTAGCTCTAGTGCGACGATAATTCAAACCTAACCTAATCGAAAATATCAGACGTTATTGGTTGTGTTTAAGCTATGTATAGAAGCAAGAAATATACAGCCGGAAAAAGTTTAACCTACCTACCTACTTTGCTATAAAGTTAAAAACCTACCGAAAAAAAATGAAAGAAATACTTCTGATAATTGTATATTTAACTTCAAAACAGTTTTCTTTGTATACTCGAAATCTTTCGAAGTACCTATGCACATTAAAGTTAAACAAAATAAAAATTTATGTGTTAATTGTCGCAAAATAAAAATATCGTATCAAAAAAAATATCGTTAATTATCGCAATTACCGTTTTATATTCATTGACTAGATTCAAAAGAGAAAATTCACAAAATCTTTAAATATACTACACTCTTAAAACAAAAGAGTGAAATCCACTCCAGTTGGAGAAGTGCATTTTTGACACTGGAAAGGAATGAATATTAACTCAGACTGAGTTAAAATCACTCGTTTGGAGTGATCCTGTCGGAGGTTTAACACACAAAGGATCCACTCCAAAAGGAGAAGTGCATTTTCCAGACTGGAGGAGTGAAAATTAATCAGACTGAGTTAAAATCGCTCGCTCGTTTTAAGAGTGCAGTGCATCTCGTGATCAATGATATATTATATTAAAAATTATAAAAATAGATATTTATGCAACTAGTGCGAAAAGTAATGCTTTTTAAAACAAGTGGATTTTATTTCACGAGCGAGGTACGAGCGAGTGAAATAAAGACACGTGTTTTAAAAAGTTTACTTTTCGCACGTGTTTCATACACTATTTTTTATAATTGCGTGAAAAAAATCAGATCTCATTGGTTCAAAAATAATTCACGTGCTAATTAGACTAAAATAGACTAAGAGATGTCAAGGAAAACAACCAATGAACTCGCAGTTCGGAGAGCGTGACGCTATAAAAAACCAATAAGCATGTTTCAACATTTTGTCAAAGAAAGCAACCAATGAACTCACAGTTCGAAGGGCGTGACAAGAAATATTCCCATCGCGAGAAAAAAAATTCATTGATTCAAAAATAATTCACGCGCATAATATTTTTAAATACAGCAGATCGATAAATCTTTGGATTTTATGAGTATTATCAAATCGAAATTTTACTTGAAATGTTGGCATCTTGTAAAAAGAGTGCGACAATAGTTATTTAAGCAACTAGTTCCGAAAATGATACTTTATTAAGCGAGTGGCTTTTATTTCACGAGCGAGGTACGAGCGAGTGAAATTATGACACGAGCTTAATAAAGTATTATTTGGAACGTGCTTGCTTACAATATTTTTTATAATGACGTGCTAAAAAGTATTTCTACCAATGAGTGATTTTCATGACATCCTTTAGTTTCCATGGAGATATTCGAAAATGCAAAGTAGTGAAAGAAAAGTTGCAAAATACTTTTCTATTTTGAATCAAAATATTATTTAGATTAATTAGTGCTACCGAACATAGGTGAAAATGAATTTGAAATGATGTTCGACCAACTTCCAGATTAAATTAACAAAGCAGCTAATCAAGTTTGGTCGAATCTTATTCCAGAAAAGTATTGTTTGGAGTGAAATTTGTGTTCTTACTTTTATCTTATTTCATTTCCTTTAATAGTTTTTGTAATACTTTTAGTTTCCATGGATATTAGAAAATGCAAAAGTAATGAACCAATAGAATTAACTGAGTTTCGTGACCATTTAGTTTCCATGGAGAAATTCATGACATCATTTTGCTTTTCTACCAATCAGATACTCTTATTTACTTTACCAAACTGTGCCGAAAATTAAACTTTCGCTCACTGTCTGTGACGCAAGCACGTAAAGTGTCATTTTCGCAACGATTTATGAATGAATATGATATAAAAAAGTGAACTTTTTTGCACGTTGTTATAAAAAGTCTTTTTTTCACTGCTTTTGGGTGAAAAAAAGTACTTTTTTTCACTGTTTCAAAAAGTCTAGCTTTGTGCACGCGTCTGATATTGAAATTATAATGTAAAAGTCGGCTTTTTTTCACGCAATTATAAAATAGATATTTATGCAACTAGTGCGAAAAGTAATGCTTTTTAAAACAAGTGGATTTTATTTCACGAGCGAGGTACGAGCGAGTGAAATAAAGACACAAGTGTTTTAAAAAGTTTACTTTTTGCACGTGTTTCATTCACTATTTTTTATAATTGCGTGAAAAAATCACATCTCATTGGTTCAAAAATAATTCACGTGCTAATTAGACTAAAATAGACTAAGAGATGTTAAGGAAAACAACCAATGAACTCGCAGTTCAGAGTGCGTGACGCTAAAAAAAACCAATAAGCGTGTTTCAACATTTTGTCAAAGAAAGCAACCAATGAACTCGCAGTTCGAAGGGCGTGACTTAAGAAATATTCCCATCGCGAGAAAAAAAATTCATTGATTTAAAAATAATTCACGCGCATAATATTTTTAAATACAGCAGATCGATAAATCTTTGGATTTTATGAGTATTATCAAATCGAAATTTTACTTGAAATGTTGGCATCTTATAAAAAGAGTGCGACAAAGTCTTTTTTTCACTGCTTTTGGGTGAAAAAAAGTACTTTTTTTCACTGTTTCAAAAAGTCTAGCTTTGTACACGCGTCTGATATTGAAATTATAATGTAAAAGTCGGCTTTTTTTCACGCAATTATAAAAAAAATATTGGGCACTTATTACAATAAGTATGTCAATTTTCAAGTGACTTTGAAAGTTGTAATAATTAATATGTTTTCAATAACAGTTATATGGAACTTATATACTATTAGGCGTTTGTCTGTAAAGTTTCTATGACATTTAAACCATTTACCGATTGTTGAATTATGAAACTAGCATATTATTCAACTTAAAATCTAGCACGGCAATATAAACCAAATTGCGCGCCAACTGTCAGCATACCGATCCTCTCTCTTGCTGGGCAACGCGGGTTTTGTGCTTGTGACTAAATTACAAATTAAATTACACCAGTAAAAATACTATTTACTAAGTAAGTCAGTTGAAAATAATGCGTTTCCCAGAAATATATGTAGAGCAACTTGCTTCACGTTGTGCAAAGTGGTTCTTCAAAAATGATGGAATTATTGAATGAGTTAAAATGCTTAGGGTCATATGGGGGAATTATGGATCAAAAAAACACAACATCCTATTTTTTTCTAAAGTATGAAAGATAGAAAGATTTAATTTTGCATGGAGTAAGCTTAAAAAATTTAAAATTTATTTAAATAATAACTTTACCTAAAACTTAATTATTATTAGTTTTATTTTAATTATTGAGTGATCAGGAATTACCCCGGGTTTGGGCAATTATGGATCACACATGGGGTAATTATGGATCACCCTTTTTTTTATATACAAATGCATATTAAAAGTAAATTAATGCTTCAAATTATCATTTTTAGCACATAAAAAGATTGTTTTAGCACATAAAAGTAATGAAAACGAAACTTGGCATATTTTTTTACGCCAAGTTAGAATTCTCCCTCATACATGTATAATGAACCATCAAAAGAACTCTATTTTGACAAAAAAAAATTCAATTTACTCTATTAGAGCAATCCAAACTGAATTATATCGCACAAATAAATATTCTTTCAGAAGTTTTTAGTTTAAATATAGTTTCTAATAAGTTTAACGCAATGGCAACAGTGAAAATATTGAATAAAAATAGAATTTTCATGCTATTTCAATGTAGATTAAATTTTTTGTTATTTAAATTTTAAATAAACTTCTAATTTGAATTTTTTAATGAAATTTGGAATGCAGCCTAATCTGATTTTATGCTTCAAAATGACATATACCACTTAGCTAAAAACACATGAAAAACTAAAAAATATCACTGATCCAGAATTACCCCAGTGATCCAGAATTACCCCAGTAAACTGGGGGATAAATCGATATACCTTTAAAATCATTAAAAAAAATTATTATGAATTTTTTTTATCGGATTGAAAAGCTTGGACCTTTTCCTATTGAAAAATGGCACCAACAAAATAGTTAGTTCAAATATGTTTCTCCAGTATGAATCTTAAAAAAAATTCATGTTTTTCAAAGATAATCTTTTTTGAAGATGTTTTTATAGTAGTGTTAAAAGTATTTTTTTCTATTTTTTGCTGCAGAGTTACATTGTTTTTGAAAATGATATAAGAAAATAGAATGTATAAGGATGACTTGGCATAATTTTTTTTTTCTAAAAACCATTTTTAATCCTTAAAACTTATTGATCATTATTTACCCCGGAAAGAGAGTGATCCATAATTCCCCCATGTGACCCTAACTGTTGCTTAAGTCATTTTTTCGTTATCAAAGTGGCAAAGTAGACATTATTAAATATTTATAAGTTTGAATAAAAAATTTAATTTGCTTAAGTTTCTTTAACGCTTAATGTCTTAAAGAAGTTGTAACCAAGCTCTGACAGTAAGCATTATAGATTTCGTTTAGTAGGTTTATCCCCTTTCGACCGGCGGTCAGGTGGCGCTGATTTAAAATTATGAGACTAAATTTAGAGTTTTATCGAAAAAAAAAATGCGTTAAATAGCATCAATGCCAGCAACTACTTAAAAACAAAGTCATTTTTTATACAAATAACGAATGGTACAAGTCAGCTTCTTCGCTATCAATATTTTTGAAGAGCTTGAACATTCTCTTTACTACCCGCACGATCGTGCGAGCCCGGTCGGAAAGGGTTATTAATAACTTGAATACTATTAAAGTGATGACATGAGCATTAGTTGTCTTTTAACAACAGAAAAGGCGGGTCCTCCATTCATGGTGATGTCATTTCTCTAATTTTGAGAATATCTTAAATTTCAATAACTTAATATGGAATATTAGGTAATGAAAGTACTGTGTTGGGTTAAAAGGAAACTACCTTTCCGAGAAAAAGTTGGAAAGTTAGATTTTGTTGTTATCTTCACTTTTTAGAATGTCTTGGGAAAACTTGCTTTTGAACATATCTGTCTGTCAGACTGTCAGCCTGAAATAATTATATAGCTCTAATAAAAAGAGCTATAGACTTTTTAACATATGACTTTCTGAGTAAATTTGATACATAACTTCCCAGTACTTGACAGGCGTCATAATAAATGTTTTGTGAAAATTGTTCATGTGTAAATGATAGCTGCCATAGAATGTTGGAGGTTTTAAAGTTATCAAAATTACTTTATATAGTACATAATAACCTTAAAATGCATTCATTTATTGATTGGTACTAGGAAACAGCGAATGGTCCCCCACCTCAGCTCTTTTATTTTTTATTTTTAATTTCGGAGCTAAATAACACATATCACATCATTTGAAAAACAACAACAACTGCAAAAAACTTATTTCGAGCAAAAAAGTCTAAAAAGACATTTTATTTGTAACATTAATATGCGAATCTTAAATACCTTTCCAGCTTTTCCCCCAAGGGATACAAATTTGGACTTTTGCGGTTCACTAGTTTTGCAGTTTAAAATACATAGGAAAGTTCTTTACATCATCATTATCATGGCTTTAAATCTCACTTGAGTGCGTTTGGCGTCCGTATCACTGCAAATGAGGGAAACGCTTGAAGTACTTAGCGATCTCATTTGAACCCCTCCAAACCCGTCATTAGCGTAAGAGTCGCATTGGCGAAGCTTTTTATGAAACGCAGATAAGAAGAATAAAAAGCTATTTGATGTGGGATGAGATCCTACGGTTCACCTGGTTTTTCAGTTTAAAAACCAGTTATTTTCATTGAGACTGGGAGGCTTTTTTTGCTGGTATGGACTTTATCAAGGTTTAAAATTCCCCATTAATATTTGAATGCATACATTTGTGTTGATATATGTATAATAATTAGATTATTTAGTTAAGTTTACTTACAAGTCAAGAAGATTCTTTTTTATATTTTTAGGAATCTGTTTACGAGTTTGGCTCTCTCAAGTTTAAAGTAACTTAATTTGAATATTTTTCACTGTTCAATTGACCTGTATCTCGTCAAGCTGATGTTTCTAGAAGCATGTGTAATACTAATACTAATTCTTACTTTTTTTCATTAACATTGTTAATTAATCCTATAATATTGTACAAAATCAAAAGGTGAGCATTTTGAAAAGAAAATTGCCGCACTTAATTAAAAAAAAGTTTGCATCTAAGTAAAACATAAGCAATACTAAAAAAATTGCAATAATTTGCTTCAAGAAAGGAATTTGTGGCTCAAATTACTCTTAATACAAAAGCAAACTGTCATTAAAGATTGGTATGTACATATATATTCCAGCTTGTGTGCTTGTTCAGAAAACCGCTTATAAGCTTTCGTCAAGTAGGACAGACACAGAAAGAGTTTTTACAAGCACAAGAGACACACAAAGAAAGGACAACACAAACACAAAGACAAATAACAACATTTATTGATGGTCACAAAAAGCCATGCCTGACCGGGATGCGAACCCGACCCCAACTGCTCCAAAGGCTAGCTTCCTAACGATTGCGCCACCGGGGTGTCAATTATTAATACTTATTATGTCTCTCAATTGTTTTGTAATAAAGCTTTAAGTTTGAATTAGTCTACAGCTTCATTAATGATAGAATTAAAAATATAATACTTAAATAAAATTCTTAAAAAAAAAACACTTTGCAAACTTTTCTGATTATCTTTACACTTGGGACATGTTTCTGGCAAAACCATTACATTAATTACTTCGTACAAGTTCATCAATACTTCTATTCAACGTTAACTTCGGTCATGATCTGATCTACATTAAAAAATAAGTTAATTACACCACCGTCCTTCCTAATAGCCATCCATCCAATAGTCAGAGGCAGATGCCGGGAAATTCAAGTTATCAGCCAATTAGATCACGTCACCTGACAAAGGCAGAAAGCCTTTTCCATGGATCGTAAATTATTGACGGATGTTTCTTTTAGGAATAGTACTCATTTATTATATGGATGGAATCGGAAGACATGTTTCATTCATTAATTTTTCTTATGAATAGTTTCTGAAGGAGTTGTATGAAGATTATTAAAGGAAATGGTCAAAAAGTTGGAGCTTAGTTAATTAAAAATTTATTAACTATAAATACAAAATATATCTAGTTCTTCGCATTAATTGCAACCAGTCATCATTCAGAGATCAAAAATTTTAAAAGTGGTTTTTAAGTGTACATTTTGACCTTCTGAGTGGTAAGCAGACTGCCTGATGTTAAAACTTGTTTGACTGCATGAGATTAAATCTTTAATTTTTTAACTTGAATTAAATTTCCTTAAACTTTTAAAAGTTATATTATAGCAGATGCTATCAGGGACTTATGCATTCATTTAATTTTAAAATGGTGTTAGATTTAAAAAGGTAAAAAAATATATAGATCCTGTGTAATGCTGACCGGGTCATTTCGCCTTTACTAATTTGAATGTTCTGTATAGATTTTAATAATGGAAAAACCTATTTTTATCGAAATAGCTTTTCATTCAATAAAAAACTTTTGTATGTTAAGTATACGATTGGTACAATAAGTAGACCAGAAGGATATCATTGAATACTGAATGTTTGGACTCGACATTATTATTATAATTATTGTTATAATTATCAGAGATTGTTTACCTTCAAAGATTGAATTTAATCTTGCAAACATTATTTTAACCATTCTATAATAACCTTTTGTTCTTTTTTTTAAAAATAAATTACTACTCTCTCTATATTTGTCCATTTTATTATGGAAAAAAAAACAATTATTTATCTTATCAAAATAACCCATAATAAAAACCATTAAAAAAACGCAAAATAACCATAATAAATTTAGGCCTAAAAATGTATTTGAAGAGTGAAGTATTTATTAATTTTTACAGGAAGTGGACCTTTTAATGAATTATCTAATATATGTTTTATTGGGAGAAATTTTCCGTTTCAATAAAAAAAAACCTTTAGATCTTTCGAAATACTTTAGTTTTTATTTTTAAAAAAATGTTGTAGTTTTATTTTTAACCAATGCATAAAATATACATTAATTACATTTCTGCAACTTACTCAATGCAACTCATTCAATTACTTTTTAAGAGGGTTTTTTTTGTAAAATAAAAAATATTAATTTCAAAAAGATATTAAGCAAATAAGGGAAATATTTCCAGAAAAAAATAGAAAAAAATGGAAACAAAATGTACAATAATTAATTTTTAATAAGTATTAAGTTTATCAAAAAAAAAAATCCGACTACCACTTTTTTACTGCTTGGTATCACAAAAATTAATTTGAGAGTCACCATTTAATTTCTCATTTAATATTAAGTCAGAAAATAGATAGGGAAAATTTAAAGTCTTTGCTAATTAATTTTATCTAGCGATGATGTTATTAAAAATTATCGAATGGTACGTCTCTTAATTAATATTTAAAATCAAGCATGTAGATTCTTGTTTACTTTTTAATATTAGAAGTTTGATACACGTAATTAAAAAGACGGAATAGGTGTACGTGTAAGTGTACTGACACTTAGGAAAATATGTTGTTTGGCGTTGTCAATACATAAAATAAACATTGTATGTTTATCTAAATCTTGAACAGTTAAAATTAGGGGTAATTAATTTTCCCGTAAAGATATTGTACTTCACTTGAAAAAGTGAAGTAGCTGACAAATTGTTTAAAAAATTTGTTTATTTAGTTTAAATTTCTACTATGGATTCAACTGTTAGGCCTAAAATAACACTTACTTAATTTTTAAACATATAAAATACAATAGAGACGCATAATCGTTATTTGAACCTTTGAGGAAAGAAAACTTTTCCTGAAAAAAATTCTTTTTTGTTGTTGCTGATTTTGTCGAACAATACGAATAAAATTATGATGCAGAATACTAAAATAGAAATTTAAGCCATAATCAATACGTTGTGTGAATTAAATATTATTTGTAATTTTTACATATAATTAGTTAAGATGTATATTTTTAAAAATAGTTATGCCGATATAGTTAAATAGCTCGTAGTGAATGTTAACTCTCTTCACGAAAAAAATCGTCAAAAAAGAAAATAGCTGTCCCGCAATTATTTTTAAAATAAAGGTATTTTTCGAAGAATTAAAACAAATAAAACTAAAAATAGTCGCCTGCGTATTGTTGGAATGTGGATAAGTGGAAGAATTTCGTATATTACTCAAACAATTACTTCCATTGAGAAACAATCCAGCATAAACATGCGTTTTCGTTCATGCAGCTAATTTAAGCGTTTAAGGAATTGTGTGCACAGATCAGAAATGTAGAAATTCGGATAGAAAAGAAGCGCTGATGCGTTAAATTTAATAAACGGAATACAGGGCGTGAAATTGGAGCTCAACGAAGTGATAGTTTCTAAACAGAGAAACTAGCATTTAACATTCGCTGTAATAATTCCCAGAACTTTAAGAATAATAAAAATTATTTTCGCACTGCTGATTTTATTTATTTGTGTGTTAGCCTCAGAATTTTTCTTCAAGCATTTTGATCCATTAATAACGTACACTATTTGATTTGTTTTTTGTATTACTGTTTTTTTAATGTGGTTAGTTTGGTTGCATTTCGCCAAAAATTAAAATTTTGTGTTTAAGGTATATCAGTAAAGCATTTGTGGTCAATTGAAATGTTTGTTGCTGTTGTTACTTCGGAAAAGGTTCTTGTATTGCAAAAAATACTTTATTTTTTCGAATGAAAATGTACTTTTCTATCATTTTCAAATTTTGATAAATTTCTGAAATTTTAAGGTTTTCCCAGAAATATTATAAAAATCTTCTAGCGCACGTGCTTTTGGGATATTCAAAGCAATCCTTCTTTGTCAACAAGAAACTATGTCTGCAATATGTGTCGGGCACTTATGGAATGATATAAAGTGTAGAAAGTAACTTATGGGGAATTGAATCCAGCAATTGACTGTCCAGACAATACGCAGTTAATAAAGAAGTGCAAAGAGATTGCGACGTTTAAAAATACTTTGGAAATTTCAGCTCAGATTCCATGTGCTTTTTAGTAACCTTTCTGTTTATTTAAAGCTGTATTACTTACTTACTTACTTAGCCCTCTGTCACTCCATCACTGGAGCATAGGGCCTCCGTCAATTTCCTCCATCTCACTCTGTTGGTGGCCAGATGTTTCGCCTCCCGCCATGTTGTCCCCACGTCCTTCAGTTCTTTCTCGATCGTCCGTCTCCAAGTGTTTCTTGGTCTTCCCCTCTTTCGCTTAAAGCTGTATTGTATCGAATTTATTGTGATAAAGACCAGCCTCTTTATTTTTAAAACTAAGTTTCCACTATTTTAAATGACGAGAGTTAAGGAAAGTAAAACATGACATTACTTTTTTTCGAGTGATGCGTGAAGAAGGTGAAATGCAGTTTTTTTTTTAAAGGAAAAGCTATTTAGTTTGACTAGAGTTATGTATTGTTATGATTAGCTTTACAAACACTGTAAGAAAAAAAAAGATTGCTCCCAATTTAGTGATATTTCAGATTTTTTCATTTGCCCTCGATATTGACCATTTCAACATGTATTGAATTCTAAAATTTTGTAAATATTTTAATTCAGCTTGACTAATTAAACGATATATACGTTAGAGTATTTCGTGTGATAATTAACTATATTCTTAAAAAGTAGATCATTAAAAATTAGTTTATTAATTAATATATTAATTAAAACTGCTTAATTTAACAAAAATTGCCCACAACTAGATTTTATATTTTTCCTTTTTTCAGATATCTTTTAAATACGTCAAAGTCCAGTGGAATATTTATTTTTTGAAAATTATATTACAAAATCTCGTTTCTGCGCAGATTTATTATATGCATCTAGGCTACTGATCGTTAACACCTGAATTAGTCCAAAAAGTAATATATGTATATGGGTATAAATAATTAACGACGCTTTGTAAATACACAGAGTTCTTCCTACGTTAGCTTAAATGTTGTTGTTCCAAATCGTCCCAGTATAAATATTTTCCTAAATTTTTTTTAGCAAAAGAATGTTGAAACCCCGATTTCAGTTGCGTTTCCCGTGGATTTTCTTTCAAAATTTATCGAAAACTAATTTAATTCACCAATTCAGAAAACTCAATTCAATCAACAAAGCTCCGAATTCTGCGGAACAACAATGTCTCGTCTTGCCCAAAGAGTCATTTCCTAAGTCTAAATAATTGATGGTATTTGCGTCAAAGCCGTTAGTAGTTTTTTCCCCCCCGCCCATGGAGCCCTAAGATGAATTGATAGCTACTGCGATCCGATGTTAAGAGCCGCGTGTGGAACTCACAGATAACAAGAGTTCTCTTGCGGCCACATTAAAGCCTTTTTCTCCCAAGAAATTCCTAATATTGATTGCAAAGAGATGCAAAGTTTAATTTGGTAGGGTTTTAACACTCATTTATGGTCTTGTTTGAGAGCATTAAACCTTTTTTTTTTGCAACTGAAGGTGTAATAAAATAGTTTCTTCAGATCAAATTTTATCTTCAAACACATACACTGTTAAACAGTCTGTGCTTGCTTTCATCATGATAATGGTTCCAAGTACGGCTGTGTGGTGGAATGTTTCACTATATTACCAGTATTCAATCGAACCATTTTTCAAGTTTTGGAAACAGAAACCTGAGAAACGGTTCAACACAATACCGAAAATATGGGGAAACACTTCACCATACAGCCGCTGCAGCTACTAGGAACCATTATTATGGTGAAAGCAAGCACACCATTTTTAACAGTGTGAGAACCATTTATAGCCCTTTTATTCATTGGTTCAAACTCATAAACTTTATTTAAAGCTCGTATTCTGTTCAGTATAAAGCTTCTGTTCCGTATACTGAAAAGGAGACTGAATGTAAGCTAATTTCTACAGATTTTATTAACATAACTTTTTTTTGTTTATTAAATCTCTGACATTGCTTTTGTTAAATATCAGAAATCGTTCATTGTATTCAAAGGCTGATAGTGAGTCCTGAACAAAAACATTAGTCATAGTTAACTAACTCATGGCATTAGCTATAACTTTATTTGGAACACTGTATTGCTGTTTAAAAATAGCCATAAGGCGTTTTTTACTTAGCAATGAAGCTAAATTTTCAATACTTTATTTTGTATCATATAAATGCATTCTAACTCGTAGACTACCATAAATTTGAAACAATAGACATATAACAGCATTTAAGTTATGTTTATTTAACAAATAATGTGAAAAAAATCAGTTTAATTCCAAATCAGAGATTGGTTGGTTTGGTTGATATACATATATTTTCAGGCTTGTGTGCTTGCTCAGAGAGCCGCTTATAAACCTTCGTCAAGTAAGACAGTCACAACACACACACTCACACTCACATGCAAACATATGCGTGACAGATGCTGCCATCTATCACGCGCCACCTCCACAATTTAGACATGTCCCTGAAGGGGAGGGAAATAGTCTCCAGGAACCTGTACCCAAGGGAAACTGCGCAATGACCACCCACACGACTTTCGGACCCAACAGATTTAACGAGCACGTACTCCGCATATACTCGGTGAGTTTTCAGCGACCAGGTTTCGATCGCGGGACCTTCCGATCCGTAGATCGCTACTCTGACCACAGGGCATCTCACAGCCCTAAATTAGAGATCTGTTGTACACACCTACCTTATATAAAATTTTTTGTTAACGAAATGAGAATCCGTGGTTCAAAATTGAGAAGCTCCCACCTAAAACTCTTATGACTCTAATTCAAAGTTAATTAAACACAATCCTTTCATGTCAGTTTTCATTTTCATTAATTTTTTTAAAAAAGAAAATGAGAGTTAGAATTTTTTCAAACTGACAAAAGAATATGTAGAAGATGGTTTGTTTAGGAAAAATTACGGCCTTTTAGGCGCAAATAATGGGGGTAGCATTGAGCTCAAAAGGTTTTAGGATTGGTATGTTTCGAATGTTAATTAAATGTTGGGCTTCTTTGACTTAGGAAAGATGGATACGTGTTACTGGTGTAATATTTATCTTTTTGTCAATTTTGTGTTGTAAGTTTGCTTAGGCTCAACAATTTATGTGGTAAGAGATTGGGTACATGTTTAAATGGTGGTTGAATTTTAAAATTCGATATATAATTTTTTTTGAGTTTTTTATTATTATTACTTATTAGTGCTACCTTGGAATTAAACATTATCTATTTTAAAATATGTACTAAAATGTGGTCATACTACATACTAATTCATTTTTTGAGTAATTTCTTGGAACTTTAAAAATGTTTTCAACCATTTGTCGAATATTTTGAAGGGGATTTTTACTTTTTCAGAACTTCCATATTCAGCTGTAATAATGGACATTAGAAAGAATGTATTTAATGAAAAAGAACAATTATTCTGTCAATAAATTCAATTGGACCTTCTTCTAAAAAAGATGGTAATATTATGTTGAAGTCAACACCAATTAACGATTATTTGAATTATTTGAAAGACTATAGTCGCGATAACAGCGACTAAATTTTTTTCGTTCTTGCAAAATCGAAAAATCTGCTCGCATTTTGCGACGAGCGACCTTGAATTCTGAACCCTGGGCAACACTCTTATTTGCTATGTCACTACATCTTCCTTAAATTGCTTCCTTAAATAGTTATATGTGTAATTGTACAAGGAAAATGTTACTTTTCATTGTGGAATTCCTCTTTAGAAACCACTACATTTGTTAGTAAGAAAAATGGGTGTCGAAACAAGACATTTTCAATTTGTAGATAACTGACTCTTCATTCAGTTGCCATTCTTCCTTCGTAGCCAATAACACGAACCCATAAACAGTAAAAGACAACATAATCTTGTTTATCTCCTTCTTTTAAAGATTGTGAAAGGCTGTATTCGGGAAAAGAAACTTTTAATTTTCACTGGGTAAGATCTTCTTTGAAGCTTGTATATTTGATGTTACAAAGAGTTGTTGCTAACACCAGAGCATTTTTTATATCAATTCCTAGACTACCGACTTTCCGTTTAATTACCACACCCCTCCCGTATATCCAATAAAGCAAAAACATAAGCGGGTACGCCTATTGTTTCAGGCACCGTTTGTCTCCGACTACACCATCAGTGTGGGGGGAATCCCCAATTGACTTGCTAAGAAAGGGGGAGTTTTGTCCCCAAACATATGGTCCTGACACCCACACAGGGTTAATTTCCGACTAATGGTGATAGATGTTGCAATCCCCTTAGGCTATTTGCCACCCTAACCCCTGCAGCCTAACTGAGTTTAGAGGAGATACAGTAGCAATGACTTTTTTACGTGGGGGGAGGGTAAATATTTATAAATATTTGTTATAAGTCGGGGTATGTACGTGTTCTCGTGGTAAAGATTTCAATGCGTTGAGTGAACACAGTTTGTTATAAGATATTTTATAAAAAAGAATCTAATATTATGGCTGTCATTTGTGAGATACTGATTCAAGTCTTACTATCAACTGTGTTTATCTGTTTATTAAAAAAATTTAAAGAGATTCGATAATACAAAAAAGTGATGCATTTTATTTTCTAAATATTTTAAACATAAACCGTTTTAGACCAAAGTACAAGAAACAGGTGTGCATACATTTAGTCAAAAATATTATTATTTTTAACTAATGGTGAAAGCTATATATTTATCTTCTGAACCCTCGCAGCTATTGACTTTTCTCAACATATCTTAGGGGAAATGAAGAAGTAATTAAAAAATTGTTTATGTTGCTAAAGAAGGAAAGCAAATATTTATAGACATTTGTTATAAGTCAGGGTACGTGTTCTCGTAGTAAAGATTTCAATGCGTTGAGTGAACACAGTTTGTTATAAGACATTTTATGGAAAATAATCTAATATTATGACTGCAAATTCGGTAATACTGATTCAATTCTTACTATCAACTATGTGTATTTGTATAATAATTAAATTTCACGAGAATCGATAGTCAAAAAAATTGGTGCATTTTATTTTCTAACTATTTCAAACGAAAGCGATTTAGTCCAAAGGACAAATAAGAATGTTGCTAAACATATAGTCAAAACCTAGGATTATTTTTAGCTAACGGTGAAAGCTATAAATTTGTCTCCTGAACCCTCACAGTTATTGACAATCTCAACAAATCGTATAGGAAATAAAGGAACAATTCAAAAATTGCTCATGGTGGCAAACAAGGAAAGCAAATATTTATAAACATTTTTGTGACTTAGGGTGTTTGGTAGGTGGGGACTTCAGAGTATTGAGTAAATAAAGTCAGTAGAGCACAGTCAGAGAGTATTTAACATGAATGAGTTTTAAAATATGTAATTCTGTGTAAATTTTGAAATAAAGTATTTCATAAAAAAATTATGTATTTATTTTCTAATGATGCATGCAACACCCACTCATGAGCTATTGTAGTATTGAACTATTTGAGAATTTTAGCGGAAAATTAAAATTGAATGCTTTTAATTGCCTCGTAAAATCATTTTTAATACTGCATTTTAATTAAAATTATTGTTTTAAAACAATTTTTTATACATCATTTTTTTTATATACCTTCTAATGGTGTAGCGAGTAAGGATATTAAAAACATGGTATTGGCAATCTGGCTTGGTAATTTTTCTGCTAATGATGATAGATGTTGTGATTACCATTAAGCTATTATAGCTGAATGCAATAGCTGCCCCCCCCCCCTTTTCCCAGCTACTGCATTGAGCTTAACTGAGTTGAGAGAAATAATAGAATAATTGACTTTTTATGGTTCCAACCTAGAGAAAAAGGGATACGGTAAATATTTATAATTATTTATCCTTAGTTGTGTTATTCAATAATGTATAATCTTCTTGTAAAATGAATAAAAAAAGTTTATTGAGAAATGTTTTATAAGTTGGGTTACGGAAATTAGATGGATAAGCAAACTGACTTTAAATTTTTTTTCTTTTTCAAATGTATGAAATTTTATCTGATATAAACATATTTGCTATAGAAATGCAAACTTTCAAATGATTTAATTATAAAACACCCATTGAATTCGCAAAAATATATCTTAAAAAATTACAATGTTTTTTAACCCTTTCGCTACGAAGGTTTTTTTGCTTCCTCGTAATATTTGATGGGAATAACATTATCGAATCCTTAGTTGTTCGGGCGTTTTGGGGCGCTTCAGTAACGAAAGGGTTACACTCTTAAAACAAACGAGTGAAATCCACTCCAGTTGGAGAAGTGCATTTTCGACACCGTAAAGGCATGCATATTTACTCAGACTGAGTTAAAATCACTCGTTTGGAGTGATCCTGTCGGAGGTTTAACACGCAAAGGATCCACTCCAAAAGGAGAAGTGCATTTTCCAGTATGGAGGAGTGAAATCCACTCAGACTGAGTTAAATTAGGAGTGTTTGTTTTAAGAGTGTAAAGCAATACATGGGAAAAACATATCTGTAGAAGTTGTTTTGCTACGCATGTATGCTATTTACTGAAAAGTTTACTTACAGGGTGAGGCGCTGCTGAAAAGAATTTGTTTGCTAAATAATCAATTAAAAAAATTATCTTTTAAAAAAAGGAATGAACCTTAACCAAACTACATTTTTTGAAAGTTCTTTATCTGAACAGAAATCGCAAATTTTTTACTGTCATTGCCATGTGTAGACTGAATGAAAGCAGTTGCTATTTTACTATTTTTTTTTTTAAAAAAAAGATTTAATACCTTACCCTGCAGTCATTTTTTCTAGACAACCAATGTAGAGAAGTCCAAATCCCTTAAAAGCTATTTCTATTTAATCTTTGTAAAAAAAATTAAGAGTGTGAAAAAAAAGTATGTGACCAATTCAATTATCAGCAAAGACCAATGAAAAAATTATTTACTGACTTAAATTAGAAATGTGTTCCTTTCTATTCGGGTTATTTTCTTTCGAAGTGATATATAAGCTTACGTAGGTTATTTTACCACTTATACATCCCCTTTACAGTCCAATCGTAGCCCCTAAGGACACCAAAGTCGCAATAACGGGAGGGAACACTGAGCTTAGAGATGTTAAAGAAATAGCAAAATGAAATGCTGTACTTGTTTTTTAGGGAATCATAATACCAAATCATTGAACGTTTTTTTTTCATAAAGCCATTTGTAAACGAGATAAAGTACTTTACTTTTTTCGAAAATATCATTTTTAAATTTTTTTCATAAAGGAATATGATTTTAAAATTACAGAATTTCGGGAAATTAATTTAGGTTTCGAATATCTTTATAGCCTGATACATATATTCTTAGATACTTGACAAGTATTTGTGCTATTGATACCAACGCTTAAGCTTTTCTGGTTTTAGAATGCGTTTTTTTACTATAGAAAAGTTTAGGCGTTTAATAAAAAAATTGTACTTAATTTAAAGTTTGATTATCCTCTTGAGTAGTTACTGAAGTTTGTTGAAGTTCAGTGCTCGTTAAGTAACGTTTATTTTTATATTTTTTAGGGTAGGGGTAGCATTTATTTTCATAAATATAACATATACGTAATGTAATATTTTTATAGTCAGTGATAGTTAAATCATGATACTAATATTCAATCGGAAACTTGATTGGAAATCAAGAACTTTGAAAAAAAAAATATTATCTTGTTTAATTCCTCAAAAAGACTTTGGTACTTTTTTTCCCTCAGTTAACTTCTTTGATCGTCATATGGGTCATTTAAAAGGAACATGCTGTGTTTAACAAGTTTACAAACACATCGTAAACAATTTAGCGCAAAACTTTCAACTGGAGTCCTAGACTTTTTTAGCTACAACCACTATTTGGAGCTTGAACTTACCAACTTTGTGGTAAAACCATAACTTTCATGTACCGCTAAAATAGTGAATCAACGCTCCAAAGAGTAATGTTCTAGGCTTAAAAAAAGGTAAAAGTAGGATTAAACTAGGTAAAAGTTCTAGGCTTCAATGACTATCCACCAACTTTTCAATAGTGTAACCATGTTACTAGCAAGAATTTCAAAGGTTAGATAAAATTTTAAAGACATCGCAAAAGTTGTACAATTTCAACACAAAAGCTTCTATATAATTAAGGGTAGATGAGGTGTTAAAGACCTCGCAAAAGTTGCGTGCAAAATTTCAATACAAAACTTTTAATACATATTTTGGGGCCCGGATGGCCGAGTGGTAAGCATCGCAGGCCAGCAGTCTGCGTGCTGTAACGGGCGCGGGTTCGATTCCCGCCTTCGCCCTGGGTGTATTTCCTCTCTTTGTGACAGTAAAAAATCTTTCTGTGTCTGTCTTACTTGACGAAGACTTATAAGCGGCTCACTGAGCAAGCACACAAGTCGGAATATATATGTAAAATACCCTACCCCCAATACATATTTGTTCCTTAAAAATAACACAAAATGCTAGATATCTTTGCCAAACAGATCCGGGAATATCCGTTTTTAGTGATTAATAGATGCACCTTGTCAGGGAGGAAGGGGGATCACAAGGAATTTCACTCCCATCCTTATTAGGTGCATTTAGACCGTCCTTGGAAGGGAAGAATTTGATAATGCGAGGTGCGAATTGTTCTTTCAAGTAAAAGATGAAGAAACCTTGCCGTGGAGGCTTCATTATAAAAAGGCTTTGTGACGGGTCTGGGAATTATTAAACAGTGGGGAATTTTTTCGGGGTTTAATGAAAAAAGATAGGATTGTTATGAAGGCTTTAATGCGTTGTGTTCGGAACACCATTGGTCTACTTAATTATGATTTTCTAATTACATGCTGTGTACTAAAATATATAATTTTAGTTTATAGTCGGATACAAACAAAACAACATGCAAAATTATACAGGAAAATCATTTAAGGTTTTAAGGAAACATTGCGCACAGTAGTAATAAGAATAAATTTGATTTCATAAGTTTCTGTGATTTGCTTTTTAAATGCAATCATATACAATAAATATTAAAGTTTATTTTAATAAGAGTAACAGTTTAAAAAATGCATTCAAAAGGTGATTAGTTTAACTAGCCAGTCGTTTAACTTAAAACATGTCTTTATTCTTCAAATATTTCTTCATTTATATAAAAAAAATCAATGACATTATCATTTACAACTCTATGTTGGAGTAAAAAAAAGACAACATATATCAAAACTAAAAAATTCTAAGCATAAAATGCGCTTTTGATCGTTATAACGATATAGTTTAATATGAACGCAACAATATAAGAAATCCAAATATCAGTATAAAAATGGAAGGTGATTACATTACTCTATTTTTATTGCAATAATAAATTAAAATTTATATCAGCAAAAAATATTAAATAACAAGAATACTAATCTTATGTACAGTTAAAAAAATTAGTATTTTATAAGAAAGAAATATAATTTATATACATTCATACAAAATACACAGTATGAAAATATAATTTTTTCAAAAAAATATTACTTAGATTTAAGCTTAATTTGAAATACCGTAGAAAGGGATAACTCTTTTCCTCAAGCATAAAATCTTTAACTGAATTTCTTTGGGAATATCCAAACCCCCACTTAAGTACCCGGATTGTTCAGATTTTCTTGCAGAATTTAACCATTAAAAAGTAGAATGAATAAATCAAGAAAAAATAGTTTGTTCATAAATCCATCGATACCACATATTTTTATAGAAAATAAACCCTGGTGTATTCCTAAAATCTATTTGCATTTAAATTCTCAGAAGTAGTTTTTTAATTATGAGATTTCAAGAAACTTTATTATAATCTTGGCAATTACTAATTATAAATACCTTAAGAAACTCTAGGAAAACAACTTTCGATATCAGAAGTTTAGAAAAATTGCTTCTTAAATACTTTCACACACACTCAACAGATGGGTCTGATTATTACAAAAGATCTTATTGCCAATTATCACTTTCCTTGAAAACCAAATCTAAAGATAAATCTTTTCTGGAGTTTGAAAAAGTCCTAACAGTTACCCTATGAGCGATGTATGTTTTTTAAACGCTATATTGGAAAGATGTATTTTTCTGCAAATTTAAAGGCATAACATAGGTTCTCAACAATATATTAGATAAGAACTTGTTTATTTTTCTATTTCTTACTTCACAAATTCTTTACAAAATTTTTTACACAAGTGTTTTAACAATATTAAGGCCAGTCTTATCAAAAAATGTCTTACGCCAAAAATGCCAGTTAGAGGTTATACAACCCAGCGCCGACAAGTATAAAAATGAAGTTATTTAGCAGCGTGAAATCTCACGCAATCCAAAGCAGATGACACAAGAAATGAAAAATTAAGCAATTAATTCCAATTTTTGAAGTGACGCCTGTCTAAGCCAGTTGTTTCCGGTTGTTAATCTTTCTGTCGCTCCCGATATTATAGCCATTTATACTGGGGCATTAGGGAACCCCACAGAACGATAGAAAGAAAGGGGCAAATGCGTTTTTTATTTACTCATTTGGAAAGACAGATTTTCGAATTTTGGTGTTAAGACTAATACCAGTCTGTATTTATCTTGGAAAGAGACTTTTCGAAAGTTTGGAAGGGAAATTGGATGTGTTTTCCGAAAACAAGTCATTATTAAGAAGTGTTTTAATTTGTTTTTGTAAATGTCGTGTAAGATTTACTTTTGACGATATATTTTAGTGGAAGTCAATATTTCGATTATCGTTTAATAACTTTTATATATATAAAAACTTTTTCATTGTTTTGGTTTTAACAAAGCTGCTTAAACTCAGCATACCTCAATTTTAAACGACAATTAGGGTTGTTTTAAACATGCTCAAAGAAACACACACACGTTAAGCACACATAAACAAGTTATACCTATATTTTTAATAAGAAGAATTCAAAAATGATAAATTGGTTACTAACCCACTTTTTAAAATTAAAAAGGAATTTTAAAAATGAAAATATTTCCATCTGCCCGTTTGTTCATACTTTTGAAATTCCGTTCTGTCTAAAATGTAAACTTTTTTGTTTAACATGTATGACAAAGAAGTATTTTGTTTGACCTTCATCTGTTCAACTGCTTACTTTAGCCAATTACATATTAAAATTACATTCGAACCAATCTTTTTTTTTAAAGTTTGAATGCCAGATAACTATTATATCTTTCAAGGAAAAGTTCCTGACTGATTGACTCCCCAATGAAATTTAATAAATGTAAAGATATTAAATTGTAGTATGCTAGGTAGTCAAATTGTAGGATGCAAATAGATTACTAATCAGTGTAATCAATCAATGTATTTTATCAAACTACTATAATTGGATAAAAAAATTTGCATTTTTATGTGTTTTAATTGTAGTAATAATTAAAAATGCTGCTTACAATATTTTTGAATTACAAATGTTAAAAGTTACCGTAGTAGTATGTCTTTTAAATATTACGTTTTTATACTAAATTATGATTGCTTAAAATATTTTAGTTATTATAAACTGTTCATTTTAACTAAATTATTAATATTTAAATTTAAAGAATTCAGTTTAAAAATAGCTAAAATACATTTACAGTGATCCCCACCCCCAACATTTCTGAAGCTCAACGAAAATATTTATTGCAAACAATAGCTGGAAAAAACTTCAATAAAACGTAATAAAAAGTAGAAAAAGACAAGTGATTAAGACAGAACGACACAAGAATTCTCTTACAGCAGTCGGATAAATTGCTGGAAGGGCCTGTTTTCATCACAGTTCTCAGCACTATCGCAAAAATGCGTCTCGCAAAATTAGTTTTAACCAGACGAATAGAGATCTAAACAAAAAAAAACTATTTCTTTCCAAGGTTTCATTTCGAGTGTCAGTGAAATAAGGATGTTGTGCCACTGTTTGTTTTTACTTTTATTTGCTTCATTTTATTTATGTGTACAATAGGAAGCATTAGTTTGATAGTGTGGTAAGGTATAGGCTTTCTACTTTTTTTAAAAAAAAGTTCCATATTTATACTAAACCTACCTTGTTATTCATTATTAATATTATACTCATTGTTACATATTTAAAAAAAACAGTGTAGATAGAATTTCATTATATCGAATTCTTTGATTTGTAATTTCACACCATTGAAAGAGAAAATTTCCCGTTTCTTTCATTTATGTATTGGCTGTGAGGGGTCACTTTTATGCAAAAAATTTAAAAGCGTGTTATGGACTGCGTTTTTATTGCGACCCACCCTTATTGACATTTTGTCGTCAATAAAATGAGTTTCCTTTTCAGATTTTAAAACCCAATTATTAATAAGATTGCTTTTGAATTTCTTTATACATAAAAAAGACAATGGCCATCTGAAGCCCCCCCCCCCCCCCCAACTGAGCACGATTCAATATCAACCCATGCCGTTGAAAATATATTTTCATAAAACGTTTCCGCTTAAATAAATCTAATAATAATACTCACAATATTCTTTTCCACTTATCCCTTGCTAAAACAAAACCCCTAAACGCGGCAAAAACTAAATCCCTAGACGCAACAGCCCGTTAGTGGGTCAAGGTCTGTTGTGCCATTTCAGCTTACTTGATCATACCTCCTTGGGGTGCATATGTCCAGATTAGGTTGTTCTCATGCATATTTGGTCTTCATTTTATCAACTAACTCAATGGAAAAGGTTAAACCTCGACCAATCCGTTACTCGATAGCCGGACCTATGGCGTGGCAATGCAAAGCACTGCCACTAAGCCACTGCGCCTCCTTATCCATGGCTAGTACACTCCATTCCTTCATAGTCTATTTGATTGTTTTAAAGGAAATTATATTTTTTTTATGTCAAACATATAGAATTCCACGATTATCCTTGTTATATATTGGATTGCCGGTCCACTGGCGCAATGGTTAGTGTACTAGCCTTTGGAGCTGCTGGGATTGAGTTCGAATCCCGGTAAAAGCATGGATGTTTGTGTTTGTCAATAAATGTTGTGATTTGCCTATGTGTTTGTGGCGTCCTTCTTTGTGTGTCTCTTGTGACTGTCTCCTCTGGCGAGTGGGGTAATGGGCTATATAACCTACTCTCTTCCCTTCTAGAGAGCGCAATCACTGTCATTTCTCATTTCAAGCCACTGGTTCTTTTTCTCCATGGCTAGTACACTCCATTCCTTCATAGTATATTTGATTAATTTAAAGAATTTGTTTTATGTCAAACATAGAATTTCACGATTATCCTCGTCATATATTGGATTATAAAATTTTTGTCTGAGGGACGGTAGTTAATGCTCCCCGTATTTTTAGTGACAAAACTTATAGTAATTAAAAAACTGAGGGACAGTTAAAGTGCTGTCAAACTATGTTAGAGAATGCGCAAGGAACCTTTCATCGTTACAGCAAATAGACAATGCATTCGTAGAATTCCTAAAATTCTTGTGTCCGTAAGAAGCAATACAGAGTTAATTTTCTATGACTCGAAGCTTTTTTTTTTTGCAATAGAAAAATAATTTATTTTGTTATTAGATAGTTATAACTGTCGGCAGTTTTAATCAAGACTTGGGAATTTAGAAATTAACAATTGATGTGACATTAAATTAAATTTTTTTTGAAAGCATTGTTTCTACAGAAATTGAAATTAATTATTAATTTGAGTATTTTGCTCTTATTGTCATCCGAAAAATATGATGTACTACAGTACATAGAAGTATTTGCAACATACGGGAAATTTTATGACTAAAGTTTTATATTTGTTTGTTACCGTCATGTATCATGAAGCTTACATTGCTGTTATTAAAATAACAGTGGTCATGAACTTTAATAATTCCGCACATATTTTTAGCTAAAATAGAATGACATTTAGTACCAGTAAACGCTTACACTTCGCAATCATTGATATTGAAGAAAACTTTAACAGCTGAGTTAGAATAGTATAAATATTTTGAAAACTAAGTAAACTTACTTTCTTGTGAATATTTTCATGATATCATTACATTCTATCCATATATTTTGAAAAATATAAATTTTTCTGATTTTTAACTTAATAGCCCAATTGATCCCCATTAGGTCTTTACATGAAAAATTTCCATTGTATGAACTGATATAGACTTCGTAGATTTACATGACAGGGTCTATCTATGGAATAAATGCATTTATCATGAATAAACAAATTTATAATTTTTAGGGCACCCATTTTTAATTTATTAATTTTTTAAGCGTCTTAGAATTCTTAAAATGTTTTATACTTAAATATTATTATAGTAACGTTTGCAGATAATATAAATTAGATTTTGAAATTGTTTTTTAAATCTAATGTATTTAAAAAAAAATAAAAATCTTACCTGTTAAATTAGCCCATGCTCGAAAAGTTCTCATTCTGAAAACTTTCTTGATTGCTATAGGTTTCTGTAAACTTTCATCGTAAATGATTTATTTAAATTAATCCTTTAATCGATCGTAATTCATCAGTCAAAGATATGGATCATGGCATGAAACTAATTTCAGGAAACTATTGGTGATTGATTCTGCTCTTAGCACAAACCCATCTAACTTAACAAATCAAAAGTACACTGGTTAGTGTTAAAAGGCACTTCTCTTTCTCTTTCTTAAATCCCTAACCTTCTGATCTGCCTGTAAATGGGCATAGTTGTTTTCATTGCTATATTAAAATATTTTTAAAAAATATTTTAAATAGCTCATTTGTTTAGAGAGTTAGAATTAAGTTTATTTTTGATGAAATGGATAAAAAAATTTCCGAATGAAAAAAAAAGTAAATCGTCATTAAAAATTCTATATTTATAAATTTTTTAAATGTTTTGTTATTGCTAAAAAGAAATAAAATATGAAAAGGTATAAAATATGAAAAAAAAGCGCCAGGCAGGAAGGTGGATTACAACCAGAAGGTTAATATAAGTTTTTTTTTTAAAGTTTATTTCTTAGGTGGCATTAAATGGTATTTTTCTAGATATTTTTATAACACTGTTAGATAATTTTTTTTATCAAGATTAATGAGTTTATACTTTGAATTTTATTTTTTTAGGTCTAAAAATAATAGTCTGCCTTGATCTAAATAAATAAGACTCACCAGTGTCTTACCTGTATGTAGCGAATGAAGAACTTAGGTAAATATATTTTTGTTGTATACTCTTTGCGAGAACAGACTGACTGATTATTTGACTTTCATAGGAATTAGGTTGAAGGACTGAAGTTAAGCTATAGTCAAATACACTACTCCAAACAATTAGGCATGGGTTAAACCCTTTCACCCCCAATGATACCATTTGGAATCATCAATTATTCCATTTGGAATCATCAGCATATGATTTTGTTCTCACTGAGCTTAGCTTACAATTATTTATTGTTAGATGGAAGAATCATCTATTTTGAAAAATTAAGTAATGTTTGATTTATAAAATAAAAATATGAAAATTCTTGATAAAATGAAATTCACTCTGAAACACTTTTATTAAATAATTTGACCCTAAGTAATTCGCGCTTGTAATCTTAGATGTTTTAAAAACAGTTTAAACTATTTTCAACAAATAAAGATAAAAAGTTGGGACTGAAGGGGTTTACAAAAGTACGCAAAGTTCTCTCATAATTGTTTTTTGCAGTGTTCATTTGCTTATTAGGTCTACTTTATCTCTCCAAATCAAGTAACTAATAAATGTGAATGTTTCCTAACTAAGCCCTCAAATATCTGTAACTTTTTACTTACTTACTTGGTTTTAAACATTGATTTCCTTCGATAATCTCATCGCTTGATCTTTTTTCTATCACCAAATAAAAAAAACGCGTTTTGATGTTCAATAAACGTATAATTGCAACACTTCAGTACTCCTACACATTCTACCTTTACAAGTTACATAACGTGCACTTCAAGTATTTTCTAATACCACAACCTACCTAATCATATCCATCAGCAATATTTTTGATGATCTGTCTTACATTTTTCAATTGCTCTAATAATTTTTGAATATGTAACATTGGTTAATTAAAAAAGGTTATAGCTATTGTACTACATATTAAGAGTGGAATAATAACCTCATTTTTATTTTTAGGAATTACATTTTTGATTAGAAATATTTGACCAAGTGGGCTCGGTTCTTTTTTTTTTTGTCCTATCATACTTTTATAAACCAAGATATCTAGATTTAAACGACTTTATTCCCTTTGTATAAACTCCAAACAAATCAATCTAAATCGGCCACATTTCACATAGTTTTAAAGCAAAGCGAGTCACTTGCCCACACAAATACTTTCTATTTTACTTTGAACAGTCCTTTCTTCGGTTATCCGCCCGCGATTAACCGACCTCTTTGAGCCTACTCAAGCATCGGCCCTGGAGTTTCTCATTAGTGTGTGTAATGAAGCGGAAGCGAGCGCGTTTGTGATGAACCCAAGCTTGAAACAGCTGCTATCAAAAAGCAGGTTTATCAAAGTAACCAACCCTTGATTGGATTCTATGGAGTATCTACACACACTGCGGTGCGTTAATAAATCGACGATTAATTGATTTTCCAGGCCCCTCCTAAAAAGTTGGTAAATAGTTGCGGTTTCATCTGCGATGTCAGTAAATTGATATTATGTCATGTTTTTTTTTATGATACTGATTTATGGTTTTATTAATTAATCGCCATATCATCACGTGATCAGACTGTTAGATTCATATGATGCAAAATAATGTATTGACTATCACAGTTCAAATTCAACTTAAGTTAATATTTTAATCCTTCATCATCATTTATGCAATTAATTTCATATATTTTGTTGCACGTTAGTAATTAGCAAATACTTTTCGAAAATTTTAATAAAAAACAACTTTGTTTTTCAAAAATTGAAATAAAAACTAACTTTATTTTTCAAAAAATTAAATAAAAACTAACTTAATTTTAAATTTAAATAAAAACTAACTTTATTTTTCAAAAATTTATATAAAACTATTTTTATTTTTCAATTTTGTAAACTTATGCAGTTTGTCCAAAAATATTACTTTTTACAAACACTAAACTTGTTCTTAAGAGCTAAAGATAAAGCATGGAGAAAAGGGGAAAAAACTTGCTTTATTTCCGTTGCTCGAGGCACAACATCCATACAATTCAATGGTATACAATTCAAGAGATAACTAATGATTCACCCAATGAAAAAAACACGATGATTCACTACAAAGACTGGCAATGCCAATTTAGACGTTAGTGCAGGCCATTTGGATCCCGTCTCCAATAAGAACGTTTGTTCCGATACCGAAACATAACTCAATAGAGCAGCATACTGTCCAAAGGCACTGTAGGTCATTAGGAACTCATAAACGTCAGTTTCGAATCTCCCATAACTGTGGCCTGCTTTGTGCAGGGGCAGTGATTTGCTGTGACAAGGCATCTTAGTTATAAGAGGTCCAAGACGACAACTTGTCACTATCCGTCTGTGATTTTCGTAGTAATTTTGTATATTGTGAGGACACCGGTCGGATAGGAAAATGATGACCTAATCGGTTTTATATTCAAAACGAAAATAATGTACTACTTTAGATTATTGATTAAGAATGTTAAGTGTAGGCATTTTTGCAGATGTGTACATAATTAGGAAGAAATAGCAGTATGTATTTGTTATACAGGAAGCCCAGTGGCTTAGTGGTAGTGCTTCGCATTGCCACGCCACATGCCCGGGGATCATAACCCGGATAGGGTGGGGTTTGCCCATCCTTTCATCCCTTGAGGGGGTCGATAAAATGGGTACCAAGCATGCTTGGGAACTAAACGCTGGGGGTTCTGCGTAAGGCTGACCACTTTATCGGGACATATGCCTAGCACCCTAGAGCTCCTAGGTCACGAAAGCTGAAATGGGCACGGCAGGCTTTGGCCCCCTAATGGGCTGTTGCGCCCATTGGCTGTTGCGCCGAGGAGTTTAGTTTTATTTTGTGGCCTTAACTGGAACTGTAACTACTTATCAGGACCTGTAACTGTGACCAGTGTATTTTGTATAAATACAGCAAGCGCTAATGTATTGGCGCGCACACCCCTTTTGTGGTTATTTGTTATTATTTATTTTCTGTATCTTCTGTTGTGCCGCGGTTAATTTCTAATATGATTTTATGTGTTCATCGAGTTTTATAAGTTAAGTTTATTGTTATTTGTTGTTTAATAAATTTGTTATTGTTATAACTAGTTTCATTTACTTAACATGACTTGGTGAACCACAATTTATTTGTTAAACAATCGAACTTTTAAATTCACAACTTTTAAATAATTTATGAAACATAGAGTTAATAGACATTCGCATAGAATTGGGTTTTGTCCCATATTATCGTCCATTTGAATTAATTTGAATTTTAGACGTAAAAAATAGTTTTCGATGGGCCGCCATTTATTTAATCAAATTAATCCTCTGAGGGATAAGTTGATTGGTTGAAGCGATAATTTGTATGATATAAAAATTTGATATTGAACTTTAATTAATAAATCTGAATTTTTTTTAAATATAATTTATGTTTCAGAAGTATTATAAATGATTCTTCCGCGCTTCCAATTTTTAAACTTCCGTAAAAGTATAAACTTTCTATATTTAACATTTTATATGTGTTGCTGAAAAACCTGATTGTCAGGTGCGAATTTATACGTCTGTATCCCATAGAGCGTTAAAAAGCATAATTATTCGAATTTTGTTTAATAAATAATTTAATTAGCTATTCATTTAAGCCTAACCCGAAGGTAATAATATACAATTTTATCTCAAGTTAAAATTTGCGTTTTTCTGTTCGGTCTTTCCAGTACAATTTTTTTAGTTTACATCTATACTAAGTTGGTGGAATGGAGAAAATATTCATTCTCCATTGGAACAAAATTGAGTTAACCCTCGTACATTTGAAGAAAAGTGTTCTCTTCCATAGGAAATCGAAGTCCCTATTTTTTAAATAGAAAGGGGTGCTTTTTACAGTTCGTTGTTCTAGAATTCAAAGAAAAAAATACTGGAATCAGATGAAAAGTAGAAGGGTGGTGAATCGTTTTTCGTGAAATTCCACGCGAAAAAGAATTGTAAAAAGTTATACCGATTCACCTTAAAAATATTGAATCCTATGAGTGATGGGAAAACTATTTTTAACCGATTTATTTGGCACTGTTCGTATAATGACAAATCGGAAAATGATTGAAGTTGAATTTTGTAGTTTTCTTTTTAATACTGGAGGAAAAATCCCGCAGCAAGTATTTCATTTATCAAAGTTTTTTTTTTTTAATTTTTGAGTATTTTATATTTTTCCTTAAAATATTATATTTAAGGTAAAAATATATTTAGATTTTGGATTCCAAAATTTGCTTTATATTTTTTGAAAGTAACTGTTTATACAAGCAAAAGTAGTTAATAAATACTACTTAGCACTTCAAAGCTTTTTTCTAAGTTTACCCCATAACATAACGTTTTATATGACAATTTTGAGTTAGATAAACATCGTAAAACTTATAAGGAAGATAAAAAGATTTCAAAATTCAAGCAACATTATGCAGCACTTCAAAACTCTTTAAAAAAGTGGTGAAATATTATGGAACTTTTATTTTTTCACAAGCTTTAATGCAGCACACCTCGTAAGAATAGCTACCTTCTTAGAAATATCTCATATAAAAGACATAAAATAACACATAATCCTCGTTTCTGTGTTGCCGTATAAGGTTTTATATTTTACTTAGAATAAACGCAATATTTTATGGCTTTAACTCGGTATGTTAACACGTCATATACTTAAGTTTATTCGAGTCGAGGATAATTAATATAATTTATGGTTATGTCATCAAATTAAAGTTGTAAATTTTAGAAGTCAAAATAAAGATGTCAAGTTTTTTGTTGTCAGATACTTTCTAGGCAATTATATTAAATGTCGGAGGTTATTTTTAAATAGACACTTATTATTTAATAACAACTACATAAGTTATTTAGATTGCAAGATTTTGAAAATAATTTTAAATTATTAATCAAAATTGATAGATCTGTTCTTACAATGTTTTAAATTTTTCACAGAAAGTTGTATATATTATATTATTAAAAATATGATTTTTAAATATTCTAGTGAAAAAAATTAGATTTCCTATTTCTAAAATATTAAAACCCGAACTGAACTGAACAATATACAATATGAAAATATTCATTTTATCAAAATAAAAGTATTTATTTCTCAACAATGAGTTTAATACTTAAATAATGACATATTATAGAAACTATTTTGTGACAAGACAATTCATTTTGAGCATAAAGTATTCACTTAAATAACAAAACACGGTCAGAATGTTAAGTTCATAAATAACAATAGTAGCTAAAGAAAATCGGTAATCGGATTTTCATATAAAGTATTCTTATTTCAACAAAGCTTTGCATTCTTTTTCTATCCAATTTGAAAAGTGCTGCTGCAGAAATTCGAGGCTTAATTCTTGCACATTCAAGTCAGAATCGGATTACAATTTATTCACCTCTGTGAAAATCATATTGTCTGCCAATTTTGTATATGAATGGTACATTCCAGGATAGTCCATGTGTACATAATAAGCTCTTCAAATTGTCTAGCTTAAACATCGCATATACTTTTTTAAAAAAGAAATAATTCAGTTTCGCTAACAAAATTTTACATTTCTTGAAAGCAAGATTAAATTATACTCAGTACGGTTTCAAAAATAAAGCTTCAGAATAGGCTTCTTCTTCATGTTTTCAAAATTTAAATCCAAAATTGATTGTATTACAACAGTGGAAAATTTGCGTAATTCTGTTATTTATGAAATATTTATTAAAGATAAAAGTACAGGCAATGCTGCCAAAATTGAAATACTTTTCTTTTTTAACTTTTTAAGTATGTTATATGAAACGCAATTTAATAAATTATCAATTTTCACTATTACGAAAAATGACTACAAAGTAAAATTTATCTGATAGCTCCTACAAATAAATTAAGTAAAACTGAATACAATCTA
Source organism: Hylyphantes graminicola (assembly GCA_023701765.1). Lineage (NCBI taxonomy): Eukaryota > Metazoa > Arthropoda > Arachnida > Araneae > Linyphiidae > Hylyphantes > Hylyphantes graminicola. The sequence continues at coordinate 38,026,453 of CM043113.1, read as the reverse complement.
TAAAATTTCGTAAATAGTTAAGTTATTCAGAAAGTAGCAAACATAATTAAAAAAAGTTTAGTTTAATTATTTTAAAAATACTTTTTTATGAATATTTAAATTGTTTAACGTTAATAATTAGGGGAGAGAAGGGTAATTGCGCCCACTTAAGGAACAATGAATGCAGCTGGCAGAATACGACACTTAAATTATGTTTTTTTACTAATATTTATAACTGAACAAATATAAAACAGAATACCATATCGTTAAGCATGAAAACAATAACATTTGTGCTGGAAATATTGAAAACAAGAATATATTACATTGAGCTCCATTACCCGAACGTGTTGGGTAATGCCGCTCACTGCTTCAGGCGTATTATTCAAATCCTTAGAACAACATATTTCACAGCTTATTAAAGCAATTTTACAATTTGCAATAGTTACAATTATAGTTTTTTTCTTTAACCATCCACACGGCAATCTTGGTGGCTCTGGAGTCTTTTGAACAGCCTGGTATTGGTGATGTTTCAGAAATGACACTCCAGCTGAAGAACTAGGAACTTTATACCAATTAGGATTAGATATTTGTAAATGGAAAATATATATCAGATTTATTCAACTTATGTATGAAAACATTTATTTACAGTTTTGAATAGTTATAATTCGACTCTTCGTACAGTTGAAGGTAATGCCGCCCATCTGAGCGGCATTACCCGATTGCTCCATATTTGATTTCTTGCGTTCTAATTAAGCACACAATGTATTTAATGGAATAAACTTAGTTACATTAGATAACAAGATCATTATGCTTCGTAAATATACAATGATCATACTGTTACTAGTAATCAAAGTTGACCTTCCTCAAAGTTAGCTGCTGAAGTTTTTTAGATGAAAATACGCTATATTTTGTTCACGGATGAAAGACTAATGTATTTTTGCTTTTCCAGCCGCCATTATCACATTGAGCATTGCACGTGCATTTGACTAGGTGGCAGTAGAGTCCGATTAACTGAAGGATTTCCCAGTTTGTCACAACTTAGCGCGATTACCCTCTGTGCGCTATTACCCGTCTCTCCCCTAATCTACTTTCTATATTTATCAATAATCAAGCGTATAAAAACTATTATATTAATAAAATTTTACATCAAAAACAATTATACTTATTGAAATAATTTCTTTAATACATTTTTGATTCTTACTAAGTTCCACTAAACTTTACTAAACTCTCCTCGACGCAACAGCCCATTAGAGGACCAAGGCCCGCCTTCAGCTTTCGTGGTGGCTATGGAGTTCTAGGCATATGTTTCGGTAAGGTGGTCGTCCTCACGCTGGTACCCCAGTGTTTACTTGTGGTGTGACATAGTGAAGCACTAACACTTCCACTGAGCTTTTGTTAAGTACTAATATCTAATTTAAAAAAAATCTTTAATCGCCCATTTAGTTAGACACAAGCATTCCTTAGTATTATATTCGCTTATTTTTTCTTTTATTATTTATATTCGTTTACATTTTTTAAATTTTGGAGCATCAATCAATCAAAAATTTGAGTTTTATATAGTGCTTGTCCTTGTTTAGTTTAAACATACAGCATGTATTTTTTGATAAAAAGCCATTTGGCATGCATTTTTTGGAAAATGATGTCTAACTCTCTCCAGTTTAATCATTGAGTCCTTCAGCGATCAGAAACATTTTGCATTTACAAATTAAATGTTCTGACATGAAAAATCCTAGTCGTTTTTCAAGGCACAAGAAGTCCATTGTTAGGGCTGTTGAGAGGCAATGTTAACAAGATTTGATTGATTACTTCCTGCGACAGGATTTTCTTTGCGGCTGACAGGGAGTTGAGTTATGTGCCAAACATGGATATTGCCAAAAAAAGGCAATTGGATTATCTGGAGATTGCGATATTTATAAATGTTCTCCTTCGGAGATTTTCTGTGTATATGGAAGTGGAAAATAATCTTAAACTAAAAGTTTCTTATTTTTTCACATTGGTAGAATTAAGCATTTGGATACTAATATAGCAATTTCACTAAAGTAACTCTTTTTAAAGTACGTGTAATATTTTAAAAATAGTGATATACATATTTTAATTTCAAAAAAATATCGGATTTTATCTGGAAAATCAAAGACCCAAATCCAGAACCTCCTTTCGTATTATCGTAAAACTGATTTCTAAGCCTTTTTTTATGGAGTCCCTTGAGAGATTCGTTGAAAACACAAATTTTATTTTTAAAATAATTTTGTGCAAAAAAAATATAGAGATATTTTTCTTTTTTACTAAGTGTCAGCTATCATATTAAAAATAAAAATTTATTTTGGCATCATATTTTAAACGTATTTATTACTCCTTAATATTAGTTTACTAAAGTACTATATATATTTTTCTCAAATATTTGAACCAAACAAGAACTTTGGAAAGACAGGCTCTGGATTTTTTGGAGCATTTATTTAGAATTTTCACAATCAAAACTTGAATCAAATCAAAATTTTCCTAACGTTAAGTATCAAATCACTAGCAGCCAAAATTAATAATGAACAAGTTATTTTTCTAATATTTTTTTAGAATTCTTAAAGAAAATATAAATTTAGCCAAAATTTACTTTATATTACGTTTTTATCTTTTATACATAGTGACAAAACAATTATTGCAGTACCATAAATATACTTATAATTTTTGTATCAAATTACTTGACACTTCGGGACTAATAGTACAACTAAGCAAAAATTTAAAAAAAAATGTCAGGCCTAGAAGCTCTTTTGAAATCCTGTCATGGAGAAAATAGTATTTTTGTTCTCTTTTCTATCTGGAATTGAGTCCTTTGAGAGTCTTGTCGACCAATATAAAAACGGGAAAATATATTGTTCTCTCAAAGATTAACTTATACCCCAGCGTCTATTCTGCGCTGACACTGATAAAACAGTCGAATACGACGAACCGAAAGCCAGGTTACACGTGTGGAAACAACAATATTATGAGGAGACAGAAAGAGAGAGAAAAAAGAACTTTTAGTTTCGAAGAATACGAGAAGTTAGGTTCTAAGACTTAGGGTTTTGCTTTATAAGAGGGGGTTACGAAGAAAAACGGTTTGACTTCAAACTTTAGCCTGTGTTTAGTAAAGTGATTTATATAAATGGTGGATGGTTGCATGCTGGTCATGTTTTAAATTGAGATGAATGGGTTCTTTAAATTCTTCTAGATTTGAGGGGATAGTGCATTTATTACATTGTCTGGTGTATCGTTTAAAAGTATCATTTTATTTGAATTTGAAAATATCAATAGGGTGTAATTTAGGTGTTTTATTAACCATTGATAATTAAAAAAAATGTGTTAATGATATTTTTATAGCCCGATGTGTTTTATAAAATTTATTATTAAATTGTTAACTTTATTGAATTTTATGAATGAATTAATGTCAGTTTTAATTTATAGTATATAGTATAGACTTGATTCAAATAAATTGTTGATGCATAAATCGTTTGAAATGCATAATAATACTACTATGGAATTTGAAATTATTTCGAAAACAGTATGTAAATAAATTAATCAAAATGTAACTGTTTCATCAATTAGTATTTCTGAAACATCTCGTGACTAAAATATTGCCCCAACATATATGTCATAAAATTTAACATAGCATATATGATATAAAATGTAACATGTAATATATATTAAAATGAAACATTATTATAAACGATTCAGTTATGAATCTTTCGTTAGATTGTGTTTGAAATTCCCTCATTACACATAGTACAGTTCTTAATTAATATGGTTATTATGCACTTTAAAGAGATGGGTTATTTGGTTATTAAAAAGTATGTATGAACCATAGCTTTATTTTAAAGATCTTTCATTTGAGTTTTTGAAAAGTTTTTACGACTTATTTCGTTTCTCCGTTCAACTTCTTGATATCCAGCTGTCAAGACACAACTTCATTTCATTGTTAGTACATCGCCGGTTTTTTACTTCTTTTCCGTAAGTTGGGGGGCATTCGTTTTATCCGTTAGGTATCCTGTCAGATTGGCTATTTTCCTGCCCAGTGGTTCGGAAATATGGGGATACTATGTAACAGGGTGATAAAAAAAGATATCCATTTAACAGCACGTTCCTTGAAACAAAACTAGATCCGATGAAACTGGCTTCCACCGAAGAAAGGGATGCCATACTGTACTATGGGGAAATGCATTGCTTTTTCTACTTGGGTTGGGTAAATAATTATCGATTCACCGAGATTACGTGATGCCGGATAGGGTTGCTGGATCAGATTTCTAGTAGATAGGTAGTTAGTACTAGTTCTTGGAAATCGCATTTGGGTTCAGAATAGTATTGGGTCTCATGAATAACTTAGTTACCTACTTTGTGATTGGTATGCTCCTTTATTGAGTTCATTGGGAAAGATTGATTAGTTTTCTAGCGTTATATGAATATAGTAATAGAAAAGATATCAAAATAGGATATTGTTGTAGAATTGATCTTGAAGTTTATGGAATTAAGATATATATGAATACACATTCATAATAAATATGTTATAATAAGTATAAATTTTAACAGTCTCTTTCATCTTTTGATATTACATAAATTTCGTTTTCAGAAAAAAAAAACCTTTTATTATATTCGTCATTGAATGAAATTTTTTTAGCCAGGAAATAAAACTGTGTTCGTAAAAATATAGAAATAGAATTAACACCTAGAAGCTGTATGCTTATTAAATTATAAATTTAAAATAAGAAGTTGATTATAATTAATTTTTTTAAAAAAAGACGTTACCGTTTACATCAGTTTCAAAACAGTTATTGTTTATAATATAAAAAATAGCTATACAAGAATTTATGATAAGAAAAATGTATTTAGAAAATAATATTGTGCTCATTCAAGGTTAAAATTCCAATTGCCTGCTTGTGACTACATTCAAAGGTATACTCTTTCTCTGTAAATCATTATTTAATTAAATTTGATTAATAAAATCTTTCTAAATTCAAACAATGGCTTCAAAATACTCTCTCAAACCAAATTTTGCATTCTTTTAAACTATTATTTAACCTGCTATTCTAAAATGAAATATATGACATTTTACTGATTTCTTAACGAATCTCTTTATCTCTAACTAGCGAGAAGATAGTTCAAAAGAAATCATCCCAAATTTGCGAATCCAATAATGATTCGAACAATGGGAGTCGAATCCAATACATATCACCCAATCATATCCAGACATTTCCAATAACTACAAATCTCAATCATTCAGATTTGGACGACGAGCCAAGAAATTGAAGGGCTTTGGCGGACTTCGCAGTCAATTATCATGGTTCGGTTAGCGGTGATTGGTTCGATCGGCGCATTTATCGAGCTGCCACTACACGACCCTGTTTCCTGATTTCCTGAATCCAGGAATCAGGAACGGGAAAGCTTCATTTAAATGTTGAACATGGACAGGGGTGGCGGGAGCGTTCCCTTTGAATGCTCCCGGAACATTCGAGATTCCAGACCTCAAAGTAATAGTTAATTAATTTGTCACACAAAGCTGGGGCGACTTGTGCAATGCCTCAATGAACAATGCGGCACGTGTTGTGTGTAAGCAACATACATACGTAAGAATGGTAGTGAAATAACGTTAAATATTAATGAAATAAATTCCAAAAAAAGTGTCCTTTATAAAAATACTGACTAATAGATTGTACTTGGGCTTAAAATTTGTAAAATTTAGTATCCCAATGCGATGTTGTACTGTACTTAGCATTTTCTCAATGGAGAGTAACATTTAATTTCACAAATAGTTAATTAATTTGTCGGACAATGAAAAGATGGAGTTAACATGACTTCAATGACATACAGGTGGAATGTTACGAGTATTGTACAATGCATACATTTATGAATAGTAGTTGTATTAAAATTTTAACATTTATAAAATCATTCATTAGATAATGTTTGCAATATACAACTGGTTATTATCTTTCCAGTACTTGTGTTTAGGATTGAATACTACAAATATGCATTTTAATATATTATTAAATTTATTGGCGTTGCTCGGGTGTACCCAAAATAATAGGCCTCAACGTATTCATTAATGCATGTATATTCCTCTATTTTATCATATTTAAAATCAAGTTTAAAGTTTTTTCGATATTTAAAAAAGCTGATCAATTATTAAAAGTCAAAATAATATTTTGAATAAATATAATCAACTAACTATCTTAGACATTAAATGCACGCTAAATATTTGCAAGCTAGGAAATTTCTTAAATGTGACAATACTACTGCTCGTATATAGTATATTATTTAAGTTAAAAAATATGTTTGTACATGCGAATTGCAGAAAATCCATAACCAAAATTTAAGAAAAATAAAGCTACATAATACAAAATCAAGAAGCTATATGATTTGTTTCTTTTACTTTACGAAAACCAGTTATTAAAAATAAATATCTTTTTAGATTGAATGTTTGTTTTGTTTACTTAGATATTATTTTAGCAAATACTTTATGTCAACGAACTATGGTTTTAAAAAATAACATTTGTATCTGCAAAGCAATCGACTAATATCTGTGTCATAATAGGAAAATATACGATATCAACTACGTTTAAAAAACAAAAATAAAATTGTATATTTTCTATTACACCACAATTTGTTTCAATGTTTTTGTTATGTTAGTTTTTGCGTTCCTAATATTGTAAGGTTTTTAATTGAAGTACATGGTTTAAAGGTTCAAGAAGACAATTTCTCAATTGAATCGCTTTTTGTTATAAAGAAGTAAGTGAACTAAGATTCAATTATCTATTTCAATTGTTTTTTTAATGATAACCAATGCTTATTTGTAAGGATTACATAGTAGGCACTGGTTTTAAATTTCACTGTGTTCATGTTTTAAAAATACTATTCCAAGAGGAGAATTGTGGCAAAAATAATAAAATAAGTATTTCTAAAATTTAATTTTGTTATTCGCAATGAATGTGTTTAACTTATAATTGTGTTATAAAAAACTGGTTGATAATTTTGATTGAAAAGAAATTGTAACATTAAATCAAGTAAAATTTATATAAAAAATAAGCTAAAAAACCCTATTTTCACAGCACTCTCCAGTTTTATTTATCATGAAAAAGTATTCATGACTACCTTTGAATTTCTTTCGCTGAATTTCTATTCAAATATTCAAGTTTCGAGATGAAATGTTAAAAAACTTTGATCTCCAAACATAAGTTCAGGATGTGTTTTAAAGTTTCGTAGTTTCTGAACAAACGGCAGAAACACGTGAAAAATAACACATAATTCAAATGTGTCTTGAAAGGAATAGATATAGAAATTTTTCTTTGAAAGGAAAATTTTGTATTTATGTTTTTTGAATTTCCAAAAAATCGTACTTCTTTTAAAACTTATATATGAAATACTTCACATTGTGAATTTTTGAAGCCCTTATATATTTTATCGCCAAAATACGTTAAATTAATATTTTAAAACTGTATTATGTTTTATGTTTTTAAAATGTTCACGAGTATCCTAATCCATTTTAAAGTGAATACGTACTTGTTTTTTACCTGTAATTTTTTTTGTAAAAAAAATAAAATAAACATGCATTGCATTTTGAATACTATTGTATTTAAATTTAACTAATCAAACTTTGGAAATGCAATAACAAAGCAAGTCGTCTTACTTCTGTAATGAAATTCATTAGCGATAATTAAATGAAAATGATAATAATTTAAATTTATTGAACATATGTCAGTGAAATAAATCTAAAATAATTTACAGTTATCATCAATAATTTCAACAAATGCATGATATAATTAGACTAACCCACGAACATATTCAAGAATCCATACATCAATTCATATATAACTTCGTGTTTTAAAATCAAACTTTTGTCCGCTCCCTTAGAATGCAAGACTCGATTCATCAAAGGAGTAATTTGATGCATCAGACCTGATTACCATCGTCTACGATATAGAAGTATTGCATCTGGAGAAACCTCCATTATGCGTGCTTAGTTTGACTAAAATGCAACTGTGAGTATTGTCAAGAATACCCTTTACGTAAAGAGCATTATTTTAAAATATAATGTGAGTCCATGTTGTTTATTTTTGAAGTCGTTTAGTACTGAATGTACTTAAGAAATGCAGAAATACTGACTACCTTGAATACATCGCTTAGCACTATAAAAACAATTTTCACTAAACACTTTCTTTCATCAGATAACAACCCCACAGTATCTATCATCAGATATTTAGAAAGCCAGATTTCATAATAAATAATAATATTGGATTCAGATATTAAAACCAAAATTATTTATCTACATCATAATTGGCGTCAAGACATTTCGAAACATTTAAAGTAAAACGGAAAGCTATTATCTGCAGTTCGTTTTTTAAATTACTCGCCTACTTTAGCATGTTACTTTGCATTATCTTTTATATTTTGCTTACATTTCACTAAACTAAATATGATAAAAAATACTATCATTGAAGTTTTAACGTTTCTTATCAAAAAGAACTGAAGACACTTTTGTTCAAAGATACGGATTTTTTAAACTCTTTAGTTCCAATAAGTCTTATTCAATGTTAGCATTGTTTCAGTAAAATTGTGAGCTACATTTAATTAAAATTCAACATCAAAAGACTTCCAGCATAATTCTCATTTTCTCACCAATCTTGTTAAAAATTAGTCGATAGTTCTTAAAAGTTTGGCAAACCGCACCAGCTCTACTCTCTCCGGAGCCCTTTCGATATCACTATATAAAGGGACTGTTGCATTTAATTAAAAGGACTTGGAGACAGTGGCATAGCTTTAATTTCGGCGCCTAAAACCGTTTGTTAGCGTCCTTTGATCTTGGTTGCTCCAAATGGCAGATATTTCCAAGAAATGTCGCCGAATTGACGGGGTGGAGGAATATCAATGCTCCTTTATACAAGATTTGCATGTGGTTGATGTTCAGCATATCGTTATGTAATGTTCAAAATAATTGTGAGTTTGAGAATAACTTGGGTAGTGCTGTTTGATTATTCAGTTTTGTTCGGAATTGTTGAACGTAATTATATATTAGACTCCTGCCATTGGCAGGTAAATTCAAGTATCCTCACCAATGACATGGATCATTTTTACATAACTATCACTTGCATTGCAAGGAAGCATACCGAAGATGAATATGTTCAGGGCAATAAGTGTTTAATTCATTTGTAGGATACTGTAGTTTACGTGCATATGGCAGCATTATTGTTTTACACCTTTAAACTGTTTGAAATTATTGACTTAATTGCATGAAAAGTATGAATTTAATTACATACATATTTATTAATGATATGCTTAATTACATGCATTATATACATATGGCTTCTTATTGTTTACCAATTAAATTATTGTTTATTGTTTACGCTTTTAAATTATTTGAACTTTTTGACTTAATTACATGCTTGATATGCATTACACTATTTTTGTTTTCTTAAGGGGAGAGGAAACACAATTACCCTTTCAGGTATTGAATTTTCACTTTTAACTATTCTTAAAAATCAGTGTTATAAAAAATATACACATCCGAATATGGGAATGAAAATTTGGGAAAAGGGTTGTTTATTTTTTTATATAACTTAGTTACTAGCACCAAGTGTTATTATTTGAAATCAACAATTTTTATTAGGTTCACTTTCAAGCACAACTATTTCGTGCATCTGAAACTAATTATAAATATGCATTACAAGAAAAAGTCAATGCGATGCAATATATCAATTTAATAAATTCAAATTAGCTGTCTTTCTATCATTTAATGTTTTAAGATATTAACCTCAACTGTTTTTTTTGTACATTTCATAAACTAATTTTTATTTTATTTTTTCACTATTATTTTTATAATATTTTGTAACACTGCGTCCAATGTAGACGTTTATAAAACACTCATCAGAGAACGTTTATACCCTTCAACTAAAGGAAAACTTTAAGTAAAGAGAAGCGCCAGGGAAAAGAGAAAATTGGACCACAAGGATGAAAATTGCTGCTAAGGAATGATGATATTTGAAGATGGCAACAAAGTTAGATTGAAACTAAATTCCAAATTTTCAAATTAAGCTTGGAATTTGATTGCGTAGCATATAAGAAAGGTGCAATTCTGTTATAAAGACCTAAAATGCAGATTCGATATTTTAGATTGGACAAATAATTTTAATCTTTATATTACAATTACTACTTTAGTATTTCTTTCAAGTAATCAGTTTACTTAATAACTTAGTTTCGTGATTTTATAAATGATGAACAATAGAAGGACTTTTTTTTACTATTGTGTTTTGAAGTTGTATAATTTTGTCTCACATATATTTGAAAATATAAACCTGGTGTAAATAAATAATAATTAAAAATACGTTATTGATTAAGACAAATTTGAGTTACATGTACCAAAACTCCGTAATACGGTCTTTATCGAATGTATTTCTTTGAAAAAAAGTTTTCTCATAAGATGGGAAATATTATCTACCGTTGAAGAGTCATTTCCGCAATTAACAAAGCATCCCGATATGCTGGCGGGAAATCTTCCGTCTGGGCCACTGAACAACCAGATGATATACGCGTCGCTGGCTTCAACTTCCCTCTCCCTACAGACTGATTCGATTTCCCCCAAGTTCGGTTCCGTTCTTGCAAGAGATGTGAAATAAAATAAAAATTGATTTTGGTTGGCTTGTTTTTAACCATTTAAAGGATAGGGAAAATATTTTAAACTCAGAACATAAAAAAATGAGCTAACAAAAAAATCTATTTCAGTTCTGTAAATGTTGCGTCGGCAGTAAAAATCATAGCTCAATATTAATAATCTTTAATAAACGCATTGTATTCTTAAAAAAATACATTTTTGAGAATGGTTTGATAGTTATGTACTTTTTTCGTACCTTGAATGCTAAGGAACTATTTTTTTTAATCTTCAGAGCTTGGATAATCGGATTAGAATGTTTTCGCGTTAATTTCGCAATTTACTGATTTCTTCATATATTTTTTTACTATGTTGTTTAAGATTACCACAGATATATTTGAGTAAAACCAACATTAAATGATATTATTCACAGTCGGTAAGAATTGTTCTCTTCTAAAATAAGTTTCTCTTAGCAATCCATGCTTGAAAACAAAACCCGAGTTTAGATGGAAATTCTTTTTACATCAAAATTAGAAAAAGAACAATACAGAAGCATATACAACATGTTCTTTACAACAAACAAGCTTGTTGATTTCTCCGGTTCTTGTAGTTTCTGCTAAGAAGACTTTCTAAGTAGATCGCAGGATAAATGTTCGTGAACTCAAAGCAGTAATTTCTTTTATTTGTGTTTTGGCCGTAATCAGTATACTTTATTGGAGGAAATTGCTTTTTTTATTGATGGAATGACTGTGTACTTTGAAATGCATGAGATTGAATATCGCCGTCTCTATATTGTTTGTAATGTTTTTTTTAAATGGGGGTGCTCTTAAGCAACGAGAATAAAAACAAATATTTTGAGTTATACTGACAGCTCCTTTAAATTAATTATTTTTAAAAAAGCTAATTAAAGCTATGAATTACGCACATATTGCGTACTTTAGTTCGTATAGAGAAGTTCTTTAATTTAATTAATTATGATAATTATTTGGACATATGGATTCATATATTTTTAAAAGCTGATGTCTTGTGACTTTCAGAGACTTGGTTAATTTTATTATACTTCACTCAACACATTTTCAAACAGTAGTATTTAGGAACTAAACACATATTTAAGTCGATCGTAATGATTTGCCAGAATTTATTGAGATTGAAATTTCAAAATTAAAACTAAAAAAGTTTGTCAATAACACAATGTTAAATCAAAATTCAACAGCAAAATCAACGTAAAACATAATTTTTATAAACCTGAAACCCTGAAAGATAATCAGTATTTTTGATAAAAACTTAACTTTATCAAAGACTATGCATATATTTATTTATGCTGTTGAAGAAGATTAGGTGATTAGCATAATATAAATTTGCATGCAGTAATTAGCAAGCTGCCCCTAGCTGTAAATTTATTAGGCTACTTAATTTTCATATTAATACATTTTTATTTTTATTTCGAGAACAAATCTTTTTTGTTACTTTACTTTTCTCACTATTTTAATATATCATCGATAGATAAAGTTATCAATCAATTTAAAGTTAAACACCCCCAATCAATCTTTCACTGCATAGAAACTAGGATTTTAATCCTATTTTTTTCTGCATAGAAACAAAGATTTTATGTTTTCAGTTGACCAGATTGCTTGGAAAATTATGAAAAAACATCGGTATTTATTATTTTCCCTTCAAATTTAAGATTTATTTGAAAAGTATTATACCAAAGATGCCCCAATATCTGACAAAAACTAGGGGTATGTAACACTACATGACCTTCTAATGTAGCTTAAATATATTTAAATGTCTTATTTATTAACTATAAAAATAAGTAAAATTAAAAAGTATTTCAATACCTTAAAACTCTAAAACTTATATGGCAGATACCCTTTGCGAATGCTCTATTTTCTTAATAACCTTATTACCTCGTACGACAGGTACGGGAAACTCGTTTACCAAATGTCATGTCCATAGCTGTTTTAGTTCTGGCTTATAGTGTCTCAGAGCCGGCCCGCTGGCGCAGTGGTTAGTGTACTAGTCTTTGGAGCTGCTGGGCTCGGGTTCGAATCCCGGTAAAGGCATGGATGTTTGTGCTTGTCAATAAATGTTGTTATTTGTCTATGTGTTTGTGTCGTCTTTCTTTGTGTGTCTCTTGTGAGTGTCTCTTCTGGCGAGATGAGTAATGGGCTATAAAGCCTACACTCTCCCTTCTAGAGGGCGCAATCACTGTCCATTTGTCATTTTTCATAGTGTTTCAGACAAACATATTGATGGACCAATATTCGAAATCCACTTATTCGGTATAATAACCATCCAAAGCGCGTAAAAAGCCCAAAACCACCATTTCTGGACTAGTAAGGTTTCATAACTAGTGATACTTGTTTTACACAAGTAGAGGCGCAATGGTATATTTTCATTTTGTATTGTCATAGCAAATATTCTTTGGAAATAAAACTACTTGAATTTGTTTATTATCAATATTATACATGATTTTCTTTAAAAGGGTAACACGGAATACGCTATAAGAAGCAAATATAAAAAAAAGCGTAATAATATTTTTAGATAATCAAATGATAATTTTTGTAGACGAGAATAATTCAACGTAATTTCCAGTTCATTTATTTGAGAAATTAATAAAAAAATCAAATTTTCTATAGTGGACATGTGCTTAAGGGGGTTCAGTATGTTGTATATCGGTAATGTTAAATTGGCTAATTGCAATGTACCTTTTCACAATAACTACTGTTCAGATCATCTTAAAATTTTCTGTGTGTGTTATACCTACCTTATATATAATCTGAGGTTAAAAAAAGTTTTTAAATAACGGCTAGATTTTTTTAAATAAAATAAGTTTTAAAGTACCCAAAAAATCATGAAATTTTTCACTTTTTTGCCCCATAAATTTTTTTTCACTTTAGCTTTATAAAAATGTATAACCTCAGATTAATCTATACTATGTATTACATCATATAAAAAAAGTTTACTAGAAAACATTGCATAGTTTTTGAGAAAAGGTACATCGAAGTTCAAAAAATCAAGTTCTGAGATAAACGCGTTTGAAGTTTTTATTGTTAACCCATTTCCTTACGAAGCCATGACATTAAAATGGCTTTTAATGTCAAAAATATTTTCCAATCGTCTTGATACTTTGTGACATTATTAATAAAAGTTGTAATAGTATTTTAAGCCAATAATTTTAGTTTTGAATTTTTCACCGATTTTGGGATACTGAACCCCCTTAAGAACATTATATTATAATTTTTAGCCATATTTTGAAGTTCTAAAAGTTAATTGATATATAAGTTACTTCATTGTCGGATCTGTAAAGTCTCATCGCATCTATAAATTGGCAATTTCCAAGTTATTATCCTTAAGAGTTACTTTGCCTATTTATTATTTGATGGGTTTCATTTATATTAGTTTTCAATTACTTATTTAATTGTTAAAGTTATCAGATCGTCATTTCTAAATATTAACAAATATTTTATGAAAAGAAACTTATTGCTACATGGGTATAAATAAAAGTCTGTTTCATACCTGTCACACGGTGCAGTGAAGGGTTAAACAGTAATAATAGTATCAAGCGAAGCGCATGAATTTTCCCATAGTAATTAAATCGGTCTCTAAATTAGAATGAGATAATTAATTCGTCTTCACGCCGTTCCCCCAATATTTTAAATTATAAATTCAATTCCACCAAAGCCCCGTCCACCTCAACCATGAAAAGTATTTCTCAGCACCTTCAAATCAACTCCTTTTTTACAAAAGTGGATAATGTTTTATTTAAAGGTACCAACTTTTATTTTATCAAACCTGAGTTATTGGAGTTGTTGTGGACCATTTGAATTTATCCGTCAAACAATATACAATGTTTATAAACACTTTCAGTTTTTCTTATTTCGGTTTTGTGTGCAGGCGAAGAGTAGTATGTTAAGACGTTATGCTACGGGTGATACTTATAGAGGTTCTGTTCTTGTCTTAGGCAAAGTATAAACAGCTATGACTATAGTAACATTTGAGGACGGAAACAGCAACAACTATAAACGGACAAAACGTGCTGCGCAAAAAGCCTCATATAAATAGAGCTTTTATTCATAAGGAATGGCCATGCTGCATCTGTCTTGGTCATAAGTCATAACACCGCGTATAATGATGATATATCATTACTTGGGTTCCAGTTTAAATGTCGGTCTCTTCACTTCGCCTTGATTCGAACGAGGCTAGTCATTAACCTTGGTGCAGCTCTAGTATGCCGTTATTTAATTAAATTACACCGATGTTATGTCTTTTCATAATTATTAATATCAATAACACAAGCGAATCGATAAGCATGCCATGTGATATAACAACATGTAAAGCTACCTTATTAATGAAAAGGGGGATCAAAAAAATATTTACTGCGTTCTTCTTTGTAAACTTGACTTTCGGAACTTTTTTACCCTACGACGAATAAGCCAAATTTCCGTAGAATAAACTTGCCTTCACTGCGTGATCTTGAAATTAAATTTTTTTAGGAATTAAAAGATAAAAATTGCTTGTCGAAGTTTTTAGTCACAATATAGTCGTGTATGTTGGAATATATCCGTACAAAAACAATTAAATAACATTGTTGTGAAGTAATATTATGCCTTTCGTGTTTTAATATTCATACACTATTTTTGATGAAATTTTTAATAAAATAACCGCTAAATATTAAAAAAAATATTTAATTCATCAAAAATAAAATTTTATATTTTTCCAGTTGATGCCTTTTGGAACAATGACAATCCATTCTTTAGCTCGTTAATCTTCTCCCTGGAGGGGTTTTTGTGATGGGAATAAAAAACCTCGTGATTAATAAAACTGCTATAATTTACTTTTTTTCTTACATACAGCTCTAAATGTTTCAATGTGTAGGTTTTTATGGGCTTTAAAAAAATACACAGAGTTGACAGAATCATTAATTACTATGTTAAGGTGGGGGTGTTTTTTTTATGCACTCTTTCTCAACGTAGGTTTGTTTTCATCAGGTCGAATGGAGACTATAAAAAAAGTATCGGGCCCAGGTGAGGAAAATTTAAATAACAAGGAGGGCTTAATCGATTTCATGCTAGTCTTCTTCAATTAATTCAGACATACTTGTATCAGTTAACTTCGTAAATACCTTTTATTTTTTAAAGTCTGCAATGAATTGCTAAAAGAAGGTTTCACGTGTTTTTTTGTGAAGGGTAAGAACATGAATAATGGAAACAAAAAAAATAATTAAGTTTTATTCTTTTGTGTTGTATAAATATCTTGGTGTTAAATTCAATTACGAAATATCTTTTTGTCAATTATACGAGGAATGTTAAGAATACTATGACTGACAGCACAAAAAAAATCCCTTTCAAAATTAATGAAATTATATCTGAACATTAAAATGAATTATATTTAATGGCATATTGGTTAAGTGATATTGCCTAAATGTGAAAAAATCAAAATGATTAACTTTATAAATTTTTAACGTTTGTTTTGCTTAATATTGTTATTTATATGTGTACGTGAATTGATCTCCCGAAATTTTATACCAAAAAAAAACACGTCAAATTCAAACACATTTAAAAACAAACAAAATTATTATTACAAAAAAATGTATTACACAAAAAAATATCAAAACGTCAGAAATACAATTAAAAAAATACTGCTGTTCTGTTAACTCAATTTAAAAACTAAATTAATTTGTAAAATTATTCAAAACAACATATGCATTGTGTTTATTTTGTAACGAAACTTATAATGAAAGTAGAGACTAAACAATTTAATAATATGTTAGTCTATTTTCGTCAACTTTCAGATGAAACTTCTATGTCGATAAATAACAATTTATAAACAATCCGTATTGATTCGAAATTCAAAATCAAAAACCTACAGCAATTTATTTATTGTTTTTAATACATTCAATATCGTACTTGACAAAAAAGCCTTAGATTATACATAAAACACAAAACTAAGTAAAAAAAATAGCCAGAAACACAACATATTAATTCTCTGAACTTTGTAAATACTTTACTTCACTTCCAGCTGCAAGCTCACTAAGCTCTTTACGGTTTATAAATCGATCCGATTTATGAATATTTCGCTGCTTTTAGGGTAATTGGGAACGATAAGTCAATGTGTGTTATTGACATTGATGGAAGGATAAGTCCTATACCGATATTAAGCTAAAAGAATAAATAGCGTAATCCTGGCACAGTATTTATTGGAAACTTAGGGTAGTTTGGATATTGATTCTGTGTTAGGACAAGACTCTTCTATTTATTATACCCGGGTATATATATCCTCTAAAATTTGTATTGCACCACGCTAAACTTACATATTTTTTATTGTATGGTAGGTACATATATATTCCAGCTAGTGTGCTTGTTCAGAGAACCGCTTATAAGCCTTCGTCAAGTGGGACAGACACAGAAAGAGTTGTTACAAGCACAAAAGACACACAAAGAAAGGACAACACAAACACATAGACAAATAACAACATTTATGGACGGTCACAAATATCCACGCCTTACCGGGATTCGAGCCCGACCCCAGCAGCTCCAAAGGCTAGCATCCTAACGATTGCGCCACCGAGGAGGCATTTTTTTTATTGTTTTAGGCGTCAAGTTAATTTTTTTTATTTGAAATAAACTGAAGGTGCTCTGGATTTAAACTATATTGCTTTTCAAGAAGTTAACTTTGCTATACTTGAAATCTGATATTTGTATAGTATCTCAGTGTGAATTGTACTGTACTCAGTGTATTGTACAGTATATAACTTAGATGTAAAGAGGTTTTTAAGACAATGACAAAGCTTCCAATCTTTGTATGTAATGGAAAATTTGTATTATGAACCTTTATAAAGTTCTGAATAAAGCTTAAAGTTAATCTTAATGGGTGCCAAATTGACTCAATTCACAACTTTTATGTTTTTTAACAGTTTAAAATATAAGAAAAAATTTCTTTTGAAATCTTCTATCAATATATATTTATTAAATCTTCCATTATTAATATGAATTAATTTTTGTTGTTAAATATGAACATATAACTTAAAAATTAAACTTGATTCTGTAGGCTGCTAACGTGTATCCCATTATATGAAATTAATAGTAATATAGTTAAAATAGGAGCTACCGTTAAATTGTCCAAAAATATTCATTTCAAAACAATATTAATTTTTGTGTGTGTGAAAATATTTTAAGCCTCTAAAACTAAGAGTTATGTGTAACAGTTCGAATTTCTATTGTATTGCTTTTTAAAAGGATAATGTAAAGATTTAACGCATTATTTTATGTCGAGAATGAGGTCTCCTTTCAACTAAACAACACTTATTTGTCAAAGAAATACATGAAAACCGACCCTCAAAGATACGAAAGCAGATAAATCCTTGTAAAAATGACAATAAGACCTCATAAGAATTATTAAAGGAACAAGATGATCGACGAAATAACATATATAAAAGAACACAAAAGGAAGCTATCTACCTGCAAAAGTTTAAAAAAAAGCAACCTATGACCTATTTTTTGTAATCTGTATCACAAAGTAGTTTTGTATTAATTTTAATAGTTTTTTTAATGAATTTAAATTTCTTAGGCTTTAAGTAGTCAACAACTTAGTATAGGTGAGAAACTACTAACGATTTGTTTAATTATAGTCCGATTCCCCTTCCTTCTAGAAGGATTATGATTGGAGAAACATTTAAAAATAAATTCCCCAAAAATACTTACTTAAAAGTCTTCGAAGTGAGATGAATAAAACATCCGAGCCAATTTTAAAATTATTAATTTAGTCCTAAAAAAAGCTAAAAAATAACTTAACCGCAATTTGCCTTTAAGAAATTTCAGCTGTTTAAATTCTTAAAGTGATCCGGTTTTTCTTATGCCACGATTTCAAAAATGGTTTAAACAGAATTTTTAACACGAGTAACAATGGAAAATTTGCAATACACAAAATACATCTATTCTATATTTTGAAATAAGCGCTTTAGGTTTTATTGATGTTTTATTAACCTAATGTAAATTTACACTAAACCTAAAGCATCTTTCCAATAAAACCTATAATTAGTTTTATTATAAATATCAATAATACTTTGAGAGTAAAGCAAGAAGTTATAAAAAGTATGTTTGATTCTTATTTTTATAGTTCGGTTTTCCCAACACTTTCTTAAATCTTAATTTAGATACTATAATTAAAACGTACTTCAAAAACATTAAATCCAAAATCTTTAAAAGGCCTTTAATTGACAAATCAAAGTGATACATAGTCCCTATTTTTAAAATGTCAATAAACATAAACAAATGAGTTGTGAAAGTCAAAGGATTTTAATCAGGCAATTTCACAACTTCAAAAATAAGAACAATACCGACCTTGATACATTGAAATAATGATGCATGAAAACTCCTCATCAAGTATAAATAGGTTTTCGTCGAAAAATTATTACGCCCTCAGGGACTCTTCCAAAATCCCGAAAAAAAATAATGGCCTGATTATTATATCCATGAAAGATTCAGAACAAGGAAATTAGTTTCCTTTGAAGTCAGTCGACGCCGCGTCGAACAAGCTGAATTTAAAACCGAATAAATTTCATAAAAATTCACCTGAATTAGAATAAGAATAGGAACCGAATTGATATTTAAAACATGGAGGTGGCACAGCTGAGGTAAGAATAGGGGAGTGAAAGTTCCAAAGCATGTATTCATCCGAAAAGTGAGTGGGAGTAGTTTTAGTTCTTGAACAAGTCTGCGAGTTTTCTAAAGGTTGTGGAGGTAACGTTAAATAAATAGTGAATATTGATGGAAAATTACGACAAAGTATCAGAGTGGAAGGTGAAGTTTAACCTAGACTTGTTAAAATACACTAAGTTTGTGTTTAAAGTTGAAGTGAATAATATTTTATGCGGTCATAATAGATGAGCTTGTCACTATGATAAGGAATGGAATAAATTTGCTAGGGAATAAGTAAGAAACAACACACTTAATTGTAACTAGTCCACAACCTGAAAAATTTTAAACTCAGAATTTCTAATGAAGCAATAGAAAATGCATTGTTTTATATTAAAAAATAATTGTTGCATTAATAAAAATGCTTTATCTAACAATATCAACAAAGATATACATTTCTTATGCTACACACTTATTCTATGTGTGATGTACGTAAAACTTAAGTTTTCTAATTTCACAATTCTATTATGCGGAAGTTTTTTTTACAAAAAATAGTTTAACTTTCACTGTAAAAACTCTATAATTTAGAGGTATACAGTCTGAGGATAAGTAGCAACTATCACCTTGGACTTGAATTTACATATGATGTAAAATTTATTGTGTGGTAAAAAAAAGTGTTCTTCCTTAGCGATTGGATGAACTCATCTTCTGTGTTAAAACGGTATCGGAATAGGTTTTTTTTTATGTGAAACTAATTTGGTGTAAAATAAACTCTACAGTACTTTGATGTAAAATATAACAAAAACAAATGCTGTATTTTTGCAGAAATGTTTTACAAATGTTGTATTCCTACCAAATTGATCCCGATTTTATAACTTCTCAGGTATTTATTTTTTCATTGTTTTGGTTTCAAATGATCGTTTAGCATCAATTGATTTGTTACAATATTTAGATAGATTCTAAAGAGAAAAAAATGACCTTAAGAGGAAAGCATATCCTACAATGTGTTGTTAAAACTATAATAAATTTCGAATATTTTAAGGACATTTTTTAATTGAAGCTTTTGTTTCCACTTACGTTATTTAAATCGTTTTCTGAAGTATAAGTATTGATGCAATGTTATAAAAAAATTAAATTTCATGACTAATGAAAAAAAATTGATGCAATCGCAATTTATAATATCGTAAAATAAATTTCAAGTTCAATTGTTTGAAAATTCCTAATTTATAGTTTTATCATTTGTGCGATTTCTCATTACTTCCTAAAAATTTTCCCGTTGCTTTTGCGTGACTTTTTCTGGATGCGTTTCACACTTCCATTTACCCAGAAAAAAAAAGAAAGCCCAAAACTAAAATCGAGAAAAAAATAATACCCTAAAAATGGCGTGAATCGTAAAACAGCATCAGTTTCTCCCAAACGGTGCCGGAATCCTTCCCATTGTTTCGCTAAGAGGAAATTTCTTTCACTAAAGCCGGCGGAAATTGTGTAACGAAGTTTCATGTTACGTCCCATGCTCCTTTTCCCACGTTATTGTTCTGTTTTAGAATCCGTTTTCTCTAATACTCTATTTCCAAATGCAGTGTTTTGAGTTTCATCAACTGAAAAAATTTCCGGGCGTAACTATATTATTAAGGTGTAGGTTTAGTATTACACTCGTAAAACTTAACTTGGTAAGTCTGATCTTATATTGAGAGTTTAGGAAGTTTTTTTTCATTTAAAATAAGAAAAGAATATAGTTTTTAAGTATTCCTGAATACTTAAAATTTATAATTGAAAATACTATTCATTGCACAATAAATACCAAGGTATTCAAAAACTCTTTATCTTCTGACGTTGACAAATGACAGTGATTGCGCCCTCTAGAAGGGAAGGGCGTAGGCTATATAGCCCATTACCCCTTTCGTCAGAAGAGACAGTCACAAGAGGCACACAAAGAAGGACGCCACAAACACACATACAAATAACAACATTTATTGACAAACACAAACATCCATGCCTTTAACGGGAATCCAACCCGCGCCAGTGGACCGGCAATCTTCTGACGTTACTAAGCGCTACTTAAAAAGCTGCTGTTTCAATTTTCATTGTTTAATTGGGAGAGAGATGTGAAAGATGAAACTTTATGATTGGCATTTTCGGTTTCAGCACATTAAATTGAATAAATTTAAATTAAATTCTTCCTAAAACTTTTACTTAAGTTGTCCTAACAGAAAATTATTATGAATGAACAACAAATAATACTTATTCAGTGCATAAAGGTTAATCAACACAAACTCAGTTATATAGTTGCTATGATGAAAGTTCGGTGCTTGTTATCGCAAATAGTTGCCTTTCACAAAAAATAGTTCTTCGATTTTTGTTTTATAGCATAGATGCACTTTGTTGAAGTCTTCAAAGTGTATTACAGTCTTCTAGAAAATATACTTTTGTGTATTTTTTAAACAGTCTGTCCAACAGTCAATAAAACTTGACCTCAGGACTTAAAGTTAAGAAGTCCTCCTGCTGACAGATATTCGCCAAGAAAAGTCGGCCCTAAGGCCAATATTTTTATAAGTTGGTTTAAAATTATTGTAACTGACAAAAAAAAATTGTGGATTAGTTTAATATAAGGAATTGAATGCAAAAAATGGTTAAACATGTGATTATTGTAGAGGTTGATTAAAATAAAGTTCATAATATATATTACTTGGAAATAAAAACAGGTGATAGTTTACACAAGCATAGGGGAGAAAGGAGCTTGTTTTCCAATCCAGCATTTTTTAAAATTTTTTTTAAACTACACTAAACTCACACTCACCAAACTAAGCAAGTGTTTAAAATGGCTTAAGTAGCAACCCAGTATAATCATGTGTAGAAACAGTTAATTTAGTAGAAGCTAGCATGTTGTGAAAGGTCGCAAGTTTTTATATATTTTTTTTATCTATAAGTAGGGGTAAGTGGTGTACCTTGGACGTATGTGTACCTCGAACATATGCTGATTCTAGCCCGATTAGCTTAGATATTGAAACAACACCACATGCAGTTAAAGTATTTGCTACTAGGGGTCTCAGTAAAGTTCTATCTGTTTGTTTAAAGGTCAATTTATTAAAGAGGTTTCGAAAAACTAAATTAACAGTTCAAAAGTAAATATTTGTCGGATTCTTTAGTGTATTTTTATACTCAAACATGTAGCATTTATTCATAAACGATGGTTATGCAATATAAAGCAAAGTTTTAGCTATAAAACTGTGTGCTTGAAATTAAGTTAAGTCTAACCTTAACATGGTGATTAACTATTTTGTTTTCAATATCCAAGTGGTGTACCTTGAACCTAATACAAGTTGTGTACCTTGGACTGGTCCAAGGTACACTACTATAGGTCTTATGCGCTTCAGATTGTTGAAAATCCTTTTTAAAATTCAAGTAAATTTTTTCCTTTGAAAAATTAAGTATTTTGAGCTATTAATATGCAATTCTGATTTATAAAAATTATGTAGAATGCAAATTTGTAAGAAATTTTTATATGGTGTGATATATAATTTTTTTGTAGCTAATTACTTACATTTATGGTAGGCCTATAAAATTTTAACCATATTGATATAATATGGAAAATAATTATTGCCTACGCATCTAAAAAGATGTTTTTATAATAAAAATCTAAGCAGAACATCTTTTTTACTCTCAGGCCTAGTTTTATAAACGTAGGGGAAATATACTTGAGTTGTTGTTTCAAATTTATGACAGAAAGATAGCCGAATGTTTTTCTATGGCATGAAATGACCGTTTAATTTTATGCTGCATTTTAGCGGATACACCTGAGAAAGATCGCATTGCAGCTGAAAAATCCAAAAGTGCACCAAAAAAAGTTAAGGCAATAAAACCCCTTACTAAGCCAATTGACCTAACATAACCAA
Source organism: Hylyphantes graminicola (assembly GCA_023701765.1). Taxonomy (NCBI): domain Eukaryota; kingdom Metazoa; phylum Arthropoda; class Arachnida; order Araneae; family Linyphiidae; genus Hylyphantes; species Hylyphantes graminicola. Next base: position 38,003,345 of record CM043113.1, on the reverse strand, counting down.
TTACTACAATCTTGGCTAGAAATAAGAGTATAGGTTCTAAAATGTATTTTTGAATTTTATGTGGCTAATAAATATTGGTTTTCGGACTGTAAATCTGGTCTCTCTACCTGTTAATAATTGGTCCAAGGTACACTACTGGTTGGACCAAGGTACACCGCCGGTGGTGTACCTTGGTCCTAATTACATTGTTTTGTATTTATTTTTTTATTAGTTGAAATCATTTAAATAACATGTTAAAATTAATATATGTTGTATATAACAACATAAAGTATTTAGTAAAAATATTTTTATTCACTTTTTGCAAGTAATTAAGAAACTAAAAATTAAAAAGTCAAAATAGGTCCAAGGGAACCCCTTCCCCTAACCTTTTTTTATTTGAAAGTTAAAATATACTTCCTATCATTAACTTAATGGATTCAAATTAGCATGCTTATTCCTGTCTGAAGTTTCGCATATTTTGTTTGTTCAAATTACTTACACGTCTACTTGATGTAATGTCAAAGCTCCTAATGGTGAACGGGGCAACTATTCCAAAATGCATTATCGGGGCAAGTATTCCGACAGTGTTCCCTTCTTATAAAGGTCTTTCTTCTTCTTAAAAATATCTCTTGGCTTAAATCAGCTGGTCTTATATCATCAAATATATAAATTTTGTGTTATAAAAACAAATAATGAGTTAAATTGCTAACTTCGGAATCTGATGTTGCTGATTTAAAAGCGTTGCCTCTTATCAAAAGAAGTCAGAAGGGTTGGAAAAATGATAGATATTTTCCATACAAAATTCGTAGATTTTATTATTTGCTGTCAAAAACAGTAATAACTTTTTGCTTTTTTTATACACTTTAGCAATTTTTTTAGCCTTGCCTCTTTTACTTGGTCATTTAATATAGTTAAGTTAATTCAATTCAACTACTAAGACGGCTCGGTCATATCATGAGAGGCTTTGATGATAGCCCCGTAAAAATAGCCACCTTCAAGAACCCTCAGGGGTCCTGCTCCAGAGGTAGACCCCCAACTCGATGGCTCAACGACACCGAAAACGACCACAGAGTCCTAAAAATTAGGAACTGGAGGGGAGTTGCCATGAACAGGGGGAGCTGGAGAAGGCGTGCTGTTGAGGCAGCCAAGGCCTGCAAAGGGCTGTTGTGCTCCTGAAGAAGAAGGAGAATTCAATTCAACAATGTAATGATGCTGTAATAAAGAAAGAAATTATTTATAAATAGAGTAATTTCTATAACCCTTCGAATAGTCATACCAAGTAAAATAATCCTATTATACTTCAAACAATTTCCGGCAGCAAAGATTCAAGAACATATTTCTCTTGCTACGTATAAAATCTAACGTCAGAATTTTCTTGTAGGTAAACAATACAGAAAATATTCGTGCGTAACAAATATTTCCTGCATTACTTTGTACGGTTAAAAAACGTCTAGCAATAACCTGTATGCGAACTTTCATAAACGGAATAGGAGTCAGACACACTGTAAACATATTATCGAGACCTTAGGCGTACTTTATATAAATCAAATGTTTTTTTTTGTAAAAAAACTGAATAAATGCATTATCAACAGATGCAATCGGGATCAATCGTTCCAATTTGTATCTGTTTACAGATAAAGTGGTTCTTTTGACAAAGTGAAATATAGTTTTTAAAAAAATGCAGTGGTTTAATGAAACGGAACATTTTTCTATTGGAAAATAACAGAAATTTTGTGTTTCATTGTTTTTATAAAGTGTATTAGGTACACTTATTGGAAAAACGCCGTCTATCACCGTCTAGCCTTTAAATGAAATATCCGGTATTCTACAGGTTTTGATATCTCGCAGCATATTTCAATTACCTCATTACTCTTGAGTTTATTTAACAAAAGTCCATATCCATTCCATATTTCAAATCCCTATAATGTTGAGATACATTTGACAAAAAAATTAAATTCTAACCAAAATAAAATATTATAGTTACATACCCTTTGCCATCAAATAATTAGAAGAGACTGTTTTCTTGAAAACATTATTACTAGTTTTCATAGAAATACAGGATAAAGTTTTGACAATATTGATGCTTGCAATTTTGTCAAATCATTACTAAGAATGGTCAATTTCTCTCCTGGTTGGACAACCCCGAATCTAGAGATTTTTTTAAAAAATGTTTCAAACTTCTCGTGATAAAGTATTTAGACGGATAAACTTAAGATAAAATGGTTAAAGACAAATAAAAATAATTGATGACACAAATGGTTAAAAAGATTAAATGTTACAAAATTGTGTCAACGGAACCGAGTGTTTAGTAAATAACATTATTAAAGAAAACCAGTTACTCTTAACAGTCTTGAGGAAGAAAGCATTTGACTAAAGGTACTAATTTCATGTATGTATTATTTAAAATTTAATAAATTGTAGGCATTCATTTATACTTTTATAGTTCTGCAATTGAGCTATATTTTTATTAAAAGTATTTCCGATTGGTTTTTATTCCCAAACAAAAATGTGCGCAAACAGGCAACTTAATTTGAATATTTTAAAACTGTTAAGCTTTTGAAAAGGATTTCTCTGCAATATCAAGCACCAGAAAAGTAATTTTTTCTTTAAACATTTAAGAGTATAAATAAAAGTTAGCTAGTTTCCTGAATGAAACTTTCATTCTATGAATCTGGAAAATTCACTATGTAACTAAAATAATGGAATATTTTTATCTTACAGTTTTAGTAAAATTTCAAAGTCAACCAGTATAAATCACACCTGAAGAACTTCTTCTTTAATAAAACTGAACACGGTGAAATTAAGAAATTTTCCTAAATCGTAAGCTACATTCTTTTATCTCAGCTCGGGAACTAATTTCCATAGATCAAGTCTCTTTCCCGTCAACTTCACTAAAATTTTCCACTCTGTCCTCTTAAGACCCTTAAAGAATAAAACGGAAACTACTATTAAATTTCTAAGACGCTGGCTCGTGATTTTGCGCTTTAGTTTTGGAGTTAAATTAGTTTATTCCAGTTTAGGCATCATAGTTCCAAAAAAAGTTGCACTCTGGAAAATGTACTGTCAAGTGTAAAGTGAGATCACAAACGAAATAGCATCTACAGTAAATTAGACAGCATTTCATTTTCTTAGCTAAAAGGTTGCTGTAAAAGACATTTTCGAAAAACGCAATGAGAAGAAACTTATTGTATTCAGAAATGCAGCTTTATTTTGTAAGATTTTACATACTTTTAACTGGCAAGATGTCTTAACAAATACGTTTGTACTTTAATGGTTTTTGAAAGCTTGCTTAACTTTGGACTGAAATATTTTATTTAACATGAAGACCATCTGCAATGTTATTTATTTCAAATGTATAAAATATAATTCAAATACATTCTGCGATTTAGTAGAGCAATTCAATTCGTGACTTTTTAATTAATTATTTGTATTAATTTGTTAACAAAATAATTTTTAACAAGGGATTCTGATTTAAATTGATCTTCTCCTCTTTACAAGTTTATTTAATAGCAAACTTACAAATGTTTTTATTAAAATTTTTTAAAGCAAATATTCACGTAATGAAAAATAAAAATAGAGTCTTTATAAAAACTTTACTGTAATATTATTTTATTTGGTAGAATACAGAATGTTCATTTTCATAAGGATTTACAAAATCAGCTCTCTCTCACCAGAGATGCAAAACTATTGTTCGCATGTTACATTTTTTTGCATGAACGGTTTCACTTCTCAAATTTATCTGTAAGTATCTTAGAATGTAAAATCAATGTTACCCGAGGAACAAAATGGGCATTTAAATCTTTACACCTACTATTATTTACGGGTACAAAAGTGTGTTTGGGTGCCATTAATCTTACCTGTCATACTAAAAATGAAATCTTTTTATTGATTCTAAAAGCTGTATATCGGTAGATTCGCTTTATGTTCTGGAGCAGGGAATAAAAGTGTTTTATTCGAAGCCTGGGATAACATTTTTCATTTCTACTGTAATTTAAACTCTATTATTGGATATTGAATTTTTTTCGATGTAATCTCTTCCACCATATTTGTACCGGTAGAATAGAAATCTTAAACTATAAGGTTTGGGATACGACTATATTGATTAAAAATCATTTGATTTTGTAAGACAGATTTTATTATTTGATAAAATATTCAAATATATTCATGTTATCTATGTAGCACAAAATTTTCATAATTTATTTTATCATTAAAATCAATTAAACACAATTTCAAATTCAAAATGTATTGGTTTTCAATAAGCTTTAATAGTTTATGGAAGGCTTTCCTTTGCTGACAGTTTTCCGTTCGCTTACTTGTTTTACAAACGTCGTTATCAGTATCATCAATATTTCAGCAAAAGCTTTTGTCTAGAAATATTATTGCAGTAAAACAAAAATTTCTGAAACAACTGGAAAAGCCTACTTTCCTTTCATTTTGACATCTTCATTCCCAAAAAGAAACCCTATGCATATATTCTTTATATAAACATATTTTTCGAACAATTCATATTTAGAAGTATGTTCTATAAATGATTATGAAAAAGTTAGTTTTAGGATTTGCTGAGGGATATGTCAATTTACTAGAATTGAAGGTTTTAAGCGGTAAAAATACATATTTTTTTGTCTGCTATGAATAAACAAACAAGCTCTGTCATGATATGGTATGGTAGGTACATATATATTCCAGCTTGTGTGCGTGTTCAGGGAACAGCTTATAAGCTTTCGTCAAGTGGGACAGACACAGAAAGAGTTTTTGCAAGCACAAGTGACACACAAAGAAAGGACAACAGGAACACGTGGACAAATAACAACATTTATTGACGGTAACAAACATCCATGCCTTACCGGGTTTCGAACTCGACCCCAGCAGCTCTAAAGGCTTGGATCCTAACGATTGCGCCGGCGGCCAAGCTCTGTCATTTTTTAGCCTACTTTTCTTTTTTTTTTAATTCGAAGAATTAAAAAAAATAAAAAAGTAGGTATTGACATGCGGTCGATGTCCGTCCGTCCGTCTGTCTGTCCGTCCGTCTGTCTGTCCGTACCCCCCTTCCAAAATCGGTTCTATCTATCCGATCTAAAAAATTCTTTTTTTATTAGAAAGGTATAACCTCAGACACCCAACTTTCATACTTTTTGTCCGTCTGTCTGTGCTATAGGACGGACATAAATCTACTATTTGATGACAAATTTCCCATTGAATTAGCATTGAAATTCAATTTCGAGTCATTTAGATCGCTGAATTTAACTACAAATGCTACGGACAAGTGAGATACGTCAAAAAATTCAGCGCATCGAAATTAGAATACATTGAAAATTTTAGAAAAGAATTCGAATTCGAAGTACTTCAATTATTTAAAAAACGTCAAAATTTAATGCTCATTTAAAAAGCATAGGAAGCCATTTTTATTAGAAATAAATCACCATTGCCATAGCAACAATCGCGCGAGAAACTTTTATTCTTTTAGACAATAAATTAAAATAAATTTATTTTTGAGACATCGATCAATTTAAGATGACGTCAAATAAATATTTCACTACGAGATCTTTGTATGTTGATATAAATTGTTTTCATTCTATTTAAAAGCGATTAATATTACATATTTCTACTTTGAAATATAAATTTTTGCAAACGATTTAAGTAATAATTATTTAATTTTCGAAATAAAATAAATGAAACTAGCCGAATTTAGCAAGTAAATGTTTATTGAGGAGTAGTTTTTTGGTTTTTGTTCTACGAAAAATTAAATACTAATTTATAACTGCAAATAAAGCTGTGTTTAGTGCTGTGTTTAGTGAAAGATGCTGTGTTTATTTAGATGCTGTGTTTAGTGAAATTTATTTTAGAATTTAAGGTCGAAAAACGGTTGTTGTGATGTCACTTACTGTTACGAACCTAGTTTTTTCATGATAAGAAGTTTAGTAAGCATTTAAGTAACAGGAAAGTAGGCTATTTTAGTTCTTTAAGAACTTCTTGTTTTGTGTGATTTGTTGTCCAGTCTAACTTTTGTATCAATCCAAAATGTCTTATAAATTAACCGCTGATAAAAATTTTACAAGATCTCTAAAAACTCCTTTGTAAGTATTTTTTCAATAAAATTAATAAATCAGTTGCTTCGGTATCAGTATTTTTGTAAAGCTTAAACATTATTGTTCATTGAAGTTGTGGAATAAATTCTACAAAGGTCAATGTGTGTACCTCTGGAGTAAATATGTTAATACTAATTCTAAAAATCAGTTTTACAACTTGGTAAGTATTTCTTTTAAAAATTAATAAAACAGTTGCTTCGGTATCTATATTTTTGTAAAGTGTAAACGTTATTGTTTGTTGAAGTTGTGGATTGAATGCTTCGTAGTTCAACGTGTGTGTACGTCTGGAGTAAAGATGTTAAGCTCGTTGAAATTCTTATAACAAGGATAATCACGCAGACCAAATTTTTTGGAAGCTCATATATTGCTATATAGCTCGCTTTAGGTCTTATCGTTGATATATTATGCTATTTCTTTCTAGCAGCAAAAAACATTTTTTGAAAAAAGGAAAGTTTGCTAAAAAATGAATAATATGTCCTGTTTTCCTTAGTAAACAAATAATGAACAGTTAACGAGCAACATTTTGCTACATATTTTGACATCTTTCCAAACTTATTTATTTAACAAAACAAAATTTCAATTAAGATTATTTTTTAATGAGTACATTTTCTCATTCGATTGTTAATGTGGCAACAGTCCAATAGATAAAAATAAATTTCCAATGCTTTATCGTTACTAAATAAGCAAACCGTCGTCTACAGGCAAGCATAGGTGTCCATCCTTACATACATACAGACGGAAAAAAAACTATTAGCTTACGTCATACCTTTCCAACAATAAAAAATAAAAACATTTTTAAGAATCGATGATTAGACATTAATTTGGAAGGATGTTACGGACGAACATCTCAAAGCATCTCAATATCTACTTTTCCTTGTTTTTTAATTCCTTCGAATTAATAAAATTAAACTGAGCATAAAACTGAAAAAATTAACTTTTCATTCACGCCAAATTTGTGACACATTATTCTTTTGTGGTGATAATTAAAACTATTTGCTACAATATAGCCTAATTCATTATTCTATTAATTAAAATTACACGCATTAATTAGTATTAAGTTTTTACAATAACCAATTTTAATAACACTAGAAATATGTAAATACCATTAATTATTTTTTTGGAAACTTAAAATATCTTCTTCTGTGTAAGAAAGTCTTTTTTTTAATAAAGTACTTAACAACTACTTTTGTACTGAAAACCTTTAGCTCTTTTATGTGCTTTCTGTAATCGATATTTTTATTTTAAGACTAAGTAACTGCAGAAAATACTTCTACTTCACTGTCATACTTGATGTTAACAGCCTTACAGTAGGGTATTTTGCTTTCAAGAGTACTTCAGATTTCTTTTTATGCCTTCAAATAGTTTTTTCTCAACTTTTTGTAACACTGTTGTGTTTTTTTTATTCTACTAAATGATCGATTAATCCATCTTGGTTTTAATGTGAGTTCTTTTTTAATTTATAAGAATAATTATATAAGAATAAGAATATTTGCCGTATAAGATATTTATTCCACATAAAATTACAATGAATATCAGGAAAAAGGATAAACTAATATAATACGACTTAAACGGTGTCTTTTGATACTGCTGTATGCATTGTAGGGTATTTTAAGTTTTCATTTGCGTTTGAATACGTTGCCTTTCAAAAGCTTATTAATATTTTATATTATTTTTATTAATATTATATAAATTTTTGTTTTAACTGTCTGTATGTTTGAATTGTGATGTAACTATATTTGTAACTATAAATTGTGTACATTATCAGTAACCAATGCGTAAAAAACAAAATGACCATAAAGAGTATAAATTATCAATAATGGGGCTATTAAGTTAACTTTTGTCAAAGTTGGAAATTTGTAATTTATCAAATGCAATTATAACACGAAAAAGCAAAAAACATTTTTAACTATGATTTTATTGACCATTTCTTTTAGTATATTGTCATAATGCAATGTAAGCTTGGTTTGGTTCCAAAAATGTCACATTATGCACTGTGAAAAAAATATGTAACCATTACAAAAAAAAATGTTTTAAAAAACTTTTCCTAGAAAATGTCTAGTAAATAATTACTAAAAGTAGTGCTGTAAAAACACATAATATATTTTTGTTAGCATTACATGTATATATCACGTGGATTTACAGGACTATTTTATGTATCCCACACAAGTAATGTTTCAGTAGCTATACTGGTAAATTTTATGGATACCACATTTTCCGTGCAATTGCAAAGAAAAACAAAATATCTGCTCGCCCTACATGGAATCGAACCCCGGTCTCCCGCATGATAGGCGGAGGTACTTATCACTATACTACAGAAGAATAGCAGACTGCCGAATCCCGGGATCGAACTAGGAACCTTTGGAAGCTCAGTCTAACGCTCCCCCAACTGTTCGGCACACAGATCGTCAGGAAATGATAAGTGAAATTCATTTGAAACAATCAACTAAGTTATAAATTTAAAATGGCGATTGATGCCTCGAATCACGATCGAAGCCAAACTTTAGCGGCGATGCGCTCGCAACTTCATGTAGAAGAACACGATTGGTTGGAAACATTTGCAAATACTAGAATTTTTTTGGTAACTGCAGAAATGAAGATTTCTGTTCAGAATTACAAAAACTTTTTTTGTAAAATTGGTTAGTTCTGTAACATTTCTAAACATTTTTTCTGTATGTTAACAGTATATTTTTCTCAGTGTAGCAACACGAAGGCTATGTGTCGAAGACGACACCCAAGCTGGCTTTAAACGCAATCTTTATGCGACATGGTATGTCGTTTAAAGCATATCTTGTTAAAAAGCAGAGTAAACATGTAACAGTTTCTTATGCGGTGTCCTGACTACGACATCGACAATAACAAAGGTAACACCAGCTTGCACATGCAAATACAATTTTTACAGGCATGCGCACGCACCTACCTCTCTGTTGATGTCGTAGTCAGAAAAACCGCATTAGAAATTGAAAGAGAGTATCTGGTGGTGTTTAAGTGATAATGGTAATTTGCGCTCATTTAGTTTTAACATCTTGGTCAATTCGTATTACATAATATTTGAATTTCTTAAGACTTTCTTTGCATAATGATATTCATTTTCTGTGACAAAAAAAATTCAAAAATCAATCAAAATAGAAATCTTTAAGATTTTATTTTAAATTTTTTCATGATTAAAATAAATTTTTAAAGTTTTATGTTATTTTATTTATTATATAACATAATGTATTTATTATTTTATAAATCTTACATTATTTTAGTCATTTTTTAATGAGCAAAAATAAAATCAGCGTACTGACTTTGTTTACAAATTCGTAAAAACAACAACATCCAACTCCAACCAAAAAATAAAAATAGCGCTACGTTAGAGGGCAGCCGTTAAATGTTCCAGCTTCCCAAAACGCAATCACAGCATGGATGCCTATTGCATTCAAACGATAATGACGACATCAATCAGTCCCACGTGACCTCTGGCAATCTGATGGCAGAACTTAACAACTTAGAACACCCACCCCAGAACAAAAGTAGAAAACGTTTTGGAATTTCCCAAAGTGCAGCCTCATTAGTTAGCCGAAATCTCACTACGAACTCTGGAAGAACTTTTCATACAAACGAACATTCCAAAGTCCTAAATATTCCAATGAGAAAACGTGTCCGAACTCGCAAACGTTCGGTAAGTAAGGCTTGCATGGGCTTCCTTTACGAAGCTTTTTTCTGAGCGAAATAGCGGGATTTGCCGCCATTTTGCATGGGTAGATCAATCATTCCGAATCAACCCTGTGTTTTGAGATGTTGGTTTGGAATGCGACGTCTGTTCTTGAAATATATGGGATGCTTTAGGATGATCTATATATTTTCTTTTTACCGAACGCAGAAATGGAAAGTGAGATAGTTTTCTTTGCTAGACTCAACAACGCATTGCATATTTGAAATACGATGTAATGTAATAGAATGACATCTCCAATAGGCACTGCCGAATACTGTTTCTTGCCGAACACCATGTATGCAAAATTTGGATTATAGAGTGCCAAAAGTACTCCGCGTGTACGTAGAAAATAACGCATTTCGGAAATGCATATTTTTCCTTTTATTAATAAATTTAATCATAATTAAAAAAAAAAGCTCAATTTCAAGTTCGAAGTCTGGAAACAATTGAACCGTAACTACATACAGCATACTTAAAAATTACTTAAAACGGCAGAGTTGTTATTGTAATCGTTACAAAAATTATTTTTGCAGAATTCTCATGTTGCATTTAATGTGAGATATGCAAGAATGCAAGCTAGCACAATTCTATCACATTAAAATAAACAAATTTAGTTTAATATCGTATACTGAAGACTTTAACTATACAGCGGAAACTTAAAAATTGCAATGGAATATGCAAACGAAATATTAAGCTAAACCATTGTAAGGAAATTCTGTTTGCAAACCAAATATTTGTGATAGTTTCCTAAAGAATATTTCTGCTTTCTAATTTTTCTGAAATTCACTGTGAAATGACTCTTTACATTTCTCGTAAATTTTCACCCAGTAAGTTAAAAAAAAAAATGAAAATAGTTACTTAAATATTAATATTTAATTCTAACTTCTTATCATATTTCCGAAGTTTTAGCTTCGCAAGATGTTATTTGGAAATATTGTTAAGTTGGTTGGTTGGTATACATATATTTTCAGGCTTGTGTGCTTGGTCAGAGACCTACTTATAAACCTTCGTCAAGTAAGACAGACTCAACACACACATTCACACGCACACACACGCAACGTGACAGATGATGCCATCTATCGCACGCCACCTCCACAATTTAGACATGTCCCTGAAGGGGAGATGGTTAAGTTACAAGATATATAAGATGCATAAACATCAAATTTGTTTTTAACAAAGTAGATTTATACATAACCTACCTTATTTTTCCAACAAAGAGATTCGATGAAAATATTCATGCATTAAAGTCAATTGGGGCAACCGTTGCCTTCAAGGGCAATTCAGGTTTACTTTTTGAATCGAAATATAACTTCATCACTGAACACTGAATTTCACACAAAGCCAGAAACTTTCCTGGAAATGTCAAATCATTCCCATACGTATTCAAAATCAAGATGGCGCAATTATATATATATATATATATTTTTACTTATTTCTCAATTACGTGTGCGTAGATTAGTATTTCTACCGGATTTGATTGTCCAAAGTTAGGGTTCATTTGCTAAGCCACTTTATAACTACGCGCTACGTGTCGTGGCCATGATAATCAGTTGACAACGATGTCTTATGGTGAATCGTCAAAGTATATGTTCGCTATTATATAATTTACTTATGTTTATGAAAAAAAACCCTGTAAAATAAAATTACAGTTTTCTTTTAAAAGAAAATTACAGATTTCCTGAAAAAAAAAACAATTATAAACTGGCGTCAAAGTTGACAGTTTTTTTAATTGTAAAAACAACAAGTTTTTTACAGTGCAGGAACGTTTCCTGTATATAGGAGTAATGTAACGAATTCTTTATAAAGTAAAATCTCCTTTTCTTTGTTTGTTCGATCAGTGACAATACTGTCGAGACAAAATGATAAAAAGCATTCAATTAGGAATTCAGAATTTGAGTTTTGTGTTTGGAATAAAGTTACCAATTCGACATCAAATATATATAATAATCTTTTATCTTATAATCTTTTATCTTTTCTTGTATAATCTTCTGCCCTTAATAGTTATTGCAAAGAATCGTTTCATACATACTGCACAATTAAACACAGAAAACTAAAATAAGAAATTGATATTTTTAAACAGCTCGCACTAAATCAAAACGTTTTATCAAAATTAAATGTGCTGACACTTGCATTCAACCTTCACTGAATCCTTTGAAGTGGAAACCGAAATTTTCCTCACTTTTACAAAACAAACGTCAGATTCATTTGCATTTACTAAAAGTCTAATCCTTGCACTTTATTTCTACTTGCTTAGGAAGAGTTGTTTGCACGGAAGAAACAGAGCTCAAACTTTTAAGAGCTCAAAAGCTTGTCTCCGGAAAAGTGTTTAAAAATGCGAGTGTTTAACTTACTCAAACTTTCATTTAAAGTTTACTCTTATTGCTCGTATGTCTCTGTGTGATGATTTTTATTCTGCAACTTTTTTTAAAGCATCTGTTGACCTTTCTACAATACTGAGGCGTGAATCGGATTGATAAACCATGATCTGAATATAAATGAAGTCACGAAATCCTGAAATTAAATGTAATGGAGAAAATTGCTGTCTGCACTAATCCATCAGGTGAATAAGGGATACAGAATATTTATATTCGCCGTACCTCAAATTAACTCTTAAAGTTAAAGTTAACTTTTTCATTTGCTTTATTACTTGAAGTACGTTTTTCTTTAAATCAGGCAATGTAATTTTGCTGATATTATTTATGATGAATATCATTGTAAAGCTGGCTTGTTTTTGCCGGAAACTTTGATTTTTTAAAAGTTATCTGGAAAAACAAGCATTTACCCTTTATCATACGCAGTATATTGATGTATAAATGTCTAAAATTTTCATAAAAATTTAATTAAGTCTCAATGTATATCATATGTGATGCACGGTTAAAAGTTTACTGAACATGAAATGCACAGTTTTTTTATTAAACTTATAGCACACTTTTTTTTCTTGAGATTTTTTTAAAAAAGCTTCGTAATTTTCATCTTATAAACAACTATCGAAAATGCAATACTGCACTAATACTGAAAAATTATGGACATTTTTTACATTATAAGTATTGTTAAGATGAATCTTTCAGGAAAAATATACAACAGGATATCGAATTTATACCCATGAGCTTCTTTGAAAAACTTTCGAGATATTTCCCGCATATGCTTAAATTGATGGATGCTATAAATTCTGTGTTCAAATCCAAGTGCTGGAAATACTGCCTAACATAAATCAAATACCTTCTTTAATAAATAAGATACATAAACAGTATTTTTTATACGCTTTGCCATTTCTCAAACCTCTCTACCTAAGCCTGAAGAAGATATGAGACTGTTAACGTATTTTATGACTTGTGCGGTTATTTACAGTCAAAAGTTTAAAGACTGGGTAAACCAGCTGTTGATGCAGAATTTTATCAACATTTTTCTTATTGACAGCTGAGCTGAATAAATTTACTTGGTGGTTTAGTGGCTTACTTGACAAATTTATCAAAGACATAAATGCTTTGAAACTTATTTAAGAGGCAAAACTATGCAATTTTTTTTAGTTACTTGAAAAGTAATCAAGCTTAAATGGCCCAAAATTAAATTATATTATAGGGAGAAAGGTATGAAAAACTAACTTTAATAAGAAAAATAGATTATTCTTATCGAGCTTTATTGTATAACTTGATAACCGTTTTATAGTTATACATTGGCAGAATGCATGTCTTGGTTGCTTTTAATAATAACATTAGTATCTAACGATTTTGGTTTTTTTTTAAGTCACCTTCTCATAGTAAACCATCTCTTTTAGCACCAAATATTCAATGGGAGTTATATTTAATGGTGTTTATTGTATTTTTTAATGCTGAATTATATTTTTGATGCTGGAAAATATTAAATAAGGGTCAGAATGAAGGGTCAGAAAGCACCAGAAAAATTAGGATAGTGTGAAATGTTTTAAAAGAAAAATGCTTTTTATATTTTGAAGCCATTAGCATTTTTATTTTATCCAGTTTTCATCAAACTTTACTTTAAACACCAAATCAATATTTAAACACACTATAAGAAAACGAGTATCAACAATCTTCTTGTAGACTTTATTTTGGACAAAATTACACGACCCAACAACGCCCTGACAGATAGTGTCTCTTCTAAATTTCCCAACTCTTAAAAGAAGCGTCTTTCTCATTCTTAAGCGAGTTAATTTTAGACACGTGATCGCGTCCAGAGCAGTTTGAATAATGGTCTCGTTTCATGGTTCAGACTAATCAGGGTCTCTTAATTTCGTCTTTTAGAAACAAAGTTTCATTGTGTGGAGTAGTTGCTTGGTCTCAATGGTACGCTAATTAAACCTTGACACTCCATTAACAACATGCTGTGAAGTATTGTGTGGTAAGGTTTTTGATGTTTAATGTTCGTTTAAGGAGTTAACGGCTTTTTATTTTTGTTACAAAAAACATTTTGATGCATAAACGTTTTACGAGAAAAATCTGAAATATGAAAATAAAACTTGGGATTAAACTTGAGAAAGCTTTAAACAACACCGTAATAAGAGAAATATACACGCAATGTTAATAATGTTAATAAAATAATATACACGCAATGTTACTTGAAATTTAAAGGGATACAATATTCCATCAATTAAAATAATATAGCTAATACTCGATCATTTGCGAGGCACAACTATCAGTAGCTCAAGTTCATTTTCTAAACTTACAATTTACTACTCTTTAATATGGATTTTCAGGTAATACTTAAATTCAGTTAAATATTAAGTAAATATTTTTTTGGTTAAAATATATTTTTCATCGATATTTTTACAGTGCATGTGTTAATGAACTTACAGTGAAACTTTTTCCTGTAACTTTTAATAGATTTGAAAAGACAATATGAATATGTTTTGAAAACAATTCTACACTAGTTTCTATGACTATAATACTGTTGCGGCAATTGTTATTTACTACCTCAACACCAAATCTAATTATGTTTTCAAAATAAACAAATTATAGTACCAATAAAATTCCATACTCAACGAAATAAATTTTCTTCTTTATGGGAACTTCGGTTTAGTAGAGTCATAAAAGATAAAAACGTTCTTATAACTTAATTAGGATTTGTGTAGAAGTATTATATTTCAATAGAAAAGTAATATTATTTAATTCATTTAAATGCTAATTAATGATTATTCAATCTTTTAACTCCGTGCGATTTCATTTAACTTAAAAAAACTAATGACCATTAAAACAAAACAAAAACCATTTAAAAAAGAAACGGCATTTACATTTCAGCACACAAGTATAAAAAAATCCCATAAAATATACAAAGCACTAACAAATACCCGATAAGAAGACACCCCTAAAAAAAACTACCTCTTCACTCTATCAGTACAAATGACGATCATCAAGAACACAACTGATAGGGAACAGTCTCCTGAAAAAAAAGAAGACCCATTCCCCCTAAAAGAAATAGAACAAAATAAAACTCTGTAATGAGTTGTACGGTCTCGTTCACCCAGGCGCGACCTACGAGAAAATTCAGTGCGTAATCCCCCATTTCTCTGCCATTCGTCTTCCTTTGGGTGGCGTGTTTTGTGTGTTCTTGCACCGTGTTTTTTGTGACTTTTTCTGCCATGTCCCGAGCACATGGCCGGAATCCCAAGATGGTGTTCTGGTGTCGAGCGGTTAAGGTCCGATTGAGGGATGAGGTATTTGGGATGAAATATTCAACTGCAGTTGGGGATGGACAATGTATGTTTTGGTGATAAATTTTATTCGGAGAATCGCTGGTTTATCTGTTTCATTTCTAATAAAATATTTGATAGTTATCCATTTTTATATATCTATCAGAACTTGTGTTCATTACTTGATTGGTATCTTATTTGTAGTAAGTAAGCAAATTTTGAGACTTTTGAAAGGTATACTCAGGCTTGATACATGGTCAAACATGGTAATTTGTACTTTCTTTGGATTGCGTGTTTTGTGTGTTCTTGGGCCGTGTTTTTTGTGATTTTTTCTGCCATGTCCCGAGCACATGGCCGGAATCCCAAGATGGTGTTCTGGTGTCGAGCGGTTAAAGTCCGATTGAGGGATGAGGTATTTGGGATGAAATATTCAACTGCAGTTGGAGATGGACAATGTATGTTTTGGTGCAGGTTCGGTGATAAATTTTATTCGGAGAATCGCTTGTTTATCTGTTTCGTTTCTAATAAAATATTTGATAGTTATCTATTTTTTTTATATATCTATAAGAACTTGTGTCCATTACTTGATTGGTATCGTATTGGTAGTAAGTAATCAAATGTTGAGACTTTTGAAAAGTATATTCGGGCTTGAAAAGTATTCAACCATGATTATATGTACTTCCTTTATGTGGCGTGTTTTATGTGTTCTTAGGTAGGGTTTTTTGTGACTTTTTCTGCCATGTCCCGAGCACATGGCCGGAATCCCAAGATGGTGTTCTGGTGTCGAGAGGTTAAGGTCCGATTGAGGGATGAGTTTTCGGGATAAAATATTCAACTGCAGTTGGGGGATGGACAATGTGTGTTTTGGTACAGGTTTGGTGATAAATTTCTTTCAGAGAATCGCTGATATTTATTTGTATTCGTTTGAATGAAAAAATGATAGTTATCCACTTTTTTTTCTATAAGAAATTAAATGTGTTGGGTAAAGCAGTCACAAAGAAAAGAATGACACATAGACAAATAACAACATTTATTGACGGTCACAAACATTCATACCTGACCGGGATTCGAACCCGACCCCAGCAGCTCCAAAGGCTAGGATCCTAACGATTGCGCCACCAGGGCGGCTTAGGAATATTTCATTTAAACTTATTTGTTTTTTATTTGCATTATATTGGTTATAGATAACCAGATTTTGAAAGCCTGAAAGGCATAGATCAGACTTGGAAAAATTATTCAAAATTATATACCCTAAATAAATCATAAATTGACATTTCTAGATCTTGCGCGTGTTTTTTGTGACTTTTTCTGTCGGGTCCCGAGCACATGGCCGGAATCCCAAGATGGCGTTCTGTTGTCGAGCGGTTAAGGTCCGATTGAGGGATGAGGTATTTGGGATGAAATATTCAACTGCAGTTGGGGGATGGACAATGTGTGTTTTGGTGCAGGTTTGGTGATAAATTTTATTCAGAGAATCACTGATATTTATTTGTATTCGTTTGAGAGAAAAAAATGATAGTTATCCACTTTTTTTTTCTATAAGAAATTAAATGTGTCCGGTAAAGCTTTGCGACTTATCAGTTTTATTAATGTTTTAGGAACATTTCATTTAAACTTGTTTTTTTATTCGTATTATATTGGTTGTAGGCAACCAGATTTTGAAAGTCTGAAAGGTATAAACCAGGCTTGAAAAATTATTCAAACTTAGTTATGTACCCTACTAGCCTTTGGAGCTGCTGGGCTCGGGTTCGAATCCCGGTAAAGGCATGGATTTTTGTGCTTGTCAATAAATGTTGTTATTTGTCGATGTGTTTGTGTCGTCGTTCTTTGTGTGTCTCTTGTGACTGTCTCTTCTGGTGAGCTGGGTAATGGGCTATAAAGCCTACACTCTCCCTTCTAGAGGGCGCATTCACTGTCATTTGTCCTAGTTATGTTCCCTAACTATAGCCAATAATTGACATTTCTAGATCTTTCCCGTGCCTTTTGTGACTTTTTCTGCCATGTCCCGAGCATGGCCGGAATCCCAAGATGGTGTTTTGGTGTCGTGCGGTTAAGGACCGATTGAGGGATGAGGTATTCGGGATGAAATATTCATCTGCAGTTGGGAGGGATATACAAAATGGCCGTGTTTGTTTTGGTGATAAATTTTATTCAGAAAATAGTTGGTTTATTGTTTAGTTTCTAAAAAACATATTTGATAGTTATCCATTTTTTATATATCTAAAAGAACTTGTGTTCATTACTTTATAGGTTTCTTATTGGTAGTAAGTAATCAAATTAAAGAATTAATCCTTAAAACTTTCTTCAGCTAACTGCAATTTTTATTTCTATTTTTTATTCCTATTATTTGTGATTCCTCTTTTATTACTTACCATTTTATAGCTTCTTCTTATTAAGTGATTAAGTATAATACACACTAAATAAATGTTATATAAGCAGAATGATAACTATCCTGCAATAAACTACTTAAGATAAGCAACCTACACAAACCTATTTTATTGTTTACGTCCCACATCTATTTCAAGTTACGTGAGTACAGGAAAACCCAAATGTTTACCCTAAATAACTTATTCCCGTACTTCCAACTCAAACAATGGAATCTTCATAAATAATCTAGCGCACCCCTTTCAAAGAAATCTAATGATCCTGCATCCTTCTATCCTGGTGTTTCAATGATAGCAATCGAATACAGATGACGTACTGGAGGCTCTAAACCTCCAATAAAACGCGGAAATGCGAACAAAAAACAATCAAGCCGCCATCAAAAAACATTACTTCGGTACGGTTCTAGGAACCGAAGTTTTTCAGAGACCAATGGAATTCGATGGTGCTCTGCAAAATAACCGGGAAATGTCTTCATTGAGATGGTTTGAATGCAAACTGTTGATTATCGAAAAGCTATGAAGAACTCAAATGAAAGAATTTTGTAAAATTTTTTTTGACAAAGTTTTGATCTGTGCCTGACTGTCATATTTTCAATGAATTGGTGTATTATTATTAGCAATTATATTAGTATAATGATTCCTTTACGAATATTAATATAATGATTCCTTTACGAATGGTCATAAAACTAAAATGCATATTATAATAATTATTTATTTAGAGAAAATTGGTTTTTCAGATGGGTTGTAAGTGTGAGCGGCAATAATTTAATAAAATTAACTCTTTATTTACTGATGCTATTGATATAAGTATCATTTTTAAACCCAGTAATTTACTTTATATTGTTCATTTGGAGAAAAACGGGGCATGGTTTAACTTTTTAAATGAATTGCACTGTTTTTAGCATATTAAAGTCTGCAAAGATAAAATAAATACTTCAGTTATATGTGATAAATCGTTATGCCCTAAACGGTACTTAAATGCGCCATTTAAAAGAAAATTGAGGAATCGTTTAAGAGAACATATGTGGTACTGGAATTTTCATTAATGCAGTACTGAGTTTCGAAAACATTATAGACTGAAATGGTAATAGGCAACGGCAAATGATTGAAAGTAAATCATAGTTTAGTGCATAAGGGGTAGTAAGAATAGTACAACTGTGTAAACGTCACGAATGTATTAAAGATTTTTCATGAGAAAAAAAAACGTACAACTTGTGTTCATACTAAAAATAGGTGGAATGATTTTGTTTGATTTGGAATGAGTTTGATTTTCACAGCAATACATTTAATACACTTTACTTCACTGAGCAACATTTTTATATATTTCCGTAGACTAAAAATTTGAATACATAATTACTTTAGCCTAAATACTTACTTTACCTAAATAAACATTTAAAATTCTTTTAACACATTTTTTTAAACTTCTTATTTGTATGCAGAAACTTAGTTGATATTAATTTAGTTTCAAATTTCTAAATATATTGATATATACTCAAATAGGCAAACCTAAAGTTTGGCACATTTGGGATTGTTTTTATAAAACACTATTGAAAAATCTGAGTTAAAATTTTTAAGCTAAATAAAATTTTGTAACTTTAATTCCCAAAGAATCCTTTCTAAATTACGTCAAAGGTTTTACACTTTATTTTTATGAAAGTTAATTAATTTCTTTATAATATTTTAATCCTTGGAGATTATATTTTAATTAAAGATAAAAAATTTTGAAGAAATATAGTAATAATAAAAAATGTCTGGAACAAGAGAGAGTTTTAATTATGCATGCAATTTAATTGTGAACCTTACCAGATGTGTTTAAAAGCCTTAAAACAAAGTTTCACAGTAATAGTTACATTTTTGTATGGTACATAATATTTCTAATGGGAAATAAAATTTAAAAAAATGCCTCATGCATTTTTAAATTGCAGGGTAATCAGTAACCAAGTTCGAAAAACAAAATAATTTCCCTTTGTGTTTATCAAATTAAAAAACTTACATGATTTTTGTTGTTGTTGTTGTCTAAAATAAGATTCTTGTTGGCCATGAAACTGTTTTTAATTTTAATATATTCCAAATATTTGGTTATTTTATTTTAGTACTTTTTAAACTTTTAAGTTTTTTATAGAAATATTTCTTTTGTTATTTCATTTCTAGTATAACTAAAAGCATATATTCAATCAAACTTTCCTTAGATGAACACATTTATGATAAAAGATGATGTTTACATAAATGTGTTTTTAATAAAAAGCTTGATGTTAATATAAATTAAGTATTTTTCATTATGCTGTACTTGCACATTTTTTAGTTCGATACCATCTTATACAATTATGAAAGGAGGAAAAAAACATCGATAGAAATTCAAGCTCCAGAATGTCAAGCTATACTTTTCCTATTCGAAAGTTTTTTCCAACTAGTTCAAATAAATAAGGAAAGTTGGCTAAAACCGTTCAACCCTCACGCTAACTAAAGTCTGTTTTGTAGGAATTGGTAAACACTAAAATTGTTCAACCCTTACGTTAACTAAAGTCTGTATAGCAGGAATTGGTAAACAAAAAATGAAGGATAATAGGCTAAAACTGTTCAACCCTCACGCTAACTAAAGTCTGTTTTGTAGGAATTGGTAAACACTAAAATTGTTCAACCCTTACGTTAACTAAAGTCTGTATAGCAGGAATTGGTAAACAAAAAATGAAGGATAGTAGGCTAAAACTGTTCAACCCTCACGCTAACTAAAGTCTGTTTAGTAGGAATTGGTAAACACTAAAATTGTTCAACCCTTACGCTAACTAAAGTCTGTTTAGTAGGAATTGGTAAACAAAAAATGAAACATTTTTTTTATTTACGGAAAACATCATACGGACATTTTTACTAACAGTAAATAACATATATAAGTAACCAAGTAAGTTTACTTTAAAAGCAAATAAATAAAACACTTCCGACTCAATATTTCCAACTAGCAAAGAAATTCAAAGAAAAACTTAAAGAATAAGAAAATCAAAATTGATGGCAGACACTTAACCCCCGGCGTTCCCATAATTAAGCAAGTCCGTCGAATGTATCAACCGCGAAAACTGATTTTTCTTCGTGCACTTCTCCGCTTAATTAGTTAGCTCTGGTCGAAATTCCAAACTTTGATAATTAATTATACCCGGGGCCATCTTGAGAGACTTGTGGATCTCAATAAGAAATAACAAGTCAGTTTCTGGTTTGGTTAAGTGTTGGATCGCGGTTCCAGGTTTGTTTACTTGAAATTTTTTACTTAATACTGCGTTGGTATATAATATGTGATGGTGGGGAAATATAAAAACATTTTATTTCAGAGTAATATGATTTATTGATTAATTATACAAAGTGTAAATGTAAAGTAACTTACAGCATTGGTATTTGTGTTAAAATATACTACAAAAAGTTTTTTTTTTGTAACAAAGATGTCTGGTATCGGGCTGAGGACTGGGTATTGTACTGGTCTGGGTGATGAAATTCCTAAAATAAAGACTGATATTTAGTTACAGCCTGTGTAACAACTGGTTACTAGACTTTTAAAAACTGCAAGTGCGGCGTTTGCGTGATCTGAAATCTCCAACTTTGTGAAGATTTGGTACGTATATAACTTAGTGGAAAATAATAAAAGCGCATGTTTAAAGAGGGACTGCAATGCTTCTTACATCAATTAAAATCCTTTTATTTACTCCACGTCATTAAAGTAGAACATGATGAAGAAGCCTACCAAAGTGCAGTTGTGCATAGATTGCGAATGAAGAAGGTCTTAGTTATAAACCGCAATACAGATCTAGCAAAAGAATTTTAATTTGTAAAAAATTATGCAAACTTTTAAAATATATCTAATGCTATTCTAAAATGAATTTAAATCGAAATGCAATATTTCTAACAATTCTGCAAATAATATGTAATTTTGTTGATGAAACTATTCAAAATTTCATATGCAGATTTAAAAACGATTTTACTTAGATTTTACTTCTTTGAAATTCCAACTTACTTAAACTAATTAAATACTAATTACTTTAATGACTACTAATTAAATACTAATTACTTTAATACTTTACTTAAATGAACTTTATAACCTTAGCGAATTGTGAAATATGCATGCATTTTAAGTTTCAATATCTTCATTAGCAGTTTGGAAACAATTTACAGTTATTTATCAAAACAAAACAATAATGACATCTGTATCCTAATTTTATGATTTTTTTCCCCAAAAAGTAATTTGAAAAATTTTTGCCGCACAATAAGGATTAGCAAAATTGTATAAATATTTTATAGTACATCTTAAAATTAATAAAAGCATAGCTTCTAAACAAAGGTCAATCAATGTGCGGCATAGAAAATTTAGTTAACTCTTTAATTTAAAAATAGATTTAAAAAACCTCAATAAAA
Source organism: Hylyphantes graminicola (assembly GCA_023701765.1). Classification (NCBI taxonomy): domain Eukaryota; kingdom Metazoa; phylum Arthropoda; class Arachnida; order Araneae; family Linyphiidae; genus Hylyphantes; species Hylyphantes graminicola. Next base: position 37,981,166 of record CM043113.1, on the reverse strand, counting down.
TTAAAGATTACGTTTTATAAAATTGTTTTTTTTTATTTTCTTCTTTTGCATTATATTTTTTGTGTGAATAAATAGGCTTTTCAAGTGAAAAAGACTAAACTAGTTTTAATGCTCTACCTTTTTAATCAATAATAAATCTTAATAGTTAAAAGGTACTAATTATCTCTCTACTAAATTATTTTTACTAGTTAAATATGCTAATTAGTGTACTTTCCAAATTATTTTGTTTAAAAACTTTTTTTTTTCATCTGCTACACATACTTTTTAATTAAAAAAATAATTAAGCTGTTAAATTGCTAAAAAGTCGCAAAAGAGTCGTGGAAAGTAATGAGGAGTACGTTTTATTCACTTAAGTAGTAATAGTTTACGAATAGATCAAACGAGTGAGTTCCCAGTGGGAATAGATGTGCTATTTGGAACGTTCCACCATTGTAGACAGCTGATGGTTAAGAAAATCCGTATTATCTTCCAATTATTTTTATCTAGTTTATTTTGTTTGCAATTCATTTTTTCTCTATGCATTTTTTGTGATTTAACATTAAGTAAATAGTTAAAAAAGGTAAAACGACACAAAAAAGCAAGATCTATTGATAAGAAGGACCTTTTATCAAAACATAATTTATTAAAACCAAATTAAGAATAAACCCTGTTTAAGAATTTTTTTTATTTATGAGAAAATACAAGTGATAGTAAACTTAAAAGGAAGAAAATAATATAAAAAAATAAAGAAGTTTCAATAATTTATAAACCAAAAAACAGTTTAGCATTTTTCTAAACTCCCTTTAACCATAACCGTTTCCTTTCTGGATGAAGAAATCAATTTTTAAGCGCGACTTCAAATTCAACTTTTTGAGCCATTCATCTTAGCGGTTTAAATGGAAACATATTCTTCATTTGTAAAGCGGAAACTGGTACGCTTGTGAGTTTTTGAATTTTTCCCGAGGAAATTTCTTAACTTTTTTGCTTGATGTATTTTCCTTCTGGAAAGAGCATGGCAGGTTTGGCTTTACATGGTTTGATATTTATTCAGTTTCTTTCTCTTTTTTTTTTGTATTCTGCTATTGATTTTTATTGATATTTTTGTTATTGTGCTATGTAAAGTGTTTTGTATTTGATTTTCATGGTTAATATGTTAGCTGTAAAATTGTATTTTTTTAAAGATACTAAATTAATATAATATATTATTGTATAAATGCCGTAATTCGATATCCATTTCTATTACGTCACTTTGGTTGTGCTAACGGCAGCAAAATTGTTGCCTGAGTCATAGTGTTGATTTACTTGTAACTTTAGGGTTGTTTTATCTATTTGCCGCTGACTAGAACTATTTTATAGTTTTATGAAGTTTCTGTTTATTTTAACTGGATAAAATTGCATTTTAAAATAAAATTTCAGTATTTAAAGAAAAAGAATATAATTTTTTCTTATTTTTTTTCAATTCTAGAAATTAATATCCGATCAGAAAAGTTAGCTCAGCCTCAAAATATGATAAATTAAATACTTTCAGCATTTTTTTAAGACGGTAGGTAATCATTCATCACTGAATTAATATTTTAAATTGATTTCAGTATTAATGTCTTTTTTAAAACTTAGTTGCTCCTATGCAAGTAAAAAATCACTCTACCTATTTCGATTCCTCATACAGTTCCTCATACATTCCTATACAAACCACCAATAGTTTTCTAATGCTTTTCTGTGGCAGCAGTATTTTACATAAATAACTGCAGATACTTGTTCTTCCATTATGGTAAAGTAATATTTTATTGCATGATGCATTATTCTACCCAAAGCTCACCTTTCTAGAAACTTAAGCATTATATAGAATATTAAAGGATTTAAAATACATTATTTTCATGCTAAGATTCCAAATTATAATATATATGTATTTAAAGATGTCTATAATTGTAACTGATGTTATCAATGCTATTTTAAATCTTATTTAGAAAGTAACATATTGCTTTGGATGAATAAGTCTAAAACTATGAAAATCATCATTTTATTAAGACTCTATATATTTATAAATATATTCCGTTGCAAGGAAAGCATTTAGTTAAAATATTACCATTATCGTAAATAGTTTGAATCATAAAGCCGATTGCAACATCAGTGCTTTTTTACTACTCAATTACTACTACACAAGTCAAATATCACACCCTCCATTTCAATTCCCGATCCCTAACGTATTTCAATCTACTCCCTTATTTTCTGGAGTCTTTAAAGAAATAAGTGCCGATGCTTGTTCTGTTAGCGCAATAATGAGGCTCACTTGTGTGAGACATTATTCCACAAGAAACCAAGAAGCCCTTTCAGTGGACTCTGGTGCTGATCGGCCAGGAAATCCAGTAATGGTCGGTCCCATTTGCGAGTCGTGATGGCGTCATTAGCCGATGTCAAACGTGAGCTCCATGTACAAGATGGTGACAATCGATGCGATGAGGTTAAAGATAAGGAGGAGCATCGGATTGATGCTCGCAAGGAAATGAGAGACAATGTGGGGATAATGTAATTGAGTGCTGAATTTTATTACGGTTTAGTTTGGCTCTATAATGGTAAAGGAATGAAATGCGGCTGTAACGATGATATAAAAAATTAAGTAGCTGAGTAAAATGAGGAGGTAATAAATTTGATTATGTTATTTTTATTTCATTATTTTTGCTTAAAATATTTTCGACTGTTTTAACAATTAATGATGCTTATTTAGCAAACAAAATAATGAACTAATTTAAAGAAATCTGAGGACAATTTAATTTTAAATTTATTAATTTTGAAGTTATTTTAACAAGAAAATAATGAATTTTATGTTGCTTTGTTTTGACTCTTTGGCGAATACTGTGGTCGTTAGTATTCTGAAATAAAAAAGTTAGTTAAACAAACTACTACATATTATAACTAGAATCCCAACGTTAAGCAGGGTTGAGGTTGGTGGGATTAAACCCATCTGGTCTATTAAAAATAACTTTGATGTCAAAATCGTTCAAAACGTCCATAAACAATAGAAGAACTGTCATAGTCCCAGTGCCAGACCCTTAATTCCCATAGTCACCAACTTTGTCTATTTGACATTGATAAGACAGGATGGCATCGCTAGACAGAGCGTCGGGGCCTGATTGTCATAGGACAATATTCACCGAAAATAATCCAATACTGCTATATCCTGTAGTTACCTTTTCCACACCTGCCGATTTTCATTCTTTCAAAGCATCTATACATAGTTTAAAGCACCAGCAGAAAAAATTCCAACTCCTGAAATCATCTGCAGCAGAATAACAAAAAAAAAAAGATAGTTTTCTCTTCGAAATACTTCAACCGAAATTTAACCATATGCCAATTTTCAAAATAGCATTAAAAATAATAATAATACAACTATGGAACTATATACCTTTTTTACTTTATGTCCACAATATTTCAAAAACTTTATATTACATAAAAAAAACTCTTTTTCCCAGAATAGGACCTCAGTGGACGATTTCACTTTATCCATTTTGCATTCAGAAACAGGATTTGAGGCCCAGATGATAAAATCATTCCAAAAAAAATCCTGAAGAAACTTCTACCTTTTATGCGCAATATCGAAAAGGAAAATAGAGACGGGACTCGAACTCGCAACGAGATAAAGCATGGCCAAAGAACGCAATCAGGCAAATGTGATACAATCCGCCGAGCACAGCACCTCAATGAAGAAGTAGAAAACAGAATATACATTTCTGCCTGCTTTTTTCGAGGAACCTCGTGGAAAAACTCTCTTTTTCGAGGGGAAATAAAGAATATCATTTGCTTTTTTTCTCAGCCAAAATTGGAAACAGTTGCCGGAGAGCGTGTTCTGGTTTGCAGGAAGGAGAGGGGGCTTCAAGAGTGGAAGTTGTTTTCGAGTTTTTGGTTATATTTTTCCATTTGCTTGTGGTGAGTTGAATGCACCAAAATTGATAAGAATTTTGTGGTGGGTCAAGTAGGTATCAAAAGTTTTATTGTTTTACAACCTCTGGCAAAAAGTATCCGATCGCCGAAACCAGTGCCCTCAATTCATAAACAACACAGTGTGGTCATTTTTCCACGATTCCAATGCTTTATGAAGCCTTTTAAATATAAATGTTTCAGTCAAACATTGTTTAATAATATAATAAATTATAGTTGCCTTAAACTAAGCAGTGCTAAAGAGAAAAAAAAATGAATCGTGAAAAAAAAAAAACGTTTCTCAATAATTGGTGGCGAAAAATGTTGTTGTTCGCAAACATAAGCAACTCATTTTAAGTAATACATGCAATTATTTTTATTTGGCACATGGGTTAAGGATTTAGAAGATAGTATCCAATGTTTTTTTAGTTTTGATGTACTACAGTGTTATTAACAGTGCTACACAGTGCATAAGTGAAATTAGATTGCATTTATTTGCTAATTATCCACCAATATCCAAATCATCATTCTTTATATAGGTAAATTTTTATACAAATATATATTCTAGCAAACCATTCTTTTGATTTTTCTACTAAATAAATCAAAATTACTGCATCTGAATAGATAATAGAGTTTATTTCATTTTTGTACATTTACTAAATCTTTCAAAATAAAGAAAACAAATTAATGTATTCATTCAATTTAGCATGAACATAATTTGAGGGAGAGACAAAGGAAAAAAAAAATATTCCTGAACTGATTATATATAAGTATGAAACATCAATAATCTAATTTAATTATGAAAGTACTCATCTTACGTATACCCACTCGATTGAGCTTATGAATAATAATTAATCCAATAATTGTAATTCAAATAGCGTAAGCATCACGATCAAATATATAAAAGCTGCCTGCTTGTAAGTGTGTTTAAAGGAACCCGCACACAATTATCAATTTATGTGGGATTACTTAATTCTCAATTGTCATTTTTTGATTACTAGATAAACTTAAAAAATTATAAAAACTAAAAAAAATTTAAAAATATTTGTAAGCAGAAAAATTGATATAGTTTGCATTATTAAATATCATCTTAAATGCTTAATCATATATAAAAAATATTTAATTATTGGAAAACTAAAATTATTACGTGCATTAAATTGAAGCGTTTTTGTGAAGATATAAATTAAATTTTCATGTTATCAAAGCAGTTTTATGAGACTTGTAGTGACCCCCCTTGTAAAATTGTCGCAGATTAATGATATAGTACGATTTAAAAATGTCTAAAGTTAGGCTTTTTCTGGTTATTTTTTCTAAATTTTTTCAACATTCATAATATCGTATAAAATATATTAATTAAAATATTGCATATCACTTTTAAGGTCTTTAGTAAGGTTGAATTTCGACAATTTTTAAAAGAGTTAAAATCATACTCCGCATAATTAAAGTAGAAATTTGTGTTTTGTATTAATGTGTGGTTTACAATAATACTGTTAAACATTGTTTTTAAACAATTGAATATGCTTTAAAATAATACCGTAAAGCATTGTTGTTTAACAATTGAATATGGTTTACAAGAATACCGTAAAACTCATAGTTTTAA
>CM043113.1:37880810-37975175 GCA_023701765.1 Hylyphantes graminicola | reverse complement strand
ATTTTAAGTTTTTCATTGTGGCGTTTTGATTTACAGTTGCCTTTCTAAAAGCTTATTAAATATTTTATATTTATTTTTTATTAATATTATATAAATTTTTGTTTTTAACTGTCTGTATGTTTGAATTGTGACTGTAACTTAATAATTTGTAAACTATAAATTGTGTACATTATCAGTAACCAATGCGTAAAAAAACAAAATGAACCATAAAAGGAGTATAAATTATCAATAATGGGGGGGCTATAAGTATAACTTTTTGTCAAAGTTTGGAAATTTGTAATTTATCAAATGCAAATTATAACACGAAAAAAGGCAAAAAAACATTTTTAAACTATGATGATTTTGATTGACCATTTCATTTAGTATATTGTCATAAATGCAATGTTAAGCTTGGTTTGGTTCCAAAAATGTCACATTATGCACTGTCTGAAAAAAAAGATATGTTAACCCTTACAAAAAAAAATGTTTTAAAAAAAACTTTTTCCTAGAAAAAGTCTAGTAAAAATTACTAAAAGTAGTGCTGTATTAAAATAACAACATAATTATATTTTTGTTAGCATTACATGTATATACTCACGTGGATTTACCAGGACTTATTTTATGTATCCACACACAAAGTAATGTTTCATGTAGCTATACTGGTAAAATTTTTCATGGATACCAAACATTTTCCGTGCAATTGCAAAGATGAAACAAAAATATCTGCTCGCCCCTACATGGAATCGAACCCCGGTTGCTCCCGCATGATAGGCGGAGGTACTTATCACCTATACTACAGAAGAATAGCAGACTGCCGAAATCCCGGGATCGAACTAGGAACCTTTGGAAGCTCAGTCTAACGCTCCCAACAATCTGTTCGGCACAACAGTCGTCAGGAAATGATAAGTGAAATTCATTTGAAAACAATCAACCTAAGTTATAAATTTTAACAATGGCGGATTGATGCCATCGAATCACGATCGAAGCCAAACTTTAGCGGCGATGCGCTCGCAAACTTCATGTAAGAAAAGAACACTGATTGGTTGGAAACATTTGCAAATACTAGAATTTTTTTTGGTTAACTGCAGAAGATGAAAGATTTCTGTTCAGAATTACAAAAACTTTTTTTGTAAAATTGGTTAGGTTCTGTAATACATTTTCTAATACATTTTTTCTGTATGTTAACAGTATAATTTTTCTCAATGTGATCAACACGAAGGCTATGTGTATAGATGAAGACGACACCCAAGCTGGCTTTAAACGCAAATCTTTATGCGACATGGTATGTCGTATTTTTAAAGCATTTATCTTGTTTAAATAAGCAAGAGTAAACATGTAACAGTTTCTTATGCGGTAGTCCTGACTACGGACATCGGACAATAACAAAGTGTAACACCAGCTTGCACATGCAAATACAATTTTTTACAGGCATCGCGCACGCCACCTACCCATCTCTTGTTGATGTCTGCGTGTTTAGTCAGAAAAACCGCATTAGAAATTGAAAGAGAAGTAATCTGGTGGTGGTTTAAGTGATAATGGTTAAAATTTGTCGCTCATTTAGTTTTAACATCTTGAGTTCAATTCGTTATTACAAAATATTTGAATTTCTCTTAAGACTTTCTTTGCATAATGATATTCATTTTTCTGTGACAAAAAAAAAATTGCAAAAAATCAATTCAAAAATAGAAATTCCTTTTTTTAAAGGGGGGGATTTTTATTTTAAATTTTTTTCATGATTAAAATAAATTTTTAAAGTTTTTATGTTATTTTATTTTATTATATAACATTATGTATTTATTTTTTTATAAATCTTACATTGATTTTAGTCATTTTTTAATGAGCAAAAATAAAATCACGTAGTATGACTTTGGTTTACATAATTCGTAAAAACAACAACATCCAACTACCTCAAACCAAAAAAATAAAAAAATAGCGCTACGGTTAGAGGGCATATCCGTTAAGATGTTCCAGCTTCCCAAAACGCAATCACAGCATCGGATGCCTATTGCATTCAAACGATAATGGACGACATCAATTCAGTCCCCGACGTGACCTCTGGCAATCTGATGGCAGAACTTAACAACTTAGAAACAAATAAAAAAAACCCACCCCAGAACAAAAAGTAGGGAAAACGTTTTGGAATTTCCCAAAGTGCAGCCTCATTAGTTAGCCCCGAAAATCTCCACTACGAAACTCTGGAAGAACTTTTCATACAAACGAACCTATTCCAAAGTCCTAAATAATTCCAATGAGAAAACGTGTTTTGTCGAACTCGCAAACGTTCGGTAAGTAAAGGCTTGCATGGGCATATCCTATTACGATAGCTTTTTTCTGAGCGAAATAGCGGGATTTTGCCGCCATTTTGCATGGGTAGATCAATCATTCCGAATCAAAACAAAGACAAACACAAACACACACACTAAAACAACCGCAACAAACAAACAGTAACATAACATCCATAACCAACAAACACCACAAAGAACACAAAACACCAACAAACAGCACCCTACAGCAACTTACCCAACAACACCAAACGAGCCCAACAAACCAAACCACAACAAACAGTCTATACAAAACACAACCCAACCAACACACTCCCCCGACTAAAACCAAAACAAACAACTAACTGAACAGACCAACCAACAACACAAACACTACAAAACCAGCCCACCATACCGCACCCAACCCAACAACAAACAAAAACTAACATAACACAACCCACGCCACACAAACTCGACAAACACAACCCAACAACCACCCAACAAACACCATCACAAACACTCCGCACAACAAGTAAAATCTCCTCCCGACCAAACCAACAACCAACGCTACCGACATAGAAACAACGTCACACCAACCAACCAACACAAACAACAACACCACCACAACACACAGACACACATCAACCAAACCAAACCACCACTACGTCTCACACCAACCAACAAAAAACAACAAAAACCTACCCCAACCCCCCATCCCGAACAATACAAAAGAACCAGACATACCCCCCAAACTAAACACCACCACACCACAAACTCCATACCCACCATCACTTCACCCCCCACACACCCCAACTTCCACACCCCAACCTAACCCCCACCCTACCCGAACCCCATCAACCGCAAACCCACCCCCCCCCCAGCGGACACACCCACCTCCCCACCACCCCCACCACCGCGAACCCCTCCACACCCAACCCCCTCACCATCCCGACCCCACAATCAAACACACAAACCAAACAACAGCAGCAGGACAAAACACACAACAAAACCACCAACAAACTATCGAAAAACAACAACAACCAAACACAACCCTCCAACCCACACAAACACAATACCTCAAACACCGACCGCTACGAACTAACCTCCAAACACCCAAGAACCACCCTAGGAAAAGCCACCCGAACCAACACATCCAACCACAACCTTCACATCCAACACCAAGCACGCCCCAACCCCATCACACAACGCAAAACAAAATAAAACCCAAACAAACAACAACAACATCACACCAAAACACACGCTCGCCACCATCCAGAAACAACAACCAACAAATACAAGCACACCACGCACTAACAACACGAAACCATAAACACGGTATCAAACACAAAACTATACCTAGACCAACCACCAACAACACCAAACCGACCTCCAAAACTACCGCGTGTTTTGAGATGTTGGTTTTGGAATGCCACGTCTGTTTCTTGAAAATATATGGGATGCTTTAAGGATGATCTATATATTTTCTTTTTACCGAACGCAGGAAATGGAAAGTGATGCATAGTCTTTCTTTTGCTAGACTCAACCAAACGCATTGCATTATTTGAAATACGATGTTAATGTAATAGAATGAACAATCTCCAATAGGCACTGCCGAATACTTGTTTCTTGCCGAACACCATGTATATGCAAAATTTGGATTATAGAGTGCCAAAAGTACTCCGCGTGTACGTAGAAATTAATAACGCATTTCGGAAAATGCATATTTTTTTCCTTTTATTAATCAATTTAATCATAATTAAAAAAAAAAGCTCAATTTTCAAGTTCGGAAGTCTGGAAACAATTGAAAATCCGCCCGTTAACTTACATACAGCATACTTACAAATTAATCTTAAAACGGCAGAGTTGTTCTTTGTAATCGTTTACAAAAATTATTTTTGCAGGAATTTCTCATGTTGCATTTAATGTGAGAAATATGCAAGAATGCAAGCTAGCACAATTCTATCACATTAAAATTAAAACAAATTTAGTTTAATATCGTTATACTGAAGACTTTAAAAAACCTAAAACTACAGCGGAAACTTATAAAATTGCATATGGAATAATGCCAACGAAATATTAAGCTTAAACCATTGTAAGGAAATTCTGTTTGTCAAACCAAATATTTGTGATAGTTTCCTAAAGAATATTTCTCTGCTTTTCTCTAATTTTTCTGAAATTCACCTGTGAAATGACTCTTTACATTTTCTCGTAAATTTTCACCCAGTAAGTAAAAAAAAAAAATGAAAATAGATTAACTTAAATATTATATATTTAATTCTAACTTCTTATCATATTTCCGAAGTTTTTAGACTTTTCGCAAGATTGTTATTTGGAATATTGTTTTTAAAGTTGGTTGTTGTGGTATACATATATTTTCAGGCTTGTGTGCTTGGTCAGAGAACCTACTTATAAACCTTTCGTCTCAAGTAAGACAGACGTCAACAACACACATTCACAACCACACAACACGCAACGTGACAGATGATGCCAATCTAATCGCACGCCACCTGCCACCAATTTAGACATGTCCCTGAAGGGGAGATGGGTTTAAGTTTAAGTTACAAGATAATAAGCATGCATAATAAACATCAAATTTGTTTTTAACAAAGTAGAATTTTATACATAAACCTTACTTATTTTATTCCAACAAAGAGATTACGATGAAAATATTCATAGGCCATTAAAAGTCAATTGTGGGCAACCGTTGCCCTTCAAGGGCAATTCAGGTTTACTTTTTGAAATCGAAAATAAAACTTCATCACATGGAACACTGAATTTCACACAAAGCCAGAAACTTTCCTGAAATGTCAAATCATTTCCATACGTATTCAAAATCAAGATGGCGTCAATTATATAAATTTATATATATATTTTTTACTTATTTCTTCAATTTACGTGTGCTGTAGATTAGTATCTTCAAAAAAACCGGATTTGATTGTCCAAAAGTTAGGGTTCATTTGCTAAGCCACTTTATAAACTACGCGCTAACGTTGTCGTGGCCATGATAATCAGTTGACAACGATGTCTTATGGTGGAATCGTCAAAGTATATGTTCGCTATTATATAATTTACTTATGTTTATGAAAAAAAACCCTGTAAAATAAAATTACAGTTTTCTTTTAAAAGAAAGAAAATTACAGATTTCCTGAAAAAAAAAAACAATTATAAACTGGCGTCCAAAGTTGACAGTTTTTTTAATTGTAAAAACAACAGTTTTTTACAGTGCAGGAACGTTTTCCTGTAATATAGGAGTGTGTTAATGTAACGAATTCTTTATAAAGTAAAATCTCCTTTTCTTTGTTTGTTCGATCAGTGGATGGTGTTTAGGTGGGACAGTTTAAATACTGTCGAGACAATGATAAAAAGCATTCAATTAGGAATTCAGAATTTGAGTTTTGTGTTTGGAATATAAAGTTACCAATTCGACATCAAATATATATAATAATCTTTTATCTTATAATCTTTTATCTTTTCTTGTATAATCTTCTGCCCTTAATAGTTATTGCAAAGAATCGTTTCATACATACTGCACAATTAAACACAGAAAACTAAAATAAGAAATTGATATTTTTAAACAGCTCGCACTAAATCAAAACGTTTTATCAAAAATTAAATGTGCTGACACTTGCATTTTTTTTTCAACCTTCACTGGAATCCTTTTGAAGTGGAAAACCGAAATGTTTCCTCAAACTTTTACAAAACAAACGTCAGATTCAATTTTGCATTTACTAAAAAGTCTAATCCTTGCACTTTATTTCTACTTTTGGCTTAGGAAGAGATTGTTTGCACAGGAAGAAGGGAAGAAACAGAGCTCAAACTTTTAAGAGCTCAAAAAGCTTGTCTCCGGAAAAGTGTTTAAAAATGCGAGTGTTTAATCTTACTCAAACTTTTCATTTAAAGTTTACTCTTATTGCTTCGTATGTCTCTGTGTGATGATTTTTATTCTGCAACTTTTTTTAAAGCATCTGTTGACCTTTCTACAATACTGAGGCGTGAATCGGATTGATAAACCATGATCTGAATATAAATGAAGTCACGAAATCCTGAAATTAAATGTAATGGAGAAAATTGCTGTCTGCACTAATCCATCAGGTGAATAAGGGATACAGAATATTTATATTCGCCGTACCTCAAATTAACTCTTAAAGTTAAAGTTAACTTTTTCATTTGCTTTATTACTTGAAGTACGTTTTTCTTTAAATCAGGCAATGTAATTTTGCTGATATTATTTATGATGAATATCATTGTAAAGCTGGCTTGTTTTTGCCGGGGAAACTTTGATTTTTTAAAAGTTATCTGGAAAAACAAAGCATTTACCCTTTAATCCACCAAAAAAATTAAAAAAAAATCAAAAAATAAAAAAATATAAATATATTAAATTCATATAATCACAATAGAATCCCACTAAATCCCCCAGCCCAAATAAATAATCCAAAAATAAAAATAAAAAAAATAATAAAAAAAAAAAAAAAATAAAAAAAACAAAAAATAAAATAAAAAAAATAATCATACGCAGTATATTGATGTATAAATGTCTAAAATTTTCATAAAAATTTAATTAAGTCTCAATGTATATCATATGTGATGCACGGTTAAAAGTTTACTGAACATGAAATGCACAGTTTTTTTATTAAACTTATAGCACACAATAACAACCAACTACGCCTTTTTTTCTTGAGATTTTTTTAAAAAAGCTTCGTAATTTTCATCTTATAAACAACTATCGAAAATGCAATGCTGCACTAATACTGGGAAATTATGGACATTTTTTACATTATAAGTATTGTTAAGATGAATCTTTCAGGAAAAATATACAACAGGATATCGAATTTTATACCCATGAGCTTCTTTGAAAAACTTTCGAGATATTTCCCGCATATGCTTAAATTGATGGATGCTATAAATTCTGTGTTCAAATCCAAGTGCTGGAAATACTGCCTAACATAAATCAAATACCTTCTTTAATAAATAAGATACATAAACAGTATTTTTTATACGCTTTGCCATTTCTCAAACCTCTCTACCTAAGCCTGAAGAAGATATGAGACTGTTAACGTATTTTATGACTTGTGCGGTTATTTACAGTCAAAAGTTTAAAGACTGGGTAAACCAGCTGTTGATGCAGAATTTTATCAACATTTTTCTTATTGACAGCTGAGCTGAATAAATTTACTTGGTGGTTTAGTGGCTTACTTGACAAATTTATCAAAGACATAAATGCTTTGAAACTTATTTAAGAGGCAAAACTATGCAATTTTTTTTAGTTACTTGAAAAGTAATCAAGCTTAAATGGCCCAAAATTAAATTATATTATAGGGAGAAAGGTATGAAAACTAACTTTAATAAGAAAAATAGATTATTCTTATCGAGCTTTATTGTATAACTTGATAACCGTTTTATAGTTATACATTGGCAGAATGCATGTCTTGGTTGCTTTTAATAATAACATTAGTATCTAACGATTTTGGTTTTTTTTTAAGTCACCTTCTCATAGTAAACCATCTCTTTTAGCACCAAATATTCAATGGGAGTTATATTTAATGGTGTTTATTGTATTTTTTAATGCTGAATTATATTTTGATGCTGGAAAATATTAAATAAGGGTCAGAATGAAGGGTCAGAAAGCACCAGAAAAATTAGGATAGTGTGAAATGTTTTAAAAGAAAAATGCTTTTTTATATTTTGAAGCCATTAGCATTTTTATTTTATCCAGTTTTCATCAAACTTTACTTTAAACACCAAAATCAATATTTAAACACACTATAAGAAAACGAGTATCAACAATCTTCTTGTAGACTTTATTTTGGACAAAATTACACGACCCAACAACGCCCTGACAGATAGTGTCTCTTCTAAATTTCCCAACTCTTAAAAGAAGCGTCTTTCTCATTCTTAAGCGAGTTAATTTTAGACACGTGATCGCGTCCAGAGCAGTTTGAATAATGGTCTCGTTTCATGGTTCAGACTAATCAGGGTCTCTTAATTTCGTCTTTTAGAAACAAAGTTTCATTGTGTGGAGTAGTTGCTTGGTCTCAATGGTACGCTAATTAAACCTTGACACTCCATTAACAACATGCTGTGAAGTATTGTGTGGTAAGGTTTTTGATGTTTAATGTTCGTTTAAGGAGTTAACGGCTTTTTATTTTTGTTACAAAAAACATTTTGATGCATAAACGTTTTACGAGAAAAATCGGAAATATGAAAATGAAACTTGGAATTAAACTTGAGAAAGCTTTAAACAACACCGTAATAAGAGAAATATACATGCAATGTTAATAATGTTAATAAAATAATATACACGCAATGTTACTTGAAATTTAAAGGGATACAATATTCCGTCAATTAAAATAATATAGCTAATACTCGATCATTTGCGAGGCACAACTATCAGTAGCTCGAGGTCATTTTCTAAACTTACAATTTACTATTCTTATGAATTTACAGGTAATACTTAAATTCAGTTAAATATTAAGTACACATTTTTTTGGTTAAAATATATTTTTCAACGATATTTTTTACAGTGTATGTGTTAATGAACTTACAGTGAAACTTTTCCTGTAACTTTTAATAGATTTGAAAAGACATTATGAATATGTTTTTAAAACAATTCTACACTAGTTCATATGACTATATTACTGTTGCGGCAATTGTTATTTACTACCTCAACACCAAATCCAACTTTGTTTTCAAAATAAACAAATTATAGTGCCAATAAAATTCCATGCTCAACGAAATAAATTTTCTTCTTTATGGGAACTTCGGTTTAGTAGAGTCATAAAAGATAAAAACGTTCTTATAACTTAATTAGGATTTGTGTAGAAGTATTATATTTCAATAGAAAAGTAATATTATTTAATTCATTTAAATGCTAATTAATGATTATTCAATCTCTTAACTCCGTGCGATTTCGTTTAACTTAAAAAAACTAATGACCATTAAAACAAAACAAAAACCATTTAAAAAAAGAAACGGCATTTACATTTCGGCACACAAGCATAAAAAAAATCCCATAAAATATACAAAGCACTAACAAATACCCGATAAGAAGACACCCCTAAAAAAAACTACCTCTTCACTCTATCAGTACAAATGACGATCATCAAGAACACAACTGATAGGGAACAGTCTCCTGAAAAAAAAGAAGACCCATTCCCCCTAAAAGAAATAGAACAAAATAAAACTCTGTAATGAGTTGTACGGTCTCGTTCACCCAGGCGCGACCTACGAGAAAATTCAGTGCGTAATCCCCCATTTCTCTGCCATTCGTCTTCCTTTGGGTGGCGTGTTTTGTGTGTTCTTGCACCGTGTTTTTTGTGACTTTTTCTGCCATGTCCCGAGCACATGGCCGGAATCCCAAGATGGTGTTCTGGTGTCGAGCGGTTAAGGTCCGATTGAGGGATGAGGTATTTGGGATGAAATATTCAACTGCAGTTGGGGATGGACAATGTATGTTTTGGTGATAAATTTTATTCGGAGAATCGCTGGTTTATCTGTTTCATTTCTAATAAAATATTTGATAGTTATCCATTTTTATATATCTATCAGAACTTGTGTTCATTACTTGATTGGTATCTTATTTGTAGTAAGTAAGCAAATTTTGAGACTTTTGAAAGGTATACTCAGGCTTGATACATGGTCAAACATGGTAATTTGTACTTTCTTTGGATTGCGTGTTTTGTGTGTTCTTGGGCCGTGTTTTTTGTGATTTTTTCTGCCATGTCCCGAGCACATGGCCGGAATCCCAAGATGGTGTTCTGGTGTCGAGCGGTTAAAGTCCGATTGAGGGATGAGGTATTTGGGATGAAATATTCAACTGCAGTTGGAGATGGACAATGTATGTTTTGGTGCAGGTTCGGTGATAAATTTTATTCGGAGAATCGCTTGTTTATCTGTTTCGTTTCTAATAAAATATTTGATAGTTATCTATTTTTTTTATATATCTATAAGAACTTGTGTCCATTACTTGATTGGTATCGTATTGGTAGTAAGTAATCAAATGTTGAGACTTTTGAAAAGTATATTCGGGCTTGAAAAGTATTCAACCATGATTATATGTACTTCCTTTATGTGGCGTGTTTTATGTGTTCTTAGGTAGGGTTTTTTGTGACTTTTTCTGCCATGTCCCGAGCACATGGCCGGAATCCCAAGATGGTGTTCTGGTGTCGAGAGGTTAAGGTCCGATTGAGGGATGAGTTTTCGGGATAAAATATTCAACTGCAGTTGGGGGATGGACAATGTGTGTTTTGGTACAGGTTTGGTGATAAATTTCTTTCAGAGAATCGCTGATATTTATTTGTATTCGTTTGAATGAAAAAATGATAGTTATCCACTTTTTTTTCTATAAGAAATTAAATGTGTTGGGTAAAGCAGTCACAAAGAAAAGAATGACACATAGACAAATAACAACATTTATTGACGGTCACAAACATTCATACCTGACCGGGATTCGAACCCGACCCCAGCAGCTCCAAAGGCTAGGATCCTAACGATTGCGCCACCAGGGCGGCTTAGGAATATTTCATTTAAACTTATTTGTTTTTTATTTGCATTATATTGGTTATAGATAACCAGATTTTGAAAGCCTGAAAGGCATAGATCAGACTTGGAAAAATTATTCAAAATTATATACCCTAAATAAATCATAAATTGACATTTCTAGATCTTGCGCGTGTTTTTTGTGACTTTTTCTGTCGGGTCCCGAGCACATGGCCGGAATCCCAAGATGGCGTTCTGTTGTCGAGCGGTTAAGGTCCGATTGAGGGATGAGGTATTTGGGATGAAATATTCAACTGCAGTTGGGGGATGGACAATGTGTGTTTTGGTGCAGGTTTGGTGATAAATTTTATTCAGAGAATCACTGATATTTATTTGTATTCGTTTGAGAGAAAAAAATGATAGTTATCCACTTTTTTTTTCTATAAGAAATTAAATGTGTCCGGTAAAGCTTTGCGACTTATCAGTTTTATTAATGTTTTAGGAACATTTCATTTAAACTTGTTTTTTTATTCGTATTATATTGGTTGTAGGCAACCAGATTTTGAAAGTCTGAAAGGTATAAACCAGGCTTGAAAAATTATTCAAACTTAGTTATGTACCCTACTAGCCTTTGGAGCTGCTGGGCTCGGGTTCGAATCCCGGTAAAGGCATGGATTTTTGTGCTTGTCAATAAATGTTGTTATTTGTCGATGTGTTTGTGTCGTCGTTCTTTGTGTGTCTCTTGTGACTGTCTCTTCTGGTGAGCTGGGTAATGGGCTATAAAGCCTACACTCTCCCTTCTAGAGGGCGCATTCACTGTCATTTGTCCTAGTTATGTTCCCTAACTATAGCCAATAATTGACATTTCTAGATCTTTCCCGTGCCTTTTGTGACTTTTTCTGCCATGTCCCGAGCATGGCCGGAATCCCAAGATGGTGTTTTGGTGTCGTGCGGTTAAGGACCGATTGAGGGATGAGGTATTCGGGATGAAATATTCATCTGCAGTTGGGAGGGATATACAAAATGGCCGTGTTTTTTTGGTGATAAATTTTATTCAGAAAATAGTTGGTTTATTGTTTAGTTTCTAAAAAACATATTTGATAGTTATCCATTTTTTATATATCTAAAAGAACTTGTGTTCATTACTTTATAGGTTTCTTATTGGTAGTAAGTAATCAAATTAAAGAATTAATCCTTAAAACTTTCTTCAGCTAACTGCAATTTTTATTTCTATTTTTTATTCCTATTATTTGTGATTCCTCTTTTATTACTTACCATTTTATAGCTTCTTCTTATTAAGTGATTAAGTACAATACACACTAAATAAATGTTATATAAGCAGAATGATAACTATCCTGCAATAAACTACTTAAGATAAGCAACCTACACAAACCTATTTTATTGTTTACGTCCCACATCTATTTCAAGTTACGTGAGTACAGGAAAACCCAAATGTTTACCCTAAATAACTTATTCCCGTACTTCCAACTCAAACAATGGAATCTTCATAAATAATCTAGCGCACCCCTTTCAAAGAAATCTAATGATCCTGCATCCTTCTATCCTGGTGTTTCAATGATAGCAATCGAATACAGATGACGTACTGGAGGCTCTAAACCTCCAATAAAACGCGGAAATGCGAACAAAAAACAATCAAGCCGCCATCAAAAAACATTACTTCGGTACGGTTCTAGGAACCGAAGTTTTTCAGAGACCAATGGAATTCGATGGTGCTCTGCAAAATAACCGGGAAATGTCTTCATTGAGATGGTTTGAATGCAAACTGTTGATTATCGAAAAGCTATGAAGAACTCAAATGAAAGAATTTTTTAAAGTTTCTTTTGACAAAGTTTTGATCTGTGCCTGACTGTCATATTTTCAATGAATTGGTGTATTATTATTAGCAATTATATTAGTATAATGATTCCTTTACGAATATTAATATAATGATTCCTTTACGAATGGTCATAAAACTAAAATGCATATTATAATAATTATTTATTTAGAGAAAATTGGTTTTTGCAGATGGGTTGTAAGTGTGAGCGGCAATAATTTAATAAAATTAACTCTTTATTTATTGATGATATTGATAAGTATCATTTTAAAACCCAGTAATTTACTTGATATTGTTCATTTGGAGAAAAATGGGGCATGGTTTAACTTATTAAATGAATTGCACTGTTTTAGCATATTAAAGTCTGCAAAGATAAAATAAATACTTCAGTTATATATGATAAATCGTTATGCCCTAACGGTACTTAAATGCGCCATTTAAAAGAAAGTTGAGGAATCGTTTAAGAGAACATATGTGGTACTGGAATTTTCATTAATGCAGTACTGAGTTTCGAAAACATTATAGACTAAAATAGTAATAGGCAACGGCAAATGATTAAAATTAAATCATAATTTAGTGCATAAGGGGTAGTAAGAATAGTACAACTGTGTAAACGTCACCAAAAGAATGTATTAAAGATTTTCATGAGAAAAAAAAACGTACAACTTGTGTTCATACTAAGAAAAGGTGGAATGATTTTGTTTGATATGGAATGAGTTTGATTTTCCCAGCAATACATTTAATACACTTTACGTCACTGAGCAACATTTTTATATATTTTTTATATTTATCCGTAGACTAAAAATTTGAATACATAATTACTTAGCCTAAATACTTACTTTACCTAAATAAACATTTAAAATTCTTTTAACACATTTTTTTAAACTTCTTATTTGTATGCAGAAACTTAGTTGATATTAATTTAGTTTCAAATTTCTAAATATATTGATATATACTCAAATAGGCAAACCTAAAGTTTGGCACACTTGGGATTGTTTTTATAAAACACTATTGAAAAATCTGAGTTAAAATGTTTAAGCTAAATAAAATTTTGTAACTTTAATTCCCAAAGAATCCTTTCTAAATTACGTCAAAGGTTTTACACTTTATTTTTATGAAAGTTAATTAATTTCTTTATAATATTTTAATCCTTGGAGATTATATTTTAATTAAAGATAAAAAATTTTTTTTGAAGAAATATAGTAATAATAAAAAATGTCTGGAACAAGAGAGAGAGTTTTAATTATGCATGCAATTTAATTGTGAACCTTACCAGATGTGTTTAAAAGCCTTAAAACAAAGTTTCACAGTAATAGTTACATTTTTGTATGGTACATAATATTTCTAATGGGAAATAAAATTTAAAAAAATCCTCATGCATTTTTAAATTGCAGGGTAATCAGTAACCAAGTTCGAAAAACAAAATAATTTCCCTTTGTGTTTATCAAATTAAAAAACTTACATGATTTTTGTTGTTGTTGTTGTCTAAAATAAGATTCTTGTTGGCCATGAAACTGTTTTTAATTTTAATATATTCCAAATATTTGGCTATTTTATTTTGGTGCTTTTTAAACTTTAAGTTTTTTTATAGAAATATTTCTTTTGTTATTTCATTTCTAGTATAACTAAAAGCATATATTCAATCAAACTTTCCTTAGATGAACACATTTATGATAAAAGATGATGTTTACATAAATGTGTTTTTAATAAAAAGCTTGATGTTATAAAATTAAGTATTTTTCATAATGCTGTACTTGCACATTTTTTAGTTCGATACCATCTTATACAATTATGAAAGGAGGAAAAAAACATCGATAGAAATTCAAGCTCCAGAATGTCAAGCTATACTTTTCCTATTCGAAAGTTTTTTCCAACTAGTTCAAATAAATAAGGAAAGTTGGCTAAAACCGTTCAACCCTCACGCTAACTAAAGTCTGTTTTGTAGGAATTGGTAAACACTAAAATTGTTCAACCCTTACGTTAACTAAAGTCTGTATAGCAGGAATTGGTAAACAAAAAATGAAGGATAATAGGCTAAAACTGTTCAACCCTCACGCTAACTAAAGTCTGTTTTGTAGGAATTGGTAAACACTAAAATTGTTCAACCCTTACGTTAACTAAAGTCTGTATAGCAGGAATTGGTAAACAAAAAATGAAGGATAATAGGCTAAAACTGTTCAACCCTCACGCTAACTAAAGTCTGTTTTGTAGGAATTGGTAAACACTAAAATTGTTCAACCCTTACGCTAACTAAAGTCTGTTTAGTAGGAATTGGTAAACAAAAAATGAAACATTTTTTTATTTACGGAAAACATCATATGGACATTTTTACTAAAAGTAAATAACATATATAAGTAAACAAGTAAGTTTAATTAAAAAAAATAACTAAAACACTTCTGACTCAATATTTCCAACTAGCAGAGAAATTCAAAGAAAAACTTAAAGAATAAGAAAATCAAAATTGATGGCAGACACTTAACCCCCGGCGTTCCCATAATTAAGCAAGTCCGTCGAATGTATCAACCGCGAAAACTGATTTTTCTTCGTGCACTTCTCCGCTTAATTAGTTAGCTCTGGTCGAAATTCCAAACTTTGATAATTAATTATACCCGGGGCCATCTTGAGAGACTTGTGGATCTCAATAAGAAATAACAAGTCAGTTTCTGGTTTTGGTTAAGTGTTGGATCGCGATTCCAGGTTTGTTTACTTGAAATTTTTACTTAATACTGCATTGGTATATAATATGTGATGGTGGGGAAATATAAAAACATTTTATTTCAGAGTAATATGATTTATTGATTAATTATACAAAGTGTAAATGTAAAGTAACTTACAGCATTGGTATTTGTGTTAAAATATACTACAAAAAGTTTTTTTTTTGTAACAAAGATGTCTGGTATCGGGCTGAGGACTGGGTATTGTACTGGTCTGGGTGATGAAATTCCTAAAATAAAGACTGATATTTAGTTACAGCCTGTGTAACAACTGGTTACTAGACTTTTAAAAACTGCAAGTGCGGCGTTTGCGTGATCTGAAATCTCCAACTTTGTGAAGATTTGGTACGTATATAACTTAGTGGAAAATAATAAAAGCGCATGTTTAAAGAGGGACTGCAATGCTTCTTACATCAATTAAAATCCTTTTATTTACTCCACGTCATTAAAGTAGAACATGATGAAGAAGCCTACCAAAGTGCAGTTGTGCATAGATTGCGAATGAAGAAGGTCTTAGTTATAAACCGCAATACAGATCTAGCAAAAGAATTTTAATTTGTAAAAAATTATGCAAACTTTTAAAATATATCTAATGCTATTCTAAAATGAATTTAAATCGAAATGCAATATTTCTAACAATTCTGCAAATAATATGTAATTTTGTTGATGAAACTATTCAAAATTTCATATGCAGATTTAAAAACGATTTTACTTAGATTTTACTTCTTTGAAATTCCAACTTACTTAAACTAATTAAATACTAATTACTTTAATGACTACTAATTAAATACTAATTACTTTAATACTTTACTTAAATGAACTTTATAACCTTAGCGAATTGTGAAATATGCATGCATTTTAAGTTTCAATATCTTCATTAGCAGTTTGGAAACAATTTACAGTTATTTATCAAAACAAAACAATAATGACATCTGTATCCTAATTTTATGATTTTTTTCCCCAAAAAGTAATTTGAAAAATTTTTGCCGCACAATAAGGATTAGCAAAATTGTATAAATATTTTATAGTACATCTTAAAATTAATAAAAGCATAGCTTCTAAACAAAGGTCAATCAATGTGCGGCATAGAAAATTTAGTTACCTCTTTAATTTAAAAATAGGTTTAAAAAACCTCAATAGAGTTAAAGAATACGTTTTATAAAGTTATGTTTTTTTTAAATTTTCTTCTTTTGCATTATATTTTTTGTGTGAATAAATAGGCTTTTCAAGTGAAAAAGACTAAACTAGTTTTAATTTTCTACCTTTTTAATCAATAATAAATCTTAATAGTTAAAAGATACTAATTATCTCTCTACTAATTTATTTTTACTAGTTAAATATGCTATTTAGTGTACTTACCAAATTATTTTGTTTAAAATCTTTTTTTTTCATCTGCTACACATACTTTTTAAATTAAAAAGTAATTAATCTGTTAAATTGTTAAAAAGTTGCAAAAAAGGTCGA
Organism: Hylyphantes graminicola; assembly: GCA_023701765.1. Taxonomy (NCBI): domain Eukaryota; kingdom Metazoa; phylum Arthropoda; class Arachnida; order Araneae; family Linyphiidae; genus Hylyphantes; species Hylyphantes graminicola. The sequence continues at coordinate 37,958,448 of CM043113.1, read as the reverse complement.
GGAAAGTAATGAAGGGAACGTTTTATTCACTTAAGTAGTAATAGTTTACGAATAGATCAAACGAGTGAGTTCCCAGTGGGAATAGATGTTCTATTTGGAATGTTCCGTCATTGTAGTCAGCTGATGGTTAAGAAAATCCGTATTATCTTCCAATTATTTTTTTATCTAGTTTATTTTGTTTGCAATTCATTATTTCCTATGCATTTTTGTGATTTAACATGTACGTAAGTAGCTAAAAAATGGTAAAACGACACAAAAAAGCTAAAGCTATTGATGAGAAGGACCTTTTATCAAAACATAATTTATTAAATCCAAATTAAGAATAAACCCTGTTTAAGAATTTTTTTTATTTATGAGAAAATACAAGTGATAGTAAACTTAAAAGGAAGAAAATAATATAAAAAAATAAAGAAGTTTCAATAATTTATAAACCAAAAAACAGTTTAGCATTTTTCTAAACTCCCTTTAACCATAACCGTTTCCTTTCTGGATGAAGAAATCAATTTTTAAGCGCGACTTCAAATTCAACTTTTTGAGCCATTCATCTTAGCGGTTTAAATGGAAACATATTCTTCATTTGTAAAGCGGAAACTGGTACGCTTGTGAGTTTTTGAATTTTTCCCGAGGAAATTTCTTAACTTTTTTGCTTGATGTATTTTCCTTCTGGAAAGAGCATGGCAGGTTTGGCTTTACATGGTTTGATATTTATTCAGTTTCTTTTTTTCTTTTTTTTTGAAGTTTTTTTTTTGTATTTTGTTATTGATTTTTTTATTGATATTTTTATTATTGTGCTATGTAAAGTGTTTTGTATTTGATTTTCATGGTTAATATTAAAGCTGTAAAATTGTATTTTTTTAAAGATACTAAATTAATAGAATATATTATTGTATAAATGCCGTAATTCTATATCTTTTTCTATTACGTCAGTTTGGTTGTGCTAACGGCAGCAAAATTGTTGCCTGAGTCATAGTGTTGATTTACTTGTAACTTTAGGGTTGTTTTATCTATTTGCCGCTGACTAGAACTATTTTATAGTTTTATGAAGTTTCTGTTTATTTTAACTGGATAAAATTGCATTTTAAAATAAAATTTCAGTATTTAAAGAAAAAGAATATAATTTTTTCTTATTTTTTTATTCTAGAAATTAATATCCGATCAGAAAAGTTAGCTCAGCCTCAAAATATGATAAATTAAATACTTTCAGCATTTTTTTAAGACGGTAGGTAATCATTCATCACTGAATTAATATTTTAAATTGATTTCAGTATTAATGTTTTCTTTTTTAAAACTTAGTTGCTCCTATGCAAGTAAAAAATCACTCTACCTATTTCGATTCCTCATACAGTTCCTCATACATTCCTATACAAACCACCAATAGTTTTCTAATGCTTTTCTGTGGCAGCAGTATTTTACATAAATAACTGCAGATACTTGTTCTTCCATTATGGTAAAGTAATATTTTATTGCATGATGCATTATTCTACCCAAAGCTCACCTTTCTAGAAACTTAAGCATTATATAGAATATTAAAGGATTTAAAATACATTATTTTCATGCTAAGATTCCAAATTATAATATATATGTATTTAAAGATGTCTATAATTGTAACTGATGTTATCAATGCTATTTTAAATCTTATTTAGAAAGTAACATATTGCTTTGGATGAATAAGTCTAAAACTATGAAAATCATCATTTTATTAAGACTCTATATATTTATAAATATATTCCGTTGCAAGGAAAGCATTTAGTTAAAATATTACCATTATCGTAAATAGTTTGAATCATAAAGCCGATTGCAACATCAGTGCTTTTTTACTACTCAATTACTACTACACAAGTCAAATATCACACCCTCCATTTCAATTCCCGATCCCTAACGTATTTCAATCTACTCCCTTATTTTCTGGAGTCTTTAAAGAAATAAGTGCCGATGCTTGTTCTGTTAGCGCAATAATGAGGCTCACTTGTGTGAGACATTATTCCACAAGAAACCAAGAAGCCCTTTCAGTGGACTCTGGTGCTGATCGGCCAGGAAATCCAGTAATGGTCGGTCCCATTTGCGAGTCGTGATGGCGTCATTAGCCGATGTCAAACGTGAGCTCCATGTACAAGATGGTGACAATCGATGCGATGAGGTTAAAGATAAGGAGGAGCATCGGATTGATGCTCGCAAGGAAATGAGAGACAATGTGGGGATAATGTAATTGAGTGCTGAATTTTATTACGGTTTAGTTTGGCTCTATAATAGCAAAGGAGTAAAATGTGGCTGTAACGATGACATAAAAATTTAAGTAGCTGAGTGAAATGAGGAGGTGATAATTTTGATTATGTTATTTGGATTTCATTATTTATGATTGAAATATTTACTATTGTTTTAAACAATAATGGTGATTATTTAGTAAATAAAATTATGACCTAATTTAAGGAATTCTAAGGATAGCTTTATTTTAAATGTATTAATTTTAAAGTTATTTCAACAAGAAAGTGACGAGTTTTATGTAGCTTTGTTTTGACCCTTTGGCGAATACTGTTGTCAGTAATCTGAAATAAAAAAAAAGTTAGTTTAACAATGACAGTGATGCGTCCTCTAGAAGGGAGAGTGTAGGCTATATAGCCCATTACCTAGCTCGTCAGAAGAAACAGTCACAAGAGACACACAAAGAAGGACGACACAAACACATAAGACAAATAACAACATTTATTGACAAGCACAAACATCCATGCCTTTACTGGGATTCGAACCCGAGCCCAGCTGCTCCAAAGGCTAGAACACTAACCACTGCGTCGGCGGGCCAACTAGTTAAAAAAACAACATATTATAACTAGGATACCAACGTTAAGTACGGTTGAATTGGTGGGATTAAACCCATATGGTTTATAAAAATATCTTTGATGCCAAATTTGTTCAAAACGTCCATAATCAATAGAATAACTGTCATCGACATTGTGCTGAACCCTTAGTTCCCATAGTCACCAACTTAGTCTATTTGACATTGGTGATAAGACAGGATGGCTTCTTAATCTTTAGACTGAACGTGAGGACCTGATTGTCATAGGACAATATTCACGGCAAATAATCCAATACTACTATATCCAGTAGTAACATTTTCCACACCTGCCGATTTTCAATCTTTCAAAGCATCTATAAATAGTTTAAAGCACCAGCAGAAAAATTTCCAACTCCTGAAATCATCTGCAGCAGAATAACCAAAAAAAAAAAAAAAAATGATAGTTTTCCCTTCGAAGTACTTCAACCGAAATTTAACCATATGCCAATTTTCAAAATAACATTAAAAAGAATAATATAAAAATATTACAACCATAGAACTATATACCTTTTTTACTTCATGTCCACAATATTTCAAAAACTTTAATATTACATAAAAAAAATCTTTTTCCCAGAATAGGACCTCAGTGGACGATTTCACTTTATCCATTTTGCATTCAGAAACAGGATTTGAGGCCCAGATGATAAAATCATTCCTAAAAAAATCCTGAAGAAACTTCTACCTTTTATGCGCAATATCGAAAAGGAAAATAGAGACGGGACTCGAACTCGCAACGAGATAAAGCATGGCCCAAGAACGCAATCAGGCAAATGTGATACAATCCGCCGAGCACAGCACCTCAATGAAGAAGTAGAAAACAGAATATACATTTCTGCCTGCTTTTTTCGAGGAACCTCGTGGAAAAACTCTCTTTTTCGAGGGGAAATAAAGAATATCATTTGCTTCTTTTCTCGGCCAAAATTGGAAACAGTTGCCGGAGAGCGTGTGCTGGTTTGTAGGGCTGGGGAAGGGGCTTCAAGAGTGGAAGTTGTTTTCGAATTTTTGGTTATATTTTTTCCATTTGCTTGTGGTGAGTTGAATGCACCAAAATTGATAAGAATTTTGTGGTGGGTCAAGTAGGTATCAAAAGTTTTATTGTTTTACAACCTATGGCAAAAAGTGTCCGATCGCCGAAACCAGTGCCCTCAATTCATAAACAACACAGTGTGGTCATTTTTCCACGATTCCAATGCTTTATGAAGCCTTTTAAATATAAATGTTTCAGTCAAACATTGTTTAATAATATAATAAATTATAGTTGCCTTAAACTAAGCAGTGCTAAAGAGAAAAAAAATGAATCGTGAAAAAAAAAAAACGTTTCTCAATAATTGGTGGCGAAAATGTTGTTGTTCGCAAACATAAGCAACTCATTTTAAGTAATACATGCATTATTTTTATTCGGCACATGGGTTAAGGATCTTAGAAAATAGTATCCAATGTTTTTTAGTTTTGATGTACTATACAGTGTTACTAACAGTGCTACACAGTGCTAAGTGAAATTAGATTGCATTTATATTGCTAATTATCCACCAATATCCAAATCATCAATTCTTTATATAGGTAAATTTTTATACAAATATATATTCTAGCAAACCATTCTTTTGATTTTTCTACTAAATAAATCAAAATTACTGCATCTGAATAGATAATAGAGTTTATTTCATTTTTTGTACATTTACTAAATCTTTCAAAATAAAGAAAACAAATTAATGTATTCATTCAATTTAGCATGAACATAATTTGAGAAAAATATTCGCTGAACTGATTATATATAAGTATGAAACATCAATAATCTAATTTAATTATGAAAGTACTCATGCTTACGTATACCCACTCGATTGAGCTTATGAATACATAATTAATCCAATAATTGTAATTCAAATAGCGTAAGCATCACGATCAAATATATAAAAGCTGCCTGCTTGTAAAAAGGAACCCGCTTATCAATTTATGTGGGATTACTTAATTCTCAATTGTCATTTTTTGATTACTAGAAAAAAAAACTAAAAAAAATTTAAAAATATTTGTAAGCAGAAAAATTGATATAGTTTGCATTATTAAATATCATCTTAAATGCTTAATCATAAAAATATTTAATTATTGGAAAACTAAAATTATTACGTGCATTAAATTGAAGCGTTTTTGTGAAGATATAAATTAAATTTTCATGTTATCAAAGCAGTTTTATGAGACTTGTAGTGACTTGTAAAATTGTCGCATATTAATGATATAGTACGATTTAAAAATGTCTAAAGTTAGGCTTTTTCTGGTTATTTTTTCTAAATTTTTTCAACATTCATAATATCGTATAAAATATATTAATTAAAATATTGCATATCACTTTTAAGGTCTTTAGTAAGGTTGAATTTCGACAATTTTTAAAAGAGTTAAAATCAGTACTCCGCATAATTAAAGTAGAAATTGTGTTTTGTATTAATGTGTGGTTTACAATAATACTGTTAAACATTGTTTTTAACAATTGAATATGCTTTAAAATAATACCGTAAAGCATTGTTGTTTAACAATTGAATATGGTTTACAAGAATACCGTAAAACATAGTTTTAAACAATTGAATATTGATTATAACAATACCGTAAAACATTGTTTTTAAACAATTGAATATTGCTTACAAGAATACCATAAAACATAGTTTTTAAACAATTGAATATTGTTTACAATAATACCGTAAAACATTGTTTTTAAACAATTGGATATGGTTTACAAGAATACCGTAAAACATTGATTTTAAACAATTGAATCTGGTTTGAAAAATACCACTTTTTTATCACTGCAATTAAAAAAATATACATATTTATCCCCTCTTGGTCAGAGATTGATAAATTTCACGGTACCAAACCATTTCGCAACTACAATCAATGCTATCAATAAAAATTAAGATAAGTTTTTTTTGTGTTATATTAGTAGGTGGTTTATAGTAATGCATTAAAACACATTACTTTCTAATCGAGATATGTTAAATACATTTATCTGGAATAATGTATTTAAAAATGCATATTGTTAAAAATGCCTCTGTTTAGCACTGCAATAAAAAATCTACACATATATCCTCTCAATGGTCAGAGATTGATGACAAATTTCACGATACCAAACCATTTCGCGACCGCTCTCTATGGAATGTTGAAGCATACAGACGTGTGAAACATACTCCAGCTCTCCTATTCCACCGTAAAATGTCAAAAGGTCCACGATCATATTTCATAATGACAGCCAGACAAAATACAATGTATTCCAAACTATCACTTTCTTTTCTTTCTTTTTTTTTAATGCTTTTGAACATAGTATCGGGGAGGGATTGATATGGCGTTGTTGGATGGGGAGGATTTATAGCTGGATCTGTTATCGACAATCTTGAATATTTCTGTGACCTACTTAGGGACGCAGGTGATGTTTTGATAAAGGTAGACAAAGGATGTTGGTGTCCCTTTGTGTGTTTTTTATCCTTGAAGGTTTGTGAACACTTTACTTAATCGAAATGAAAGGATTTTAAAATAATTATTTAGTATCTCTATATAATATAAAATTGCAATTGTCGTACGCTTGAAAGCCACGTGACTTACGCGGCTTCAGCCAATCAGAAACGTCAGAAACGCTGAAAGTAAGTGTGGTGGTGTGCTGGTCTTGTGCCGGGGCTGCTTCAGGTTGCATCCCGTGGCTTTGGTAGAGATCGTTGCTTAGCGCTAGAGCTACGTGATGCCCTGGAGCAGTTCCACGGAAACTAGCTTATTTTTCAACTGTTGACATCGGTCTTGAGTTTCCGGCCATGGATCGTAAAAACCATTGAGTTAGGAAAGAGAATAGAGCGGTCTATATGCATGTGTGCAGTAACGCGCAAAAGAAGCTGGCTAGAGCTCTGCATCTTGGGATACTCAGTGGCAGTTTCCATAGTTTCGGCTACTATGTTATGTGCAGTATCTGAAAAAACTGCTAAAGTGGTGCGTCTTGGGATACCTCAGTGCCGGTTTGTTATGAGCAGTAGCTCGAAAAACCAGACAGCCCTGCTTCCATAAATTTGAACTGATAGACCCAGAGACATTAAATAGACTGGACTGCGCTTCAATAGTAGAGCAGCTTAGGGAGGGAAAACTGAAATCGGTTTTTTGAAAAACTGGTGTTTTGGCCACGGTGCTGACAGAAAAAACCGTTTTTTATGAGGCCGGTCTGAACCGGAAATCGTTTTTTTAGGGAAAAAAACCGCCATCCCTTGCAAATTATCATTATGTATTAAACATCACAAATCGCCAAGAGCCGAAAGGTTGCTACATATGGCAACTTAACGCTACCGTATCGTTACGAACTATTTAAAATTGTCGCCAGACCTGCATATCAGCTGGCAAGCCGAAGTGGTGACTTACATCCATTTTCCAAGTCACGTGAGTTTCTACCAATCACAGCAGCTTGGTTTTTTTTTTCAATTGTTTATGCTGAGGATTTTTTGCGCATGGTTCTTATTTTTCTCTTTTGGTTTTTATAATAAATATTTAATTATATTCATTTAATCTCTGAGCATGTTAACAATCGTGAATGTTATACTCTTAATTCAGTAACGTTTTGTGCAATATGCCAAATGCTTGTGCAATTCCTAATTGTAAAGAGAGGTATAAAAAAAGGATTTGTCACACTTCACAGGTAAAATTAGTTCTGCATACTTTTAGTAATTGTGTTCTTTATAAACTATACTTCTATCTAGGGCATTTATTCTAAAAGCTCTTTTATACTGAAGAATAATATTTATGATTAAGTCAACGTTGTTACAATTCTAATTATAATTAATCTTTTGGGCCAAGTCAATTAAATTAATGGTCTGAAAATTGACAGCTTAGAAGTAGAATATTTTTGGTACAATTTGGTTTTGAGCTCTTTATATATAAAAAGTTGAACATTCATTGAATTTGGAATATATTGATGCGTTTTAGAAGGCTGGTTTATTCCAAGTGAAATAAAGGAAAAATCAATATTCAAAAAAGACCGATTTGAATTTTTTTTTCTCATCGGACCATTAGAACGAGAGTTATAGAGACGGCTGAAAATATTCACCATGTCAATCATCAACTTATATTACAGCAACACTCTACAAAAACCTGCTTAATGTTCTTTTAAATTAATTTTTAGTAAAGAGTCCACGTTATCCATTTGTTCAAGTAATCTTAAATAGACGTACAAAAGCAAAGGAATAATCTGATTTCCAGGGCCCGACTTAGGGGCCCAGGGCTCGAGCAAATTTGGGGCCCCGAAACATACATCGATAAAATATTTGCGTGTATTTTCCAATCTTACACTGTTCAAAAAAATAGCCGAAGTAATTAGATTGGAAAGCATGCTTATTTCCTCCAACCCCCTAACCCCCCCCAAAAAAAAAGAATAATTATTGTTATTATTATCTTTTGTGAATTAATCAACTCAGAGTTAAGCACAGTTTCATAGTAAACTTTTGTTCGTGAATTTTTTATTTTTTGTTTACTACAGATTAAAAAATATGGGGCAGTTGTGGGGCATAAATGATAAATGTCCATGCAGAAAATTTGAGGGCCCCCTTTAAGGGGACCCCTGGGCACGTGCCCCATTTGCCCTGCCGGAACTCAGGTCCTACTGAATAATAAGAATATCTAAAAAACTAGCGATTAATCCTCATCACCTTTCCAAGCTTCTTTATCATACCATTAGATTGTCGGCCTCATGTGTTCAGGTCGTTGTGGAAAAACTCGCCATACATGCGAGCCAAATGCGACGCAGTCATGTGACTGTGTAAGTTATGAGGACACTTTAGGTTTGCAATGCGCAGTCCATTTTATTCAAAGTCTCTGGATAGACCCCTCTGCTCCTCCTTCCTAACTCTATGGTAAAAACAGCCGAAGCCGATGTATCTATCCTTTTTCGTATTTCGCACTCTCCAAGCTGGTCGGGTCCTTTTAACTAAAATATCCTGATTGTTCGAATTAATTTTTGCATTAGGAAATAAAAATATTGAATTAAAAATATTGTAAACAGTGAAAAAATCACCAATTCAGTTCTTTAAATGTTTTTGGGGATGATTAAGCGTACTGAGCTAAAGGTGGTAACTAAATAAGCTTAAGATTTTGACGTCATCGCATCGACCAATCAAATTGTTTTTCACTGAGGATGGATAATTTATGTTTAATGATCAGGAAGCATGCATTTATTCAATGCAGATTGTATAGAGGAGGCGAAGTGGAATTGCGCAGCAATTCCGGGGGTTGGCGAGCGATAGCGAGCAGGGGGCGGAGCCCCCTAGTAGATTTTTATAAAATTTAACATACATTAGTACACATATTATAGGTTATGAGAATTAAATTTTATTTAAAAATAGATTAAAATTAGGATAATATACATTTCTTATAATTTTAGCATGCGTCAATGCGAAACCATGTGAACACGTTCATGCAATGTATAACTCTTATAATCCATAAAATGGATTTTTCAAGCATAAATTTACTTGCCTTACTTATTACCTTATTATTTTATTAAATCTGAAGATAAAAACAGCAGATAGTTTTCTTCCAAACTCAATAATAATCTCAACATTTACGAATTTATACAATATCTCACCAATTTTAACGACATTTAAACTTCTGCATTTATTAACAGTTTTACTTCCCACTGGCTATTAGAAAACTTTTAAATATAACTACTACCAGTGTAAATAGCCCTTCCTAGTAAGTTTTTTGTCCTAACTTAATAAACTTGATATTTATGAATTTATATCATCTGAACTTTCATTAATTTAACGACATTCAATCTTCTTTATTTATTAACAGTTTCAATTCCCACTGGCTATTATTACACTTATAAAATAGCCTCTAGTATATGAGCCACATAAATGTGAAAAATTCATTATATCTCGTCAAAATATTCAATTCGCATCCATCCTCTATTCGCTGAAAGCCAGCCACGCGTAGCGGTGCTTGAAAAGCCATGTGTCCAAGGAAAACCCAACGTGACTTGGCTCGCAAACGAAATGTCAATGACTCAGAGCAACAAGGACCTAACTCCAAAAACTGATATGGTCAGTTATTTTCTTGAAGATGTAGCTGCCCCTTGGTGACAGGATAGTTTTAAAGAAAACTGTTATAAAAATGTCATCTTTGTCCCTGAAAATTGTCTTAAAATATGTGTGAGAACAATAGATGTATTCATTGTTTTAAGAATGAAATTTAAAAAAAAAGTCAGTTAATATTATTATTGTTTTTTAATTGATGAATTATAATTTTTTTGAATTTTATTGGCGCGTTACTACTGAACACTCTGTCCAAGAAATATTAAGGGTACGAGGTTTAGATGGCGAAACCTCACCCCTTCATTCCCAACCTTTCCCCTTCAAGGTGAGAAGGAAGGGGCTAAAATTTCTGTTTGTATAACTGGACAAGCATGTAAATTGTCTTACTGAAGATTTTAATTTAAGATTGAAACATTTTGCATCATTATTTGGTATGACACATGTACAGTCTCAACAAGTATATACTTTTTAAAATTACATATACGATACATAAAAAATCTGAATAACAAGATTATGTGTATTCAATGTTACCTTGTAAAACAATACTGTTTAGTTACCATTTAGTTTTATTACCATTTAGTCTACCATTTAGTTTTAGCAAGCGAAGTTTTTTGATGGCTAAAGAAATATTTGTATCGATTCTTTTACTAAATTGAGCTCAATATATTGCAAATGCATGGATAAGGGAAAAAACATCAGACTTTTCTACACTTTCCTGTTAATTTTTTTAACTGGACATGTTCCCCTTTCGCTATGAGGTGCAGATTGGAATTCAAGCGTTCCAACTGTGACTTGCGGTCTGTAACTATTTTTCTCGTGCTTCGCTGGCTCTTTGTAGATGGCTATGATGTGTGATTAGGCCTGTGAGGCGTGCTATCGGTGACTAGTGGATAAATGGCACGTTAATAAAATAGTGGTCTCACGTTTACATTGCTTTGGGGGGATTTCATTTTGGTAATCGAATTTGGACGGTTTAGGAGGTGGATATATGGTCGTGTATTAGATGTGATAGTATATATGTCGCATTGATCGGTACCGGTCGAATTTTTTAAAGTATATATTTTTTATTTAAAAAAAACTTATTTGATTTTTTAATCATACATAAAATTCAGGATCCTAGATTCCCGAACTATTGTACTTTTTGTTTTTGGCAAAAAATTAAAAAAAAAACTTTTGTTAGCTGAAATGTTTCGTTCACTTTTTATATTTAAACTAGGGGGCTCCGCCCCCTGCTCGCTATCGCTCGCCAACCCCCGGAATTGCTGCGCAATTCCACTTCGCCTCCTCTATACAATCTGCATTGAATAAATGCATGCTTCCTGATCATTAAACATAAATTATCCATCCTCAGTGAAAAACAATTTGATTGGTCGATGCGATGACGTAAAAATCTTAAGCTTATTTAGTTACCACCTTTAGCTCAGTACGCTTAATCATCCCCAAAAACATTTAAAGAACTGAATTGGTGATTTTTTCACTGTTTACAATATTTTTAATTCAATATTTTTATTTCCTAATGCAAAAATTAATTCGAACAATCAGGATATTTTAGTTAAAAGGACCCGACCAGCTTGGAGAGTGCGAAATACGAAAAAGGATAGATACATCGGCTTCGGCTGTTTTTACCATAGAGTTAGGAAGGAGGAGCAGAGGGGTCTATCCAGAGACTTTGAATAAAATGGACTGCGCATTGCAAACCTAAAGTGTCCTCATAACTTACACAGTCACATGACTGCGTCGCATTTGGCTCGCATGTATGGCGAGTTTTTCCACAACGACCTGAACACATGAGGCCGACAATCTAATGGTATGATAAAGAAGCTTGGAAAGGTGATGAGGATTAATCGCTAGTTTTTTAGATATTCTTATTATTCAGTAGGACCTGAGTTCCGGCAGGGCAAATGGGGCACGTGCCCAGGGGTCCCCTTAAAGGGGGCCCTCAAATTTTCTGCATGGACATTTATCATTTATGCCCCACAACTGCCCCATATTTTTTAATCTGCAGTAAACAAAAAATAAAAAATTCACGAACAAAAGTTTACTATGAAACTGTGCTTAACTCTGAGTTGATTAATTCACAAAAGATAATAATAACAATAATTATTCTTTTTTTTGGGGGGGGGGGGGTTAGGGGGTTGGAGGAAATAAGCATGCTTTCCAATCTAATTACTTCGGCTATTTTTTTGAACAGTGTAAGATTGGAAAATACACGCAAATATTTTATCGATGTATGTTTCGGGGCCCCAAATTTGCTCGAGCCCTGGGCCCCTAAGTCGGGCCCTGGAAATCAGATTATTCCTTTGCTTTTGTACGTCTATTTAAGATTACTTGAACAAATGGATAACGTGGACTCTTTACTAAAAATTAATTTAAAAGAACATTAAGCAGGTTTTTGTAGAGTGTTGGTGTAATATAAGTTGATGATTGACATGGTGAATATTTTCAGCCGTCTCTATAACTCTCGTTCTAATGGTCCGATGAGAAAAAAAAATTCAAATCGGTCTTTTTTGAATATTGATTTTTCCTTTATTTCACTTGGAATAAACCAGCCTTCTAAAACGCATCAATATATTCCAAATTCAATGAATGTTCAACTTTTTATATATAAAGAGCTCAAAACCAAATTGTACCAAAAATATTCTACTTCTAAGCTGTCAATTTTCAGACCATTAATTTAATTGACTTGGCCCAAAAGATTAATTATAATTAGAATTGTAACAACGTTGACTTAATCATAAATATTATTCTTCAGTATAAAAGAGCTTTTAGAATAAATGCCCTAGATAGAAGTATAGTTTATAAAGAACACAATTACTAAAAGTATGCAGAACTAATTTTACCTGTGAAGTGTGACAAATCCTTTTTTTATACCTCTCTTTACAATTAGGAATTGCACAAGCATTTGGCATATTGCACAAAACGTTACTGAATTAAGAGTATAACATTCACGATTGTTAACATGCTCAGAGATTAAATGAATATAATTAAATATTTATTATAAAAACCAAAAGAGAAAAATAAGAACCATGCGCAAAAAATCCTCAGCATAAACAATTGAAAAAAAAAACCAAGCTGCTGTGATTGGTAGAAACTCACGTGACTTGGAAAATGGATGTAAGTCACCACTTCGGCTTGCCAGCTGATATGCAGGTCTGGCGACAATTTTAAATAGTTCGTAACGATACGGTAGCGTTAAGTTGCCATATGTAGCAACCTTTCGGCTCTTGGCGATTTGTGATGTTTAATACATAATGATAATTTGCAAGGGATGGCGGTTTTTTTCCCTAAAAAAACGATTTCCGGTTCAGACCGGCCTCATAAAAAACGGTTTTTTCTGTCAGCACCGTGGCCAAAACACCAGTTTTTCAAAAAAACGATTTCAGTTTTCCCTCCCTAAGCTGCTCTACTATTGAAGCGCAGTCCAGTCTATTTAATGTCTCTGGGTCTATCAGTTCAAATTTATGGAAGCAGGGCTGTCTGGTTTTTCGAGCTACTGCTCATAACAAACCGGCACTGAGGTATCCCAAGACGCACCACTTTAGCAGTTTTTTCAGATACTGCACATAACATAGTAGCCGAAACTATGGAAACTGCCACTGAGTATCCCAAGATGCAGAGCTCTAGCCAGCTTCTTTTGCGCGTTACTGCACACATGCATATAGACCGCTCTATTCTCTTTCCTAACTCAATGGTTTTTACGATCCATGGCCGGAAACTCAAGACCGATGTCAACAGTTGAAAAATAAGCTAGTTTCCGTGGAACTGCTCCAGGGCATCACGTAGCTCTAGCGCTAAGCAACGATCTCTACCAAAGCCACGGGATGCAATCTGAAGCAGCCCCGGCACAAGACCAGCACACCACCACACTTACTTTCAGCGTTTCTGACGTTTCTGATTGGCTGAAGCCGCGTAAGTCACGTGGCTTTCAAGCGTACGACAATTGCAATTTTATATTATATAGAGAAATGTTTTTATACTATCTTGATTTGCTTTGTTGATTTTATTTAAAAATCTTAAGAAAAAAAAGAATATCGTGAAAAACAACTATCTTTTTAAAATGCATATCGTGTCAAAAAATCGTCATTCCAAGTTTATTTACGTGAAAGTGCTGCTGAGTAAATTCGAGCATCTGATTGACGTTAAATTATTGGAACGTAATTAACGTTTCCGTTTTTTACTTCAAAATAGTATTTACTTTTTGCCTAATTAATTTCCAATGAAAATGTAAAAAGCATATTTTTTGCAAGTGGTTATAAAAAACATCGTATGACAACAAGGGGAAAATATAGCCTTTTTAAACCTACAATCATGAAATAATTTGTAATAATCACGTTCATGACCTCTGACTTTTCCACCTCACGTTCATGAAATAATTTTTTCAACTAGTTTAAAAATAGTCCACTACTTTTTGCACTGATCATTTTGAATTGATTCTATAATTCTGAAATTTACTCGATTCAAAAATATATTTTTTTTTGCAAATGAAATAGGATCATTGATATTATAAATTATTTTCAATAGAATTTTTGTTTTAGGGCACATTACTAATTGGTATTTCTGAAACGTAGTTAAAATAAAATACCTTACATTATAACTTCAAATATCGTGTTTAGCTAAACAATTGAATTTGACTTTAACTATAATCTTTCAGATATGATTTACTATAGGAAAAATAGCATAAAACATCCCCCTTTTAAAGTCTATAAATTAAATTCAATATTTGGAAAAGAACCACATGCATATTTACTACACTACTAACTAACTCAGCAAATCAGTGCAAAAATGATTCGAAATAACAAGTTAAATTATCGCACTTTCGTTTCAGATTTTTGGAAAATTAGTTCATTTCCCATGCAGAACAACGGCAAAAAGAATATTCCAATAAGAACTCGAAAATTCCGGAAATAATTTCATTACTCCATTCATCACTATTTTCCAGAACAGAAGAAAAATGCGCGGCAAAAGGGATAAATAATAAATTTTAAATTGAGTTCAGCCCAAGTGGAAAATGCAAATTGCAGAAGGCGAGCCGAATAACCCTTCCGAAGAAACTGGCGGGAAAATGAAAAAACGGGTGGGAAGAAATAATAAAAAAAAATCAATCAATTTTACATTTCGAAAAATCTCTCTTCCAGGATTACGCGGGTACAAATTCTTCGCCGTGTTTTACTGTATTTTATTCCATTGAGAAGGCAAGTCATTTATTTAAACCATTTTTCCAACTCTTAAGTATGTGGAACATGGCGGCTCGTTCTCGAATCGGGAATTATTTACCTATAAAATGCATACTTTTATATTTTCTTGTTCATTATTGTTACGCGAAATAAAACACTTTGTGTAAGTGTGTGAAGGGGTGTTTATCATATTGCAAATTTTACTATGTCGGAAATACTTTAATTCATATCATTGTTCATCGTAGTATTTGAAAAAAATATCAAAGTACCTAAAAATGTCTTTTTATGCTTTTTTTTTTAATTTAAGCAATTCACTTTTTATTATTCAATTAAAAAAATATATGACAACAACGTTAATTTAGCAAGTAATAAATAATATTTTAATACTTAATTTAATATATTTCAAGGACAATATACGAGCTGCACAGTGTTTTGCAATAATAAAGAAACTTTTCTACAGTATTCGAAGAAATATACTTATTGTGGTAATGTTATTAACGGAGATACATGAAAGTAAATGATTTTAAAATTTTGATCATTTAATCAATTTAACTAAAATTAATTTTGCAATATTACAAAATTCAATTTTAATACTTTCGTTTAGAAGATAATGTTTAAACTAATGTATACAAATTGTTAGATGCCTACCACATTGTCAGAAAAACTCTTAATGTTATGCTAAATAACTTCGCCCTTTCGCAAATAATTTTCATTTTGATTAAATTTCCGTTATTTGAAGAATCTTCTGCGGTTTGAAAAAACCAATCCCGCGCATGTACGTGAAATCATCAAGAACTAAGTGGAGAATAGGTTTCGAAAATTCAACAAAAATATTCAGAAAGAAAAATTGCCAGTAAAATTTCCTCTATTTGAAGGAGCATTTTTGGAGAATATAGTAATTGTTTCAAGGTGTACGAATTTGAATTTATTGGTTAAAACTGTCGTCTTTTTCTCATTTGATGAAAATAATTCAACAAAATAATAATTTGTTATTGCATATTACTGTTTTTAAAACATGGATTTTCACAAATAAATATATGCGCAGAAAATTATTAAATTTTTTTTCGAAATGTGTGTGATTTTTTTTCTTAGCACAAAGTTGCAGATAAAAACTTAAAAATAATTTAATATGCAAGTTTAAATGATAATGATGACTAATAGTTAGAATAAAATTCTTTAGTTTTAAAATGGTGGAATAAATAAAGTATTTTTTGAAATGCCGCTAAATTCTGTGTTTTTTACCTTTATATTTAAAAAGTGTTTGATATTACATTTCTTCTTATTTGAATGAATCAAATATTTTTTTATTTAAAAAATATAAAAGAATCATTAATTTGTATTTTTAAAAGTGAATATAAATATTATTGAAAATTCATTTAGCTACGTAATATCACCAAAAAATATTCAATAAACAGTTTAAAAGCGTATTTTCATAAACCTCCTATTTTTTAGCAATTAAATTATTGAAAAAACACTATTTTTTAATTTTTAAAATTACAGCACACGTGTAGTCACTTACATTTTCCAGTGGTTGTGCTTTATTCTTCCTGAAGTTTTTTATGTTCAACATGAAGTTATTTTTTAAGCATATAAAATAAATGATATTATAGAAAGAGAGATAATTGCAAACTTTGATGGAACAAAAGTTTATATTTATACATAATAAATGAATTTTATGTTATGGTATGGTATGTACACATATATTCCAGCTTGTGTGTTTTCTCAGAAAAACGCTGTCTTTTATGTTACAGATGATCCATAATATCATAAAAATTTTAAGAGCTTTTCTATTGAATTTCGTAATTCTAAATACAATCAATAAATGTTTTATTCGCATTGAAATACACACTCTCCTGATATTTTAATTCCTTTTATGAGAAATCCCTAATTCAATAAATACTTTTGGGGAGAAAATCGAAAACTGCTAAAGAATAGAACAATATCAGCCACCCTTTTGCATTACGTATTTTAGTATTTCCAATTTAAATATTTAGAAATCCATTATTATCCAATTTCCCATAAGAACTTTCCAAAAGAATACCGCTTAACAGTTCTAAAATTTTCTTTAAATACCCGGAATATTTCCAATTCAAAACATTACGCATTGGTTTTTCTCAAAAAGTATTTTCGCTTGCTTAACCTATTTGAGAAGATACTCTTTAAACGTTCTAAACAGGTGTTTCAAAAGATAGATTTTGGGCCATTATCATACATTATACGGTATTTTAAACTTCTAAATGAAATTTCTTAGCGTCTTAAAGAAGATTAAAAAAATAAAGTGCACGAAGTTCGAATTCGGAAAAGAACTATAATAGGAAATTTTCATATTTAGTTTCTTTTTCTATCTTTCAGGGACCATTAACGTCATTTTTGTGTGTGCTTTTTTAAAATTCTATAATCGAAATATTCTTACTGAAATAGTTATTTATAGTTGAACTATGCATATTTAGTTATTAGTAAATGCTAACTTATTTTTTTAGTTAATACAAGGGCTAAATTATTTTGTTCTTTAGTTAATATGATAACTAAATTATTTTCCTTTAAAACATTTATTACAAAATATTTCTTTACTAGTAATAAAATTATCTTCATTCAGAAAAAAATACATAACCATCATTATCGTACACTGTAGATTAATTTTGGGTTAAAAAAGTTATTAACAGAAAATTACTTTAAGTAATTAACAACTTTTTGTAATTTAATATGGTTAACTTAACTAATAATAATTAACTTTTCGAACACGTTATTGGTAATCCAGTTTACAACTATGTGCATGCTCTGTAATGTAACTCACGTCATGTATTTCATTGATTTAATGGTTTCTTTTTTTGAAGTAAAGTATAATAAGATTAATTTCGTATGGTAAGGATTATATAAGAATGCTAATAATTCCTCTAAACAACTGCAAACCTACTGTCTGATCTAACGTCATTATATGATCTCAACATAAAGAAAATAACAAAACTCTGAATAATGCACGTTGCCACATTCTTTTTTCAAAAGCAGCCTCATTTTCAATGTCTTTCGAGAAACTAAAATGACTTGTAAGACGTTAAAATCCTTCTTTAGAAAAGGTCTTTGAGGTCCCGCAAAAGCACATAAATCTAATAATATAATACCTTCTGTGAGAAGCAGGAAAGTGAAACATAAAACTTTCCTTTGATGTGAAAGCTCTCGTGTTGATGCAACTAAAGTAGAAGAAAAAGGCTAATTAATTTGTACATGTAAATATGAGGATTAAAGTTTGAAATTCGTGTGTTGCTCCAAAGGAATGTTCCCCCTTTTGTTACTTTGAATTTTAGCAGACACGAAAAGAAGGAATAATGTATTACGTATAAAATTCCAAATGGTTGGTTTAATGTGTATTTAAAGTTTTGGAGAATTTTAGTATAACATTTTAAATTAACATTTTGAAAAGATCTGTTGTTAACAAGAGTTAGTTTTAAAAATATGGTTAAGCAATTGCTTAAATAATATCATTAATGAGTTTTGCATCTGGATTATCAAAAGGTTTTAATTTAGATAATCTTAATTTAAACGCTTTCATGTGTATTGAAATTATGACTTATAAAAATTTATTAAAAACTAAAATTTAATGTGAATTCATGCATAGCGTAACGTTAATAACATGTTGTTAATAGTTAAATACTTACAAAACTTACCTTATATACACTGTATTCACTGTAATGTTTACATAAACTTTACTATATTTTTCAAACGAAATCCTTGCTTTATTAAGAATGTGAATCCATAAAAAAGCTTTTTAATTAATTTTAGCTTAACAATAATTTAAAAAGTAAATTATTTAAAACGAAATAAAATTTAATTTTCATAATCAAAAAGTTGAATTGTATTTACAATATATTCATTTTAAAAATGATAGTATAGTTATTAAAATAGTGTTTTGTAATTAAATAACTATAAGTACTTAATAGGGATACCTTAAAAATATTTTAATAGGAATAAAATTTTCGTAAAAAATTCACAATTAAAAACATGATACCTAGCTAAGTAAAAACCATTGCCTTTCCTTTTCTAATTTAAATATGAATGGTTACAAAAGCTTGTCACTTTCAATACATCTTACACTTTCATAAAAGCATTTAAAATTGAATATATTTCCCCTTACATTACATTTATTATTTCCCTCGTTTTTTTTAGAAATGACACAAAACTAACAAATTGCATTTTAATACGCATTGTTTACGTATAATCAATTCAGACAAAAAAGACGAGAAAAGACAATTTGTCGAAACTGTCAACTTATATATTAATTCTAATATTAAAATCGGAAGTTTGTAAATCTAGATTTTTTTATACTGCATGAACTCCACTCATCGATAAACTGCTTGTCAATTATCGTTATAGCACCGTCATTACTTATTCGCAAAACATTTTTGAATAACAACGAAAAACAGTCTCTGGTGTTCAAAAAAAATACTCCTCACAACTAAAAAAAAACATGATGATATTTAAATCAGTTATTTTAAGTTGACATACGGAACACTTGTAATTTTATTTCAGTAAAAAGAGGGGAGGTGCAGCATAGAAATTTGGCGTTTTTCTTCTAGGAACTAGAAATATATGATTAATGGAATTTTTCAAACTTTCAATGATTTTTTGTTGTTGTACTTTTTGGTTAGGTTACTTGAATTCCGGTATACCATCCCAGTATAGCTACGCGAGGGCGATTGGCGACGGGTGCCATAATTTAGAATCACAGTCAAGTGATGATCCGACACCTGAATATGCACTCAATGAAACTTTTAAAGCTTTTGGATTAATACACAATTTACAAAACACTTTTCTACAAAAACTGATTATGCTAATTTTTTAAAATCCTATTTACTTATTATGATTTACCGCATAGAAAAATTAAATATATTTGAGACTCGTTTATGATTCATCAGGATTTCATAAAGGATTCAAGCCTGAAAATTTATGTCTACCAACTACCAATCTAAAAGGATTTTGTATTTTATGAGAACTATGATAGATACTAAATTAAAAAAAAAAAACATTCATTCATTATACTTTGAGACCGTGAGAAATAGAAAAACAACAAAAACAAACAGAAAAATATCTTAGCAGAACTTTGGCAATATTTTCATTTTGTCAGTTTATTTACCTTGTCAATTAACTGATATTTAGCATTAAATTTGACTGCACTTAATATTGCGATACGCTGTTAGAAATGGTTAAAGCTTTTGAAACTTTGGTTTGATATTTAGAAAGTAAAATATCAAATTACTTAAGTTTAGCTTCACTATCTTCATAAAAACAGTACTATAAACGTAATGATAATCTAATGTAACCATATGACAGAAATTCCAATTTACCATTTAACTATTCTTCGGTTACTGTAATATTTTTCTCGCCCCAAACTCTCGTACAATAAAAATTATGCAAGTACTTTGTTTGATTAGGGATTTATTAACAGGAAACAAAATTATGTTTATTCGTGCATTAAAAGAAACACGAACATCACGAAGACATAATAAGGAGATTTACGTGAAACGATTTACAAATATTAATTTACATTATCTTATTGCATGAATATTTGATGACATTATTATTTTGGTGAAGTCAGTTAGAAGGAAATCAGCCGTAATTATTAAAAAAAAAAACAGTATAGTGATTAAGGCGTCCATTTGTGGGACAAGGGATGGGGGTTCATATCCCACCTACTACAAAACATCGTATGATATTTTAGATTTGGGCAATAAAAAACGGAGATCCTCAATTAATTATACAGATGCTTGAGTACATTGGGTCAGATGTGATCTTTAAGTTCACAGAATTCAAAGTTTTCGATGCAATTTTAGTTTGGAATTATTTTTTTAAACATGTTTAATGCTCAGAACACTGTTCTTTTTGTTTTTTAACGGTTATTTAAAAGTACCTACATTAAACCGTTTCTAATCTATTCAGAGACCTGGACCTTGAATCAAAAGCAAGAGAAAATGTTAATAACTTGGGAGAGAAAGATTTTAAGAGCCATATTTGGACCAATCAAAGAAGGTGATGTTTGGAGAAGACGATACAATTTTGAAGTGGCTAAACTATTTGGATAGAAAGACATTATTAACATCATAAAAGCTAGAATAATTCAATAGTTGGGACATATGGAGAGAATGGACGATAGCAGAGGCACAAAGAAAATTTTCAAGGGGCAATGTCAGGGAGAAGAAGAAGAAGATCGAGAAAAAGATGGAAAGATGATGTGGAAAGAGAATTAAGGGACATACAAATTAAGAACTGGAAAACGAAGACAAAGGACAGGCGGCTTTGGAGTCGGATTGTAAGAGAGGCCATGGTCCAGCATGGACTGTAGTGCCGGGGAGTTAGTTTTAATCTATTAAGAGAAAAATATTCTTTACCATAAGAATTACGTTAATCACTTGGATTGATTTCTGCTAGCTATTTAACAATAATTTTTCTCAGAATTTTTTAACAGTGTATCAATATTTCAGAAATCATTATTTTACTTTTTATGTAAATAATATGCGTGTAATTATGAAATTAGACATTATCTTTAAAAATGATTAACTTTTTTTAAATACAAAAAAACATATCTTAACTTAAATCAGTTTGCATACTTTTTTACAAAATACTTGTTATTATGTATTAAAATTGATTTTTTATTATTATTTTACATTTTTCATGTCAAAGATCATTTTTAAGTTTCGAATGTATTTTGACTAATTTCAAGTTGCATAAAAACGAGCTACGAGTAAATATTTGTGTATTGTACTAACACATTCTCTCTTACGCTAAGAATTGTCACCTACGACATAAAACTACATTACCACTGAGTTACATACACATACACAAGGCATACTTAGACGTCTACAATACGCTTTGCCCCTCTACGGAATCAGAAATTCAATCAAAGACAGTAACGAGAATGCATTTAGACTTGAGGATGTATGGTGATGATGTTATAGGCCCAACAGGGATCGCCTTCTCTACCACTCTCTCTAGAAATTAATTAAGCTATGCACAGTGTACTTATCGTATTAGAGACATAACATGATATTCTATACCTGTGACGGAATATGTAATACCTTAAAGGAACCGGATGTGTGTAGATTTAGATTCGGAAACTGTGGAGTTGTAGTTAGAAATTAGAATGTCGTTACGATGTTGGGAAAATATTGTTATACCCTGTGAGTATAAATAGGATATGTAAATATTATGATATGTTTTAAAAATTAGTAAATTCATTTACGAGTTGTGTGAAAATTACACGGTATGTTTGGAGATTTAGTTAAAACTGTTTTATGATATATTATTAAATTGAAAGTCATATCAAAGGCCAAAAATACGAAGAGCTTTAAATTCTAATTTTTAGTTTGTTAGTCACAAAATTTACCTTTAATTTTTTAATTAAGTGAAGGAAACTAAATCGCTTTAAAACATTCCTATACTGCAAGAAAAACCGACCTTCTCCATTTCTTAAAAATTGAAACCTTATATCAAAATATATTAATAGTGTTATTGCTATTTTCTTGACTTGAAATGAGAAAAAAATTACCAATCCTCATTATATAACTGGATAAAGGGAAAAATCTCGATAACATAACAAGCAAATACTATAACTATTTTATTATTCTGCCCAAGATTCCCTTATCCATCTTTTTTTTAACAGTCAGTAGACTGTACATGTTCTTTATCTATATATATATCTTTATTTCTCTCATATCCCGAATTCCGCAGAATCTCCTCTTATAATAATAATTGTTTAAGGGCTTCCATGAGATGAAAAATGATCAATGGTAGAGTGCTTAAACGAAATATAAGCGATGGGAGCATGACTTGATTTATGACTACCTTCATTGGAGATTCGGTCTAGGAATGCGAAGCTTCTTCTCAATCTGAAGATTGTATTTCCATACCAAAGAGTGCTTTTCAATAACCATGGTATCGAAAGCTTGGTTTTATTCAATGAAATAATTTTGATATATTTTATAGAAACTGTCAATTTAATGTTTTTTTTTCATTGTAAAGGTTGATGTGAGGTTTAATATGAGACTTTTTTTAATAGTTTGTAAAAATTTAAATTTTAATTGCAAAAGCAGTCAGTAAGAATGTCTTTTTTTCTCTGTATAACTTGGTGTTAGAGGCTTATTATTTATGTGTGCTTAGAACGGTTTGTAATCGACACTAGTTTTGAATAAATAACGCCAAAGTGTTTGCTCGGTACATATTTTACAAAATCTTTCCAAACGGCCCTGAAATTGGCTAAAAGGTATAGTTGTTTCCACTGCATAAATTGAAAATTAAAATATTTCAACATATTTGTTTAAAATAATTCAGATTTTTTTTGTGTTGTTGTTTGTCCCAGTTTTGTTTTTAAATAGATAATCTTAAAATTATGTTTCAAATTGAAAAAAATCCAAATAAAAAATATTATTCCTAAAATTTGGAGATATTAACTAATTCTAACGGGTACTAAAGCAAAAAAAAAAAAAAAATACGAAAAAAGTGGGGTATACTTTTCGGGAGGCCCTTTAATATTTTGTTCGGATGAATAAACAATATCAGTAAAACCAGTAAACGGGTGTATTTAACAAAGACATTTACTAACGATAAAAAAAAAATTGACAACAAATTATTGCTGCATCAAAAATAAAACGCTTTTACAATTTTAAGCAATCATATGTATGTTCTTGCAAGGCAACCAACGACCCAGAACCTCAAAGACAGATCACGACTAAGTTGCTTCCCCCACCTTAGCGGGGAAACAAATTACACAGGGGCAGACCCCTGCGCCTACCTACGCACCGAAACAACCGATAGGTGGCGCCCCCCACCACCCCCATAAATTGAACTGCCTAACTCTCCGGCTGGACATTCGAAATCTGGATCCCGGATCTAACTTATTTGGCCCGATCTGGAGCCATGGGAGAACAGTTTGTCGGAGTTTGGCTGCTTTCTGAACTTTTAGGTTGAGTTTTCTGGTTGTTGAGTAAAGATCAAAAGGATTTAAAGTTGCGAAGTAGGTAGTTGAGAGTGACTTTTGGTAGGGGAGGACTGTTTTGAAAGTATTTTAGCAAGTGATTTGAAGTTTGTTTTCTTTCTGGTGAGTAAGAATTTTTGCTCTCTTATTTATTATTTTTCAAATGGCTTTAAGTTTAACTTATTTATTATTTTTCAAATGGCTTTATCTCTTATCTAGTTAGCTTCTAGCTTTTAATTTAATAAAATAAATTTAAACGAATCGCGACTAAATTAAATTTTATTAATATAAACTAGTTAACAATATATGAAAGCGATTTATAATATATATATATTTCATTTTAGTCATTTAATATTTAAGTATACGTTCGACCTATTTGTGCATGATATTAATCCTATATTTTAAAAATTTTATTTTGTGATTTACATATTCCTCGAAGTTTATTAGATGATTAAATGTTCGTGATATATTAACTTGTTTTAAATGTTTTCGTAAAATTTAGTTTAATACGTCAAAAGTAAATTTATAATTTTAGATTGTGGGTTAAATTTTTAAAATTAATATGATTTTTTTAACCGATTTATGCACTTTGTGAAATTCCTTAGAACGATTCCCCCACGCTTTATTGTACAAAAATTCTTATTAAGTTTAAAAAATCTGCAGTTTAATTTTTATTCCATTTAATATATACTAAATAAGTTAAGTAAGGCAAGTTAAAAATATATTTAGATGAAGCCAAAAAAAAAATGAAATGGCATGTAATAGATTTAAAATAAATGAGTAATTTTCATAAATGTGTTATATTTTTAAATATAAGGTCAACGAAAAAATATTTCAAAGTTTTTCATATTTTAAGGTAGGCGAATACCCAAAATTTCCTAAAATTCTAAAAATTTTATTATTGCTTTAATCTTTTCCAAATTTGGCATAGTGATTTCAAATATAATGAAAAATACTTTTTAGGTTTTTGTATTTATTTAAATATAATTGATTTATTTTAAACGGTGTTTTTCTACTAAAAAAAGAGGTTTACGCCAACAAGTCTATCACATTGAATTTTCATCCTATGAACATTTATTATGTGTTAAATTCTTCGTTTTGAGCTGATACATTCAATGACCCTCGAGTTACATACAAATTATAAGTAAAAAAGTTATTAAGAAAAATGTTATAAATTAACCACAAAAAAAGGATTTTTTTCGATTAACTTACACTTGCACATTTAAAAAAAACTTGTATACTTACACTAGATGTTAGAGGTTCATGGCACACATACATATTGAAATAGCATCTGTGAAAAATTTCGGGTAAATTAATGTATAACTTTTTATGCTAGAAGTGTTGGCGTAAACTCCTTTTTTAGTTGAAAAACACCGTTTAAAATAAATCAATTATATTTAAATAAAAAAATTGCCCAAAAAGCATTGTTCATTTAATTTGAAATCACTATGCCAAATTTGGAAAAGATTAAAGTAATAGTAAAAATTTTAGAATTTTGGGTATTCGCCTACCTTAAGACTTTTCTTTAAACAAAATCATTTGTCAAACACTGAATGTCAATCGAAAGAAAAGGGAGTCAAGTTAGTCTATTACCTTTTTTAATGCATTGATATTACTTATATTTATACTAATAAAAATACCATAGAATATTATATTGAATTTTAATCATTGTAGATACATTTAAATTTTTTAATTAAACGCAGTTAAAGGATGCAGCATTTTGTATACCAAATGCAGATTTCCATTAGCCATTTGACACATTATATCTATATATTTAAATAATAACATGTACTGCATGTGTGCGTGCCTGTAATAAATAATGATACATAATTAATCAATGAAGGATCACACGTCTTGGCCTTTACACTATTAATATAAACTACAAAATCAATTTCCTCATTATATAATTTAGGAATACTTGGAAATCAAAATGGTTATCATTTGAAGTAGAATGATACTGTAGTGTGCCGAGAAATGCGTGAAGGCTAGATTGAGCGCATTATTGAAACAACTGATGTCACGTAAGAGCTGGAAGCATTATACAAACACGGTCAGATTATGAATTCCGACTCCATTATTATATTAATAGCGAAGCGTGCTTGATTTGTCAAATTACGCAAATTGTTTAAACCTTTAATAACTATTTAGTCATTACGGAACATGCATTATGTTGCATAATTTTTGGCAAGTTAAGCTTTGGATATCAGTTTCAGCAGCTAATATGCATTGGTACTTCGAAAAGTAAATGTAGTATTGTTTTGATGTTTTACCTATTTTGCTTCATCAGATTTATTTAAATATTTGGACAATGATGATTATTTAACCTTTGATAAAATTAATTTGTACTCTATTTATATTCTGTTACTCTTTTAAAACGTGACAAATTAAATGTTTTTTTCATATAATCTAAAAGTAAATTAAATAATTTTTATTAGTGTAAGACAAAAAAAAATTATAAATTTGTGAACCTTTATTTAGTCCATAATTATTATGAAATTGCAATTTACGTAAGGTAACATTATATTACGCCAAAATACAAACTTTCTTTCATTCACAAAGTTATAATTTGGTCATAATTGAGAATTCATTAGTAAATAATATTCCAGTTCCAAATATTAAATAACAACTGTGATAATATTCAATGTATTTTTCACTGAAAGAGGTCCCAATTCCGATAGACACATTTATGCAGAAGCCGGTCGTTATATCACCAAGGTAACGCCTTAGTTACCAGATTTAGCAAATGCATGTATGAATGAAATATGACCGGTCCATTCAATGGCTTTGTCGTAGTTTCTTTAATGTAAAATGCGAGTATTTAAACTGATTTTCAGAAACGTGTTTTCATATGAATTATAATTAATAGATACTTCGACAGTCATGTCGGTTTTGATTATATTTTAAGTTCAATGTATTATGTATCGTTTTTTATTATACTTTAAATTCTACATTTTTCGGCCTTGCTATAACAACTCGAATACTTTATCGTAATATTTTTTTTAAAATCATAATTAATTATTTTCTAAGTAAATTAAAATGAACCTTAACAACAAAAATTTTACTAGGTCCTTTTAAATAAAATATAAATTGGTAATACGCAATGACGAAAATTTCTATTGAAGTACGAAATAAAAGAAATTTAAGCTTTTTAATGAACTAATAATTACTTTTTATTATATGCCTAAAATTAATTCATATTTGTTAATTTGTCAAACTTATCGTCCTAATTGCTCAAATATTTATTTGCAAGCGTCTAATCAAAATATGAATTTATATCAATCGGTAGACTAATGGTCTAGATAAACACGGCTATTCATGGTAGTTATTAATGATTTACTGCATTTATTCTCAAGAATAAATCATTCAATTCTATCTCCGGAGAGAACGTCACTTCTGAAGCTCATTAGTTCCCAAGAGCAAACGCATTTGTTATTTGCGTACAGTGCATAATTCGGCAGTTAATTTGTACATTAAAATTACTAATTGCTCGTTATATCCATAAATTATTACCCAAATACTTTATTTCTATAAAATTAGCAAGCAATGAAATATTTTATTTCATAAATCCTTTCCCCACAAAGTATGTTCGTTACAATTGGCTGAAATATTTCCTTCTTTCAGAACGTACCTATATCAACTTACAACCTTGCCTCGTTTATTGAGATTCCCTTTTGGTTTGTTTCAATCATCCCAATACGTTTATAAAAACATACGTTCGACCATCTATTCAAAAATGGCTAATTATGAAATAAAACAGTTGTTGAACCAATGGTATAAGGAGTACAATAACTCTATGGCAATTTACGGCTATTCTTATAAATACCATCAAAATATCCAGTTATTCTTATACATAGCGCCGTATTCGACGGTTATTCTTGTAAATATCATCGTATCATCGTATTTTAAATCATTTCATACGCTTAAGGGGGAATGGGCGCGCAGGACAAGGGGTCTCCAAACTCAAGTGCCTCAATGTTAATCCAATGGGGAAAAAACTATTTCCTTGCTACATTTCTCCGGCTGTATTGAATTTTTTTTTCAAGCGGATTTTTTTTATGTGATAAATGTAGCTGACTTACAGGTCTCTATCTTCCCACTTTTTGAAATTGCTTCGAATATTTTGTGTAAAATAATTTATTGAATATTAAAAAAAATATTCCTACTAATTTCAAGAAGTGGGATTGTCGGGACCTGTAAGTCAGCTGCATTTATCACATAAAAAATTCCGCTTGTAAAAATATTCAGCCGGAGAAATGTGGCAAAGAAAATATTTTTTCCCCAGTGGATTAACATTGAGGCACTTGAGTTTGGAGACCCCCGGTCCTGCACGCCCATTCACTCTTAAAAAACGTACGTTCGACCATCGACTCATAAATAGCTGGTTATGAAATAAAACAATTGTTTAACCAATGATTTAAGGAATACAGTAACTTCATGACAATCTACGGTTATTTCTTATGAATATCATCGAATTCTCCGGTTATTATTATAAATATCATCGTATTCTACGGTTATTCCTATAAATATTATCAATCAATAAGATGAAATACCAACAGTTTTAAGTGATAATAAAATGAGAGCAAAACTTTCAGTGGTTACTTCTGAAGCTGATATTATAGAATAACATATCTAAGATATACTGACAACCTACCCTCAACTCCCCACAAAAAATAACTTTAACATATAAAATTGGAGAGTATAGCCTTTTGAGACCCATCAGTTCTTTAGGAAATGCATATTGCTATATCAACAGCTAAAAATATGGTCTTAATCAATTTTTTGGTTTTTAACAAGATAAGTATTTTTACGACAGTCTACAGTATGGATACACTTGTAATTGTTAATCAAGTTGATTTTTAACATAATCTGTCATTTTGACTGCTTTCTCACTAGATTTATATACTCAGCGTGAAACAAATAGTTTCCTTAATATTGTTCCAAAAACTTAATAATTATTCATCGTTATTTACAAAATTTATTTAAGTTCCGAAGAACAATTATGTAATATTCATAGCTCTTAAATAGAAGCAAAGCATTTGATGTCCACATAAAACAACGTTACAACAATTTATCACATTCATGAAAGGAATGATTTTTTAATAGCTGTAAAATAGTCTCATTAAAAGGAAAACATAATATTAAAAATAATATTTAATTTAAATGAACTTAAATGAAATGTAAAAATGAATGCGATTGTTTTGAATGTAACAAAAACCGAACCCATTCTGCATAATTTTTAATCAAATAATGTAGACTTTCAAAAATCCGGGTTTGATACACATTATGGCGTCAAAAAAGGATTTATTCAAATAAATTCTAATTGACTAAATTTAATTCTAAACTGACTTCTATAAATAAAATAGATTTTAATTTTTAATTTATTTCAAATGAATGAAAATTATCGTATGATGATTTAGTTGCAGTGGGGATTTAAAAGAATTAGGTAATGCACATTTTATGCTTTTTAAATTGGTTTTAATCTTTGCAATTTTTCAACATTTGAAGTACTTTGAAGTAGAGTTTTTTCAAGGATGTTCGATAACTTTTCATTTCACTAAAATTTTAATTTAATGAAATGAAATGCTAAATTTTTTGACGTATATAAATTTTTCTGCAGTATATGTAGTGCGGGCTTTGAAAATGGGTGACGGATGGACATGCGTTCATATCCTTTCTAAAAACGACCACTTTTTACTGTATAATTATAGTGTGAAAACTAATAGAATGAATAATTTGTCTATATAAAATATTATTGATATATACTTCTTGACTAGCTTATGAAAATTCGTATTTGTTTTGTTTCGCTCAATAACTTCATTGCCTGCAAAATATTTCTACGCAACCATTCTGCCGAAACACGAATGTATATCAATCGCCGCGTTAACTGTCCAGGGGAAACACAATCTGCACCCTTAGGGTCAATATTAATAAATTAGCGTATGGACACTTTTCAATGACTTCTAGTTTTCATGCGCTGAAGTTTGTGACGCATCGCACTTGTTCGTGCCATTCGTAGTTTCAGATATGAGAGTGGGTGACGGACGGACAACAAGATGGAAGCACTTCGCATTTTTTAGAATCTTCCGCTTTTAACGTTCTAAACGCATTGTGGAAGCTATAACAAAATTGACTTTTTTTCTCCAAAATATACTTCTTTGGAGAAAAATAGTCAAGTTTTCAATAGTTTTTAAGTATCACGTTTTTCTGTAGCATGTGCAGTGTTACCAAAGAAAGTGGGTGACGGGTCAACAGACAGATAGACGGACGAGCGGATATAGCCTCTTTAAAAGCTCTCACTTTTTACGTAGTAAACGTAGTGCGAAAACAAAAAAAATATATATGATTTTTCTCCAAAACTTTTAATGCAATATACTTCTTGACTAGCATATGATAATTCGCATTTGTTTTGTTTTGCTCAATAACTTAAGTGCCTCTAAAATATTTCTACACAACCATTCTGCCGAAACACGAATGTATATCAATCGCCGCGTTAATGGTCCCAGGGGAAACACAATCGGCATACTACTGTCGAGATTAATAAACTCATGGACAATTTTTAATGACTTCTAGTTTTCATACGCTGAAGCTTGTGACGTACCACACTTGTTCGTACCATTTATATTTAGAGATATTAAAGTGGGTGACGGACGCACAGACATATGGACGCACTTGGCCTTTTTAGAATATTCAACTTTTTATGTTCTAAACGTATTGTGGAAGCTATAACAAAATTAACTATTTTTCTTCAAAATATATTGCAATATACTTCTTGACTAGCTTATGTTAATTCGTTTTTGTTTTGCTTAATAGTGCCTTTAAAATATTTCTTCACAACCATTCTACCGATACACGAATGTATATCAATCGCCGCGCTAATGGTCCAGGGGAAACACAATCGGCACCCTAGGTACCTGATTCATAAATTAACTTACGGACAATTTCTAATAACTTCTAGTTTCGCATGCGGTTTGTGACGTACCGTACTTGCCCGTACCATTTGTGGTTTGGGATATGAAAGTGAGTGGCAGACGGACAGACAGATGGACGCACTTCGCATTTTTAGAATCTTCCACTTTTTAAACTTAACCGACTCTAAACGTATTGTGGAAGCAATTCTTTTCTATTTTTCTCTAAAATATACTTCTTGAATAGCTTATGGTAATTCGTATTTGTTTTGTTTCGCTCAATAACTTCATTGCCTGCAAAATATTTCTACGCAACCATTCTGCCGAAACACGAATGTATATCAATCGCCGTGTTAATGGTCCAAGGGGAAACACAATCGGCACCCTAGGGTCGCGATTAATGAATCAATTTATGAAATTTTTTTAATGAATTCTAGATTCGCATGCGCTGAAGTTTGCGACGTATCGTACTTGTCCCTAATAATTATAGTTTTGCCAATGAATGTGGGTGACGGACGGACAAACAGGCGAATGCACTTGACCTGTTTAAAAGCAGCTTCTGCGTTTTACTTTATAAACGTATTATGGAAGCTATATAACAAAACATTTTTCCCAAAATATACTGCAATATACTTCTTGACTACCTTATGGTAATTCGTATTTGTTTTGTTTCGCTCAATAACTTCATGGCCTGTAAAATATTTCTACGCAACCATTCTCAAACCAAACTACGCACCAAACACGAATGTATATCAATCGCCGCGTTAATGGTCCAGGGGAAACACAATCGGCACCCTAGGGTCGAGATTAATAAATTACCGTATGGACTCTCAACAAAGAAACCATTAACATCTAAACCTGGAGAGAATGGCACTTGGGAAACCCATCATTTCCCCAGCGAGAATGCATTTTGTTATATGAGCACGGCCTGCAACCCGACCATAAATTTGCATTTTGCTGGACGGAACGTCGCGTGTCTCGATCCCATCAAACTACTTTTCGCTTCAAAACACCGTTCGTGACAATTAGGAAAGCGGATAGAGCTGACCAGCTAATCGGATGTTATTTCGGGAACGTTGTAATCAAGAAATGGAATGTCTCGAACCCGCTTTATTTTTTATTTTTCGAAACACCTTCAGAAATTAACATTCCTTTTTGTAAAGGGTATAAGAATAAAATAGGTAACAAATTGCGAAGCTTTGTTTTTGTTTTTTTAGAGTGACAAAAATGCAAATCGAATCGGTTGAATGATGTTGGTGAACACGGAAAGTTACGTTTGGCAAAGAGGCATCAATAAAGTTGCGTGTGAAATTTTAAGTGTGTCAGAAATAAAAGACTCTATATATACATGCTGAGGCTATTAAGTCTTTATAAATAATTTAAGGTGACTTCCAGGTTATTTCATATTGACTTAGTTTAACGTATATTTCATTGCTTTAATGTTTTGTCTGATAAGCGTAATTGCTTTTATCAACCAAAACTTAATTATGATATGCTAGTTTTTTTTACTTTAATAATTTATTTAATTTTTCATGTCATTTTTTGTTTCTTTAAGTTAATGCCTACAACGTTGGATCATAAAATATTGCTTTGTGATATTTCGAACCAATTTTAGGATCAGTTAGATTATCTGACAAAAAATTAAGACTTCATTTTCCTATTTAACAAATACGCCCAGACCAAATCGATATTTTTATTACAATTTACGTCAATTGTAACTTCACTTCTTAGCTAAACGAGCAAATTATTTAGAATACAAAACGACAGCTAAACGATGATTACTCTATTGATTCAATTTTGAGGCAAAATTTCCTTCCTAGTTTATTACTTTGCAATTTTTTATGCTCCATTTAATAGATCATTTGTTTGTGGAGCATAAAAAGTATCATGAACATAAAAAATATTCCAAGTTTTCCAATAATTTACCTTTCCTTTCATCCCTCCTTCTAATGTTCCTTTTTTTTCTTTTTATTTTCTTTCATGCTTGCAAATCGAGATAGAGTTTTATCGTACTTCTTATTTAACTCCTTATGAACTAGAAAAACAAATTAATCATCGGCGTCAGTTGCAGAAAAAGGTATTTTTTCATAAGAAATAAACTTTACATTTTTCTACTTTTGAATTGAATTTGAATTGACGCATTGCAAAGTTAATACAACAATTGCTTGTTAATATGCTTGTTGGACTGTGTTATGCATAAAAAAGCAAGGATATATGTAGTTTGGTAAATATTAATTTTGTCATTCATTTAATATTATATATTCTATGTACACTAGAAGAAGTGCGTTCTATAGGGTTCGATACCCGGCTGAGTCGTCGGATTTTCTGGATGGGAAAATTCTGTTCAAGCATTTCATGATTATGTGGCATGTAAAAGATCCCTCGAGGGCCCATTTGGCTTGGGTTCCTTCGGCAAAATTAATTCTCGGTATACTTTAACGTCCACATAGAGTCCCAGATTCATTGTAATCTGGGCGTCAAAATTGGTAGCGAGAGTCACCTAGATGGTGCCGCAAAAAAATGGCTCTCAGTTCTGGGGAATATGCCAAGTCTGCAAAGGCTTTGCCGCCAATGTTGCAGCCCCATTGGAGAAAAAAAGTTTGTTCTATAACAAAATTGTTAGATTAAAGAAATTTTAATGAATTTAAATTTGAAACTATGAAGCATATTTTATCGTACGGTAATTCAAAAAGCTAATTTGCAATTATCATACAGGCAAAACAATAAAGCGAATTCGTAATTTTTAACTTGAGTTAATTAAAAAAAAGTATGTTGGACCTTACAGATCAAAACATTCCGGATGGCAGAGTGGTTAGCATCGCAATCCAGCAGTCTGCGCTCTGTAACGGGTGTGGTTTCGGTTCCTGCCTTCGTCCAGGGTGTACTTCCTTTCTCTGTGACAGTAAAAACTCTTTATGTGTCTGTCTAACTTG
Source organism: Hylyphantes graminicola (assembly GCA_023701765.1). Taxonomy (NCBI): domain Eukaryota; kingdom Metazoa; phylum Arthropoda; class Arachnida; order Araneae; family Linyphiidae; genus Hylyphantes; species Hylyphantes graminicola. Next base: position 37,924,610 of record CM043113.1, on the reverse strand, counting down.
ACGGGAAGGTTTATAAGCGGGTCTCTGATCAAACACACAAGCCGGAATATATATGTATCTACCCTAACCCCCCTACCCAAACGTTAACTAAAGATCTGCATTATCGTAAAATCCAAAGTAAAATTCTTTATTAATTACAACTAACAGCCGATTAAAGGTTACCTTTCAAACGAACTTCAATTTATTACATTTAAGTTTAAGCATATTCCGATATACTTTTATAACTCGATCATAAAACTTAAAGTATCTTGCAACTTTCCTATGCAGTTTGCGTGAAAGTTTGTCAAATCGTAAGTAAAGTTGTCAAGTTGACCGATGGGGGGAATATAAATTCGGAGCATAAGCAATTCATAAGACCCTTTTGGGACCATAATAAATCAGAACTACATCCAATGCCAGTCAACGCTTTGAGGTGGCATAATCAGAGTAAACACTTAATTTTTGAGGAAATTTATATATAATAAAGGTGGGTGTGTTTATAATATTAATTCAAATAGTAATGAAGAATTGTTTTTTTTAGCAATAACCTCTGCAATTGATATTCACGGCATGATTTTTATGGTAATTTCCGAGGTTAGCTAGTAAATTACCGTTTTAATAAGTATGTATTTATACATCTTGATAAAATGTTACCGTTGAGCCATTGTTTTATGAAAGGGCGACAGTTATGAAATTATAGCTGCCAATTATAAATTCCAAAGCCTAAAAAAAAGTGTTGCACGACTTCATTAAAATAAGTTTACACAAGCAATAAGACTATAAACTTAATGGCAAATTATGTATTAATCTCGGGTGCTCGTATTTTTAAAAATTTTAAAATTATTACTTTGTGCTGATTTTAATACTCTAATTACATGTAAGCAAGAACTGTATCGTAAAAAGGAAATAAAGCAATCTTTTAAAGGGAATTCTATATTAATCAGCCTTACAATGAAAACCTTGAAAGCATTTTCTGAAGAACGAGTTTTTTCATAACATGATTGAACTGCGAGCAAGATATTTCAAATTAATATGCTTCGATTTAAAAAATTTAAAGTATATTTTAAAGAGTATGAATCAGGGTATGTGGCCATACTTTTTATAGCAATTTTAGCAAATATTGATTTTTTTTAGACTTTCAAAAAATTAAATTATTAAAAAAATGTATATTTTAAAGTTAGCCATTTCAAACAATCATAATTAAATAACTATTTTGCTTAGAGCTTAGATAAAGTATGATCACATGCCTGGATATTTACTGTTTCCTTTTCTGTAAAAATTATTAAAAACAACTAATTTGAATAATCATTAAGTTGCTCGCAGTTTGGCACAATTAAAACAATTAATTGCTAATTAATTTGTTAATTAAAATATTTTTTCTTGTCATAAAGTACATTTATCTTAGTTTTTATGTGATTGATCCTCTCACAAAGTTTTAAAATTCTATCTCAAAAATTAAAGAAAAAGTTGTCCAAGGTATATGCATACCTTAAGCTAATAACTTCTCGTTATATAATTCTTTAAAAGTGTTTTTTCCTAGGAGTATAAAACTATTCAAGAATATTCTTTCCAGAAAGTTACAGCATTCGGCGGTACTTGTGAAAAATCCATTAATCGTAATGACGTTGTCATATTTAGTTTCCAAACACTCATTTGAAAATGTAATACGAGAACGAAAAACAAATGCTTTTCTTTGAAACTGTTCAATATTGCTATTTTCATGATCATTTCTTAACAAACATTTTTGTACAGTAAAATATAGCACCAAAAATCGAAAACGTCGTTTCTTTTAAATGAAGAATAAATGCATAGAATTATTCTGTAACGCATTTTTTAAAAATATTTTTTTCATTTTTTGGGCAATTGCAAATTCCAAAACGTCAATGAAAAAAAAAAAATCTAAAACTGTTTTTCACTTACCCATTCTTTTTCCCTTTTAAGGATTGAATGCATTGTTTAAATGTGGTAAAAGCAAAGATTTAAAGTTTTCTCTTTTTTTTGTGAAAAGTAAGGTTAGGTTTTCTCAAAGAGTTTTCTCAACGAATTTAGGGGATTTACGCATTGAAGTTTTTGCTTTACCGTGTTACTAAATTTTGCTAGCTTATTCAACTTGTATTTTTACTATGCGGATGTGTATTATTAAAAAAATATTTAATTTAAGAAGCTTATATAAACTAAAAATAAGGTTTCAACTTAAACTCTTGAGAAAAAACTTTTTATTCTTTGTAAAAATACCATTTATTTTATGCCAGCATTATTGTTTTTTTAAACACGTCTATGATAATTTCAGGTTACGTGAAGTGATTATATTATTTTTTTTTTATTTTCATCAAAAGTTATTTTTTTAAAATGACTAAGTGACGGTGATTTAAATTAGGAAATAAAGTGAAATGTTCATTTAAATATTATTATTTCGCCATCTAAATTTTAACCAAGTGTGTGATGTTTCATTTAATTATAAATTTTTAACAACTTTTTGTCATTTAAAATAACGAACAAGTTGACAACCTTTATTCTAAAACGAAACTTTCAAATTTTGAGTTAAATTAAGAAATAATTTCTCATTCAACAATAGTGAACGTTTTTATTAAGAGAAGCCCAGTGACTAAGTGATAGTGCATAGCACTGCCCTGCCACAGGTCCGGGGTTCGAATCCCAGATTTGGCTAGGTTGACCCATCCTTTTATGTCCTAAGTGGGTGAATAAAATGGGGACAAATGATGCTTAAGAAATAAACACTGAGGATTCCGCGTGAAGCTTACCATCTTACCGGGGCTTATGCCTATCACCCCAAAGCCTTAAGTCCCGTAAGCTGAAATGGGCAAGGCCGGCCTTGGCCCACTAATGGCTGTTGCTACGAGGAGTTTTATTATTAAGAAAGAACAACTTTAAAATTAATAAATTATTATGATTCATATGTTTATATGTTTAAATTTATAAGAAGTTCCAAAAACTACAAAGATAAAATATTTAGCTTTTGTATTTTAATTAAACATTACTTTATATTTTTACAACCGAATTTTTACTAAAATATTAGGAAAGTATAATTGCTAAAATTTTATTATTAAAATTTAAATGCAAAATACATAAATATTTCATTATAATTGGTACATTTTATTACTTATTGATGTTGAAAGCGTTAAAAATGCTAAACTTTGAAAAATAATTTGTAACTCACATTAGTTTAGAAATTGAGTCTTTCAGGTGTTATTCTTCATTAATATCTTCACTTGCACAAATTAATAAAACTGTATGTACATTTTATTTTTTTAATTTCATAAAAATGATATCAATTAAACTTACCTTTACGCAGCAGTCTATATAATTATTTTAGTTTAGTTCTTAACGGACATAAATTACGTCAAATTTTACTTAGCCTCATTAGTTTCAATTAAAATGCTCTCATAATTTTTTTAAAAAATTTTAGTTAAATTTTTATTTGAACACTATCTACAGTATTTAATTAGTTTTATTAGTTTTTTTTAATATTATTTAAATACCATTTTTCATCGATATTAATAGTTTAAACCACGCTCAAAGATTTAAAATATAAAACTTGACATTCTATTGCTTCAATTTTACTTTGAAATGGTTTTTGATTGCTCGAGTTTTATAAAATGTAGAAGATTTAATAGCAATTTTACGCTTTTGTTTTTCTAAGAATAGCTGGTATCAAAGAATTTAAGTTAATACTCATAGTGAAAGAGGATTAAAACTACATGTGTGCTGCTGAAAAACTAATAATTGGAGAAGGGTATGGTACCTTTTAAATAAAAAATAATTAATTAATAAATTTTCTATGAATTTTATAATCGCTGAATTTTTAATACGTCGAGATTAATTTTCAGTGCAGGTGGAAAGTGACGCATTGATAAAAATATAGTTTTCTGTCGAAGTTTTGAGATTCAAAAGTTATTTCTTTAGCGTCAAAAAAATGTATATGCTTGGGATCCAGTGATTTTACAATTACTCTACAATTAACGAAATGTAAAAATTAATAGACGGTTTTCTGACAGGTAAAATAGTAAGGAATTTCAACTTAATATACATATTACTGACACTTTTCAGCTAAAAAATTTAATATTTCCAAAAGTTAAAACTGCGGCTTGATCAGTAAAAAATATGTAATTGAACAATATTTCTCATTAATTCCCTATAGTCCAAATAGTTCAAACTACATACCGTAGTTTAAATTAGTTCAAATTTAATTAGTTCAATGTTTCAAATTACATACCGTAATGAACTATCAATTTACATAAAAACAATCTAAAAATTAAAAAAATATATGTACTCTCTACAATCAAACTTCAGCCTATTCTGTACAATAAAATATCAACATCCAACAAAAATAGGCCAAATAACTATTTATGCAGAATGATTGTTAAGTATATAATTTTCACACAAAATGCAAATATGTAATTAAACAGCGCAGGGGATCAATTGAGCCTCCTATTACACGGCTACCAAAATGACAACATCTAGAATATGAGAAATAGTTAAAAATATTATTTTCAATGTATAATTTTTTTCATTAAAAGTCAATTTACATAAAAAGTCAATTTACATAATCAACCGATAAATATCAATTTACATAATCAAACAGTAAATATCAATTTTCCTAATCCAAATAAAAATTTAAAATTAAACGCCTACAGTCAATCTACAGTTCATCTTATACTTAAAAAAACAGAATCCATCTAGAAAAAACCAAATAAATGCACAACTACCTGTATAGTACACAAAACAAAACCTACATCTCATAAATTTCTTGGAGCAGCCCCAAACCTCGTAGTAGATACTTCATGGGCCGACTTATACAGTTCAAGTGTTTCTCTGGGAATTTATTATTACCGTAAAACTTCTTGCGGGAAATTAAAATGACTAGAAATGCAGCTGCTTTATATCCCTGAGAATTACCGTGTGTCTGGAGACACTGGAGTCGAAAGAATTCCGGATACAAACGAATTGACGGTGGTGTTGTAAGTAATTGTTTGTGATTTAATTCACCTGTTTGTTAAGTTATGTGAGGTATTTCACTTGTAGCGACATTGTTTAAAAGGTAAATTGAATTAGAAAGGCCTGGGTTCAAGGAAATTCAATTCGAAAAGACGGTTTTGTATGAGAAATCGGAACCCTATCAATTAAAATGATTCAAATAATGTTTTAGGAAAATCGTGTTAAATTAGGAAAGATCGTAAAATCAAATTTTAATAATTTGTATTTATATACAAATCTATTTTACACCACGTTGTTATGTGAACAATTTTGACTTAAATATATTGCCACAATTGTTATTTGTGGTCATAAATGTATCCCGATACAAAACTTTTAAAAAAAAACTAAACAGCTTTTTTACATCCATTTAATTTGAAAATAAAAATAGCACAGAAAATATTCATCAAAGAAACTAATTTAAACTTTGCATGTGACAAAAGATACTAAACTTTAAATCGTTTAACCTCGCCACAAAATGTTAAATCTCTTTTTCACAAATTTCAAACAATTTAAGTCGTAAAAGAAACCAAACTCTCACAAAAATCCTTTTACTGACATTACAAGTATACAAGATTACAATCTCAATATGCAATAAAACCAACCGAAACTGGTACCCGTTGCTCTTATCCGTTTCAAATTACACCCTGAGGCTTCTACTATATCCACCCAAATGCGAAATTCGCACCTTAATTACAATTCCGTTTAAAACTTCCCTTCAAGCGAAATCAGACAATAAATGTCCTATTCAATGTTAAAGTTTGACAAAAATGGAATTAATATTTTGATACAAATTTTATGTATTTACAATTTAAAATATCGCACTCAGGTGAACTTGTTATTAAACCAGATATTTAATGATTTAGAAAATAAACGAGTGAAGTTTTTTTAACTGTATTATAAGAAAATAATGATGGTATGTCTCATTCTGGTATTCTATTTTAATGGTTTTACGTTTTTATAAAAGCCCTATTGATTATGATTGCTCAGTTATATACGTTATCTGCACTAAATGCAAAAATAGAAATAAAGATGGGATCACTTGAGTCTCCTTTTACGTGCATGTCTACAATAACGAAGGAAATGTTTAGAATATTTTAGATTTTTCAAATGGATCGTTTGTTTCTCTTCGAGTATATTTTTGTTTATAGTTACATTTAGTTTATAGTTACAAAAATCGCTCTAGGTAATTAAACAGATTTAGTAACTTTATGCGGATGCTATATTTTAAATATTTTTTCAACTTCCGTAATTCAGCCTTAAATTATTGTTTGTGACCTTTTTATTTAACCATGGAAAATAGTCTAGGCCTTACTTTCGCTTTTTTAATTCTGATAATTTTCTTTAAATTATACTTATATCGCCATTCGTATTTTGAACCTAGTTTTTACAAAATGTGTAGAATTACATTTACAATCATGTCACCCGGAAACTCGTTGTTAAGCAGTCCAGTCATTAATCATACACGTCTGTAAAATGTTCCAAAAGTATCCAAACTCTGCAATAGAGACTATTTTTGAAATCATAATCATTCGAGTATCATTATTGGGAGATGGAAACCGTAGATGAGAGTCAAAACTTTCCTACTTATGCGTAATTAGACAAGTTATTTGGGAGTTACAGCGCAGAAGAGTTTAAACTGTACAATGGATTAAACTTTCTTAAATTTGATTTGTTGTTTGCTCGTGAGGATATAAATGTGTACAGTACAGGGGTTTATCATAGCAATATAGAATTGAATATTTTGAAACATTTTACGTCTGACAATAGCTAAATTTGCATATATGTGTGTTACAATAACGCATTTTTAAAGATTTGCAGTGTGGGAGGCCATGTAAAAGCTACAGATTTTTTGAAAGAATTATGTGCATTCTGGTTTACTATTGTGGACTTCAATACTTTTTTTGAATATTAATGCCAAAATAAATTTTGTATCAATATTTAGAAAAATGTAATTATTCAACATTTAATTATATGATATAAAAAGTAACCAACATGATAAATCTACTGTTTTTTTTTTTTAATAATATAATTTGTTTTTTTTTTTCAAGAAATTTTAAATTGCAATTAAAATGCTTACTTTGCCCCCGTTTAAAGGGAAAAAAATTACATTTTTTGTGTTTTTTTGTGTGTTTCACCTTTTTTTTTTAAAATAAAAAAAAAAAAAAATAAAATAATAAAAGAACCACATTTTATTACCTAATGACTTATAACAAATGATAGATCCAAGAAGTGTTGTGTATATGAAAAAATATATAAAAAAAAATTATTATTAATTTACTTTAATTTATCTCAACTTGACTACACTCTCAAAAACAACTAATATGTGATGGCAACAAACACAATTACCACACAAACCACATAAAAAAAAAAAAAAACTAAAAAAAAAATTCTAAAAAAAAAATAAAAAAAAAAAAAAAAAAAAAAAAAAAAAAAAAAAAAAATTTTTTTTTTTTTTTTTTTTTTTTTTTTGTCTTTTTTTCGAACGTAAGTGGTGGCAACACTAGCTCCGTACACACAACAATCTCAATTTCTCCATGTCGTTTCCCGTCGTCCAGTGTCAGAGTTGGAGGTCACGTTGACACATTATTTATTTATTGTTAGATGGAAGAATTCATTGTTTTTTGTTTTTTTTTTAATTTTTTTTTTTTTTAATTAAAATAAAAAAAAAAAAAAAAAATAAACACTCCCAAAAAATATTACGAAATAAATCGACCATAAATTTTTCACGCTTGTATTCTTAGATGTTAAAAAATCGATTTTATATTTTTTTAAAATAAAGTTTTGAAAAATCATCGTTATAATTTATCCAAAAGTTTTGATTTCAATATTTTCAACCTAAAATTTTAGTTTAAAAAAATAAAGAATTTTTCCTTGTTTCTTACCATTTCATCCTTGATTCATAATGAATCTATTTTACTAAATTTATATGTTGATAATAAAAATAGAAGTTGGAACTGAAAGTTTAAACAAAAGTACTCAAAGTGCTCTCCTAATTGTTTCGAGCAGTGTATAAATTTTTGAAAAAAGTACTAAAATGAATAACCATAAACATTTCGGGATCGATAAATACGAAACAAATTTGCTTGGAAAGTTGACTGAAGAATTATTGTCTACCTAGCAACCTGGCCAGGAAAATCACTACCATTAGCAAGTTAAGCTGGCTGAAGAAACTGAGATGGTCACCTGATTGCGTTCCAGTAGTCTTACGTGCAGTAAAACGTATTCATTTAAAGTAATGTACAGTTAATGAGTTTTATTATTAAAACTACCAATAATAATAATATTAATTCTTATTCGATTCCATTTTGTAATGATCAGATTTATCGAGACCATAGAGCATGTCAAAAAGTTAAAACAGTACGTGAAAAATTATCAATAATCTTATCATGAAAGCTTCTGAAAATTAAATATTCATGCTAATCGAAACTTATTCCCAAATATATTTGTGATTAATATACTTAAAAGTTTATATTTTAAACCAAGTGGAATAAACTTCAATGTGCAAATAAATTGTACGGAGATTTTGTTTAATCTTTGATCGTAAAAATCTTCACTTAATTATTGAAGTCACGTAAGGCACTAGGTAAACGTGCTAATGCATTATTTTGTTGTAAATTTTTATTTGAATTCATGATCAATAAGTAGTTCTTCAGTGCACATAAGACTTATAATAACTATTAAAATAAATAATTCATGATAGATCGTATGAAAAAATATATTTACCGATATTAGGATATTTTAAAACCTTGCTTATGGTCCTGGATGCGTTTTGAAACGTTATTACTACATATACCAAAATATGTTTAGATTTTTCTCTTTGGAATGTACGTGTTTATTACCAATAAAAGCATCTTATCAATATTTATCACAAAAAGTTCAAAATTTGAGCATTAAAAAACGATAATTAACTTATTAACATCTAAACTGATTTTGAAAAATTGGCTTTTTTAATTTAGATTATGCTTTTTATGGAAGAATAATATTTTTTTTTTAGTTTAATTTCATTCACAAAAAAAATGGTATTCAAAAGATACGTTTATTTTGAAACGTTATTACTACATTAACCAATATATGTTTAAATTTTACTCTTTGGAATGTACGTGTTTATTACTCAACCAAAACATCTTATTAATATTTATCACAAAAAGTGCAAAAATTAAGAAATAGAAAACGAAAATTAACTGATTAATATCTAAACTAATTTTACAAAATTGGCTTTTTAATTTAGATTATGCTTTTAATGGAAGAATAATACTTTTTTAAATTTTTTACGTTTAATGTTAAGCACAAAAAAAACAGGGTATTCAAAATATAACGTTCATTTTATGTTGCGACATTTGTTACCTTTTGCACAAACGTGTTTGAGTACTGCATTCAAGTAATTTATTAAAATGAGGTTAATCTATGCATTATTCATATTTTAATGAAGTTAATATTTTTAAGTGAATTATGCAAATGCTTTGATACTCGAGCCTTAGATTTAACTCTGCCACAGAAGCATCTATAATAAAATTTATTTTTTACATCAATTCATCTTAATTACTCTTAATATCGAATATTATATTTGGCCTCAGTTATTTTAAATGATTCTTGTTTAGTCATTCAACAAACATCCGTAATTATGCTATAAATATTAACAAATTTTATTCCCCATTTGGTTACGAAACATACTATTCATAAAGGTTTGGCTGTTTAAAATTATTCATTCAACATAAAATCGATGCAAATGGTATCAAAACGTTGTCAAGCAATATTGGCATTGTTAGTTTGTTTATATCTGTCCAGATTTTAAAGTTGATCGAAAATATTCCTATAAAATAGTTTATGTTCTGCAACAATGTGTATTCAATTAAACTTAAAAATCAATATTTTTCTACAATCACAAAACTGTAGTTTTTGACGAAAGGAAGAGTAATTCCATTTTTTATTAAAGTATAGCTTTAATAGATAAAGGAAAGAGCGCCTGGTTTTGAATAAGTTTAGCAGCACTGTCATCCAATGAATAATTGGTATGGTGCTGAACGTGGTTTGCTTTTTGGGACAGAGTTCTAGTTGGAATGAGTTTTCAGCATATGATATTACTTACCAGATAACTTTCGAGGTGTCTCTGACATCAACATAGGCGTGGTTGATCGTGGCAATGGTTCAATAAACCATTCAACTAAAATACAGCCGTATTTGCATTTGAACATCAAACAAAAATCATACTATGTTGAAATGTCTTTGTTTAATGGTACAACTTGAGTTTCATGTTGAATTGAACATATTTTTTGGTTAAGGCATATTAAATACGCCGGGTTTTAATATCAAATTCATCCAATCATCTGGAGCCACTTACAAAATTGTTGCAAGGATATGTTGATAAATTGACTAAACATTTATGCATTAGTCTTGTAACGTAAACAGAAGCCCATTAACATTAGCAAATGGTATGGTATGGTATGGTACATGTATATTCCAGCTTGTGTGCTTGTTCAGAGAACCGCTTATAAGCTTTCGTCAAGTGGGACAGACACACAGAAAGAGTTTTTACTAGCACAAGAGAAACACAAAGAAAGGACAACACAAACACATAGACAAATAACAACATTTATTAACGGTAACAAACATTCATGCCAGACCGAGATTCGAATCCGACCCCAGCAGCTCCAAAGGCTAGAATTCTAACGATTGCGCCACCGGGGCAATCGTTGATGTGTTAATAGCAAATGTGTTGTTAGATCTTGTATTAAGTGATTCTAATCAAACCAAACAAAAATCAATAAACCTATAACGACAAAGATTGATAACGAACCCAATTATTGACTACTTGAACGGAAAGGAGCTTGGTTGGTTGGTACACATACATGTTCATGCTTGTGATCTTGGTCAGAGACCCGCTTACAAACCTTCGTCAAGTAAGACAGTCACAACACACACACACACGAGACAGATTAGAGGAGCTCCACAATTTAGAGGAGCTTGGTTTGTTAGAGGAAAATTTTGGTTAGGCTGTTAGTCATCCGGCTGTCTATTTCTAGCCTTCCTGGAGATTTTACGCATCCAAATACAATACTTTAATTAGAAACCTGGTCAAGTGACTAGATTTTTGATTTGTGACAGTGGCTGACGTAAATGTGGCGTTGTTGTAAGTATGACGCTTCTAGTTTAATCGCATTATATTTCCGTCTTTTTTTTTAAAAAAAAAAGGAATACATTGAATTTAAATAGAAATACATTGGGTTGACGGAGTGTCAGTGGTGCAAGGGGACCACCAGTATACCGTTACAACAATAATCAAACAAATGATCAATTACAGACCAACAAAAGACCGATCATCTATTATATCCCTTTTAAACCTTTATCAATTCAAACCACTCCGGCATTAATCATTTTATTGTGAATCCCTCTCAACTCTTTACGGAATTTAAGCACAATTCACCCGGGGAATGTTGCTATTCTCTGGACTGGGCGTCATAAATGTCAAATATCTGTCCGATTTTCGATAGTATAATTGGCAAAACGGTCCGCAAATCGGTGAGCATGGGTGACTCAACAAGGAGCTTGTATCTCTCTGATAGGTCATTATCCGGATATTCTGCTATGAATAATATATTTCGTCTAGGCGGTTGAAGTGTTGGTGCTATTTTGTTGGGGGACTGTTTGAAATACTAGAGTTTGAAATAAATTTTTGTGTAAGGGAATGTATATTTTATTTGGGGTGTGCTTACCTTCAGAATAGGGCAAGTCCATTTTAGTAAATTTTTAGGAAAAATTGGAGAATTTTTTAAATTGCCAAGTTTTGATTTATTTAACGATTCTTTATGTTTTAAGTATCCCCAGAGTGCATATACAAAAAATACTCTATAATAAAAACAACAAAAAAAAACCATGAATATTTAGTTAATGCATATCATAGTGTCATATACAGCATAAATATACGTAATACAGAAAAACAGTTTTATTGTTATATACGTTCAATACTTTACTTAGAGAATGACAAGGCATCAAAAACGGAATGTTGATATTGAATATACGAGAATAATAAGTACTTTATAATCGTACGAATATATTTGTGACAAAACATTTAACAAAATAAAAATTTAATTTCCGACTTTCTGTTAATTAGTCATATATCAAAACGTACATTTAAGAAAATTATAAAAAATAATTTTTATAATCTAAAGCAACAGTTTAAATGTGATCAAAACTTCTAAAGCAAAGCAACTTTAAATTCAAAGAATAAAAATTACATTCAACTATAAAATCACATTCAAGATAAAAAAAAAATACATTCAATAATAAAATTAAATTCAACAATAAAAATTGCATTCAACAATAGAAATTACATTCAACAATAAAAATTACTTAACAGTTTTTGCATAACTATACAACTTAAGAACAACAATTAAAATTACATAATACTTCAACATAGCTTCTCACGTAAACTTATTATGTTATCGTTTTTTCTCAACAATAATGACAGTGACCGTTTCATTAATTATTATTCCACTGTCCAGTATTTCTTTCCAGAATTTAGCACGCCACTGCAAAAACTCTCTCTATTAGAAACAAAAATCGATTAACTAACTTTCTCACTCATATTGCCTTTGAAAACATCCAAATAAAGAAAAGAAAAACCTTCAGCCAACATTTTTGTAAAAAAATCTACCCTCGACTGAACAATATGCGTTCGCTTGACATAAATGTATTTGGCCTTTTGATAACATCGTGTACCTGTAGATGTAGATCACACTCAAAGATTTTGAAAAGCTCGATTATAGAAAGGAGATTCACAGCGTGATGAGAAATTTAAAAATGTATATTTATGCGGGATTACGGGAAAAAGTTTCACCTAAGCCGGAAGTAGCTTTTAACACATTAAGGTAAGCATGTAATTAGAAAATAATTTCCTACTTTAATTTATTTAAATCAAGAAAATAGAAGACTATTAAAGACGAAAGATCTGAACCCTTTATGCATAATGAAATAAGTAGGACTTAAGAAGGACTGTCACTCCCATAAAGCTAATGCATTAGTTTTGAAATCATAGCTTTTGTGAAAGAATTGCATTACCATGTTATCCCTATTTCACCAGGTATGGGAATCATCATAACATCGCTTTAAAACAAAATTGAACAGAATATAACGATTCAAAAATATATGCATAATTAACTCAATAACATTTTCGCCTTAAATTTGTTACATTTCGATGTTATGTTGATTCCCATACCAGGGAAAAAAGGGCTATTATGGCAATGCAATACTTCTGCGAAAGTTGTGATTCTAAAACTAATGCATTAGCTCTATTAACTGACAATCCCTCCTAAAACTAATTTTAAAACCTAAAGTTAGAACTTTTATTTGATGTGAAAAGTAAACGTGTTATAGTTAAACGTGTGTTTAACAAGTTTAAATATTAAAAAAGAAGTTTTGTGATTAAACAAAAATTTACAAGTTTTAAGGTTTTGAATCGTTAGAATTACATATTGATAAAATATATTTTTAACTACACCTTTATTCAAATGATATTAAATTTGTTTTAGTTGTTAAATTAGTTTATAATAAATATCAAATATTGTAATACTTCATATTTACAACATATACAACATACTGTAAGCCAAAGCGTTTCAACAATAAATTTTGATATTTAAAAAAAACTTATGTTTGTCCTTTCTTGCAACATCGTCACAAATGGTATTACTGAATATAAATTCATTCCATATAAATATGCATTCTATTTTATTCAAATTAAGCTATTGGTATTACAGATTTAAAAAAAAAATCAAAGTAAAATATCCAGCGTCTTTCATTCGTATCATGATTTTAAAACCATGTTAAATGTCAGTTACGCTTCTTTCAAAACTACACAGCGACCTGTCAGCAACAACATATACCGATATCGATATTTTTGGTAACGAAAACTCAAACAAGTATGAAACCAATATAGGAACTCGTCTACTTAAATCAAAAGAAATGCCAAACTTGCCACCCGCCCCCATTTTTGCCCACCTCCTCTGTGAGATGAAAGGCTATGACAGTAAACAGGGCCCAAACGAAAACTCTTTAGGTCGAGGTTAGTTTTGAGGACATGTAGTATGAGTCAGTTTTTATTTAGCTTTTGACAGGGATTGGACACTATAAGAAAGAAAAGTATCAGGGTATTTTTGAAATACAAGAAAATAAATTTTTCAACATTTTATTTAAAAATAAAATAGGACTAGTTTTGGATTGTTTAATATTAATTGAGTGGAATATTATATAAATTTGAAAAGATTAGAAAATAACATTTTTAATTAATTTATCGGCGCAATTTTTTATAATAAAATATTACTTATCAAACAGTGTGTAGGATGTGTTATTTGTTTAAGTAAAAAAAAATTGTTGATCTACAAAAACTACAGATTTAGTTGAATTTTAATTTTGTATTTATTTCATTAATACAATTACAATATTTTATTATTTTATACGGTCTTGCAAGTTTTAATGTTTTATCTAAGAACTGAAGTACGATAGCTTTTTTTATGTATTTTTCGAAACTGATATCGAATGTGAATAGTTCTATATCGTCCAAGTTTTGCGAAAATTGAATTCAATTAAGTTAGAAAACAGCTTTTATATATTCTTTAAAATACTCTCATTTAATAAAAAGTGATTTGTAAATTATTTCATAATATAAAACAACATTAATAATGTTTGAATAGGGATAAAGATTGTGGCACTAGTTTAAAAAATGACACTAATAGGTACACATTTTTCGATTTAAAACAAAACATTTTTCAAGTTTAATTTGCTAAAAGCTCATATTTCATGTACAATTTGATTTTGTTTCTATTTTTCCAAATTTGTTTTGTTTGTTTTTCCAAGTTTGTTTCTATTTTTCCAAATATAATTATAGTTCAGTAAGCTTATTCTAGTACAACTCTAAGGCCAAAAATAACGATAAAGTAAAAAGTTTTTAACAATGTAAATTTAAAAGCAACTAATTATTATTAATAAATATCAGTGTTGATTTCATTAGTCTTTTTTAAGAGCCTTTCAATAAGCATACGGCTTTATATTTGTTTAAAATTTCGTTTTAAAAGCAATTAGATTAGTATGATTCCTCATGCCATTATTCAATTCTTTTTTATATTCACCATCTTAAAAATCATAATCACAATAATTTAGTTTTATGCAGCCAACTTAAAGCTTACAGTATGTTTTGTATTTTCAGGCATGTGTCTTCTATGATCAACGCATCCCCAAGTAACTACTAAGTAAGTTAAGTAACATAATACTTTTTAAGAAAAATTAAACAAACTATTAATGTGTTTCAGAAATGAATTGAATTATTTATCGTGAATTACCATACAAATTCAACAACAACACAATATATATTTTAATAAGAACTAGCAGTATGGTCCCGCGCCTTACTGGGAAGCCGTTAACTTCGCATTGCTTCCTTTTAGAGGCATGCTTACTTGTGAAAATACACTCAAAATCAAAACAAAATTAAATTCGTGTTGGCGCATGCTCACTTAAAAAAGCAAACACTAATAGAGAGTGAAGCAGCCTTAGGGCGAGCGCATATCTCAACCAAACTCAATCAATCAAACTAATAGAGGATGGCGTCAAGCCCCCGTTTCGGTCCAGTCCATGTATTTTCAAGCCCTGTTATGTTCCCGCAATCCCACGTGGATGACGTTTTTTTTTAAACTAATTTTATTAATTAAAGATCACAATCTAATATGAAAAAAACTAAGCCTCAGGTGCACACGTAGGTATTAAAAGGAATCTATATTAAAAATTTCGAATTTTTTAGAGCAGTCTAAGTAGGTCTTTTGCGATCCACAGACATACACACACAGAGACAGAGAGACTCTTTCTTTTATTATTATAGATAAAAAAAGACAATAACATTCTACTGTAGAAACCTGGCATTGTAACCAATGTATTTATTTACTAGGCGTAACTTGGAGAACATACAGTCGTATTTGAAATTGTGGTAAATATTGTGTGAGTTAAAAAAAAAAAAAAAAACGGGGAAAAAATGAAACTTTATTTAGTCATTAGTAGCAAAGACACTAGCGCACTGTCGGAATTATTTGCAATTAATACCCTTATAAAATATAATCATTCTTCTTGACATGTTTATCCATAGTTTATGGGCAGTGGAGATAGCTGGGATAATTTTTTTTTATCTCTAATCCCCTTCTCCCATACCTATAAAATACTCCGTGTACGTGTCGTAGTAAACAGACCGTATCGCTCTTAAACAAACGAAACCGCAGCAAAAAATGTATAAAAAGAATGTTGTACTAGTATGTGGTCAGCGTTTCTATTTTATTATGTTCAATTCTGTTGTCGCTAAAGCTACTCATAAACATATCATTGAATATTTTCTATCATTAATGTACTTGTTATTTCTATGAGCTACTCCAACGATATACACTTTTAAAAAAGTATGTTTAAAACTGTATGTAATTGCTTTCAAATCATGACACATTTAACTATCAAAATTATAGTTTGAATAAAGTGTTCGCATATAAGTGCGTTCTTATTTTTTTGTTCACTAATTTACTCTTTGTGTAAGATACAGAAATCTCGAAAAAAATATGTATCATTTATAAACATATTATCGAAACTTATTTTGTCATTTACATTTTCACATGCTGTTGAATGAATTTTTTGAAAATAAAGTTACAAACTATTTGTAATTTTTAACAAAGTACTTAAATTTACTTGTTCAACTCGTGTTAAACAAACATTTTTTTCAAAAATAAACTCATACCAAATAATAATCATTGTATTCCAAGCTTATAATATCCAAATATTAAAAATAAAACCCTTTTCCAACACACACTTCTATAGCAATATATAAAATATAGCTAAACACATTAAACTACCATGCAAATCACCTACATTATACATTTTATTCCATTTCCAATTTCGAAAATGATACAACGCGTACTCACATCCCTTTTCCACCAATCAGCGAGCGGCAAATATGAAAAGGCGTCACGCGATTCGCTCGTCGATAACAAGCGTTCGATAAAGCAGGGCGCGTTCGTGACAGTCCAGGGCGTAAGCACATAACCGATGAGGACACAACCACGAGATACTTTTGTAAAATAAATTCACCCATGGGGCTTATGGCGCAATTCAAATAGTTATTCATTTTTACTACGGAATAGTTTGTGTATATCGGTAACTGCCAAAGGTTCTCCTTAAAGCGTGCGTGAGGTCTAATTTATGGTAAGGAATCGGAAATTAAGCATCGATTGGGTTGTTTGCTTGGTGTTGCTGGGAAGTGAATAGATTTTTAATTTGTGTAGACATGGCGTTTGTGGTGTTTAGGAGATTTATGATTATAGTTTGGTTATAATTTGAAGTAAATAAACTTTATCTCTCTTTTTTTGGTAATAACAACATATGTTTTGTAAAGGCTCACCTTATAATCACGAACATCTTTGACGTGATTATATGGTGTTCAGAATTGGAAAATTGTACCTGGCACCATTAGGTTAATTTTGTACAATTACTTTATGAATTATACATTTCTGCTGTTGAAATTGAACAAAAATTGACAAAAGTTTCGCGTACAGTTATGCGTATGAGGGTGAAAACTTTTAATTTTTATTATTATTTTTAAACCGCAGTATGACTTACAATAATTTGCTTATACTAGGAATATATTTCAGAAAAAAATTTCAATGTGGTTTTACAATGATAAGTGTGCAGGGAGAAGATTTAGTTAAGCTCAAATGAATTTATAATAATTTGTGCTGCATTATTAATTCAGAAGCCAAATATACTATGAAAAATTAAAGGGAAGTATTAAAGTTTATTTTAATTTAATACTCTTGTTTAAATTACAAAAAAAAACTGTTTCATTGAAGGGATATCCAATCTGATTTAAACATGTAAATCATTTTTATGAGGACAAGCTATTTCTTGTTAATTTGTTTTGGCTTCTTTGTATTCTTTTGGTACGGGTTAAAACACACCCTTCCCTACGAGAATCTAATTTTTTAATATTTTCTCAACCTAAGAAACTAAGACTTTCATTCGGTTTATTTTTGATTAAAACCATGGTAATACGTAAAAAAAACTTTTGCAAAAGTATAATTGGTTATTATTTTATATACATTAATGTACGTCGAGTTTGAAAAAAAAAATATCCCATTTTATTCCACATGTTTCCGCTATACTTTGTCACATTAGTTTATGTACATAGTTACTGACAGCACAACAATAAAATGATTAAGATAATAAGATTTCATTTTTCTTCTGCCACACTTCAACGCCATCCTTTCCCAGAATTTGGCAGAGCTTCAAAACCCACCGCCTTTCCATTGTTCGGAATCAATTGGATACTCCACCCAAAGGATTTTCTCAATGTTTCTCGTCTTTAACGTTTTTTTTTTACTTTATTCTTTGCATGTATCCGGGAACTATCTAATCTCATCAATATCTCGTTTAGGGGTCACAGCGGGCATGTTCACATTGCGACTTTTTAACCGAACATTTTTTTTCTACGGGTTTAATGAAACTTGTGCTTGGAACAATAATTTCGGCTGAACATTGGTGGAAATTCCTTGAAAAAAGTAGTTAAAAAATAAGTTTTGTCGTAGGATTGAATATTCAATTACTTGTCTCACGTTGCCAGAGTTTTGTCGTGTAATAAATGAAACATCTTTAAAAGGTTTGAAAGGTTTTTGGCAGCAAATACAAAAGGCAGCAAATACAAGGCAGCAAATACAAAAAATATAATTGTAAGAATAAAAAATGTTTAAATTCTAAAAAGTTTAAATCTCTTTCGGTTTCTTCAAGTCAAGTACTATTAATTTAATATTTTTTGATAAATTAATTTAAAAATTGTATAGTAAAATAAATAAATGATGGTTATGATATGTTTTGATTTCGTTAATAACATTGCATTCAATTCCATTACTTTAAATACAAAAAAAAAAATTGCGAGTGGGGTGGGGGAAATTTATTAAAATACACAATTTTGATTTATAATCTCATAGAATAGTAGAATAATAGTTCAAATTTTGGTGAGAAATTCATAAAAAAAAATTTTCAAAATAATACTTAAAAACAATATTTTTTAAAATTGTAACTGTAAAATAAAATTGTTTAATTTTTTTTCAGACAATTAAAAACCGAAGCAAACTTCGAGGAACGATACATCATGTTGGCCAAAAAGGAAAAAAAAACCCCATAAATTTGAATTAAATTGATAGGAGCTACAAACAAAACAGCGGTTATTAAAAACACATATATACAAATTTTTTATAATGACACAAAGATCAGCACCTTGGATAAATATACACTTGAAAGTCAATGAAAACTATATACATCAAAACTTAAATAGATAAAGAATATATAACATTCATAAATACATTAAGGACACACATTCATAAGATACAGTGCGGATCATAATTATAAGGACAGTCGATTATTTTGGGATACTGAATTAAATCTTTACTGTATACAATAAAAAGCAATACATACTTGTTGAATCTGATTAAATTAAATCCGATTTAATTAAATGGTTCGGTATTAAAAAGATCTGGTCCAAAACTGAATGAGCGAGATCGAAGAAACATCGAACGCCGTGCTGTCATTAAATCAACCAAATTTTAATTTAGCTAAAAAAGAAAGTTAACTATTTTTTAGAAGGATAAGAACTGCAAGATGAATTGTTAGTTGAAGCGCAATTAAAGTTATTTTTCAGAAACACTTAAACATTAACATTTTTTATTCACTAGTCGTAATCTCAATAATTTGTTATTAATAGTCACTAAAAATATAAATTTCACAATTTTATGATATTTGGGACCATCGCTTTGACCAATCATTACCAAGTGAAAACGTTTGTTTCAGTTGCTATGCAAATATGCACATTTTCAATTTAGTTCAACAGACTAAGCAGATTAATATTAATATTTAATTTTCAGAAACACTTAAACATTAACATTTTTTATTCACTAGTCGTAATCTCAATAATTTGTTATTAATAGTCACTAAAAATATAAATTTCACAATTTTATGATATTTGGGACCATCGCTTTGACCAATCATTACCAAGTGAAAACGTTTGTTTGTTTCAGTTGCTATGCAAATATGCACATTTTCAATTTAGTTCAACAGACTAAGCAGATTAATATTAATATTTAAAGTATATAAATGTAGTCGATATTTTAGAGCCAATTAGGAACGTATACAGATGTTTTATTAATGCATTGACTATCAGATAATAATAGTTTAGAGAAAATATAAGCTAGTTAATGCCAACTATTTAATAAAGTTTTCCAATCTACTAACCCCCATACTAAAACATATTCTCCCTGTTCCTATGATAATTATGTTAAACGTTAGGTTACTTCAAAGATTACACTGTTTGTAAGCCGTCAAAGTCATCTGGGATCTAATTAATTTTACGTCACTAAAACTTCAAGCGTTTCAAATATTTGATCTTGATAAAACTGCAGAATGCCCTAGGATATAAGACTAAGCGGATAAGCATTTTTATGATTTAATCAACAGTTTTTCCTGATTTAATCAAAAATCTGGGTGATGTGTTTTACAAGTTTTAAAAATAGCTACGATCAACAATATTGTGGATTTAAATTTTTATTTATAACCTAAAACGATTATTTAAATTTATTAATTTTAAGTCCAATCATTTATTGCTCGTGCTTAAAACTTATTTTTATTTAAATTTGGAAATTTAAATACAGCTTAAGTACATTAATGCAGCGAATGATAGTTTACGCGTTGAATATAAGACGCCGCTTAATGTGATCACATCGGGAAAAACGTGTTTTGATAACAATAACCGATTGATTACAATACACTAAAAAAAGTTTAAACAAAAAAACTATGTTTTAACCTACCCATATTAAAATAAAAACTAATTTTAAATTAGGAGTTGTTGCTGTAAAACTCTATAGTATTTAATAGAAATTGATGCACACTAAAGAAAAAGAATTACTAGTGAGTATACTTACGTATTGAATGATGAACTGCAGAAAACAATGCAAAATGCAAAAGGTTAATTATTAACAGAAAAATAAGTCATCCATTATCAATTGTTTAGCATTCCTTTGAAGTAAGTCATTTACGAATCGCTTATAATTATATTGCTTATGAAAGTGTTCGGCGTCGGCTTTGTTTTACACACCTAGATATAAGATTCGAAGTGTCTCCCTCATCTGAGCAGGCGTCGGAATTTTGTCCCCGATATAGCACTTTTGGGTTCATCGTTGTCATCAGAATCTTGTGACGAAGCTTGATATTTGACACATACGGCTTCGCAAATGCCCTCATTAGTTAACGAAGTATAAGTCGCAATATTCTCATTGATCTCCATCCATGCTTCGAAATCCTCAGCATTCATATAGTTTTTTTTTCGAGAAATTTATATATAAACTGATAACAATAAACGAACATTTGATCACAATAAACGATGATTTTTCGATGTATTTTGATATAAGAGGACTGGGCTAAGCGATTTTGATAACAATAAACGATTGATAACATTAACCGTGATCACATTAAGCGGCGCCTACTGTAATTAAATTTCAGTAACATATTGTCTTATTTACTGAAATAATGATGAACTAATGGATGTATGAAAAACAGTTAACTTTGCACAACATTGTTAATTAAAGGTAAATCATTATTGACTGATAGGTTTAGCAGATGAAAGTAAGAAAAAACTATCTTAAAAACATTTTAACTAGTCTTTAAAAGACTCGCAATCACGATTTTCCGGCTTGGCATTTTTTTCTGTCAGCTAATCATTCTTATCCTTATTAAAATATATTTTTAAACGATACAATTTCAAAAGTTGGCAATGTTTTAAAGCTAATAATCGGTCTTATGTTCCAAATTCACCAGTGAAACTTTACTGCATATCAATTCACACCTCACATTTTTTAACAAATATGTTTGCCGAAAAATCTAGCTAAGCTTATCTCAAAACCAATACAGGGATTATAAAGTTATTATATTTTAATTAATCTATGGTAGCCGTGGCGCATACAGTTAAAATTTGAGTATTTTGTCAGCGCATGAGTATGATTCTAAATTGTTAATAAATTTAATTGAAATGCTGACAAAAAAAAACAGTTTTCAAGATTTTTAAAAATTGTTATAAATCTTAATGCTTAAGTCACAATTCTTTACAAACTCAACCGTTTATTTTAATAAAAAAATATTGAATTAATTTTTCTGAAAGTAAAAATACGGGAAATATCGAAGTTGTACTGAACGAAAAGTATAGTCCTTTAAGCTCCAAGAAAGTACAAGTTAGAAAATTACTTTCGGTACACTAAATAGCCAGCACTTAAAAATTAAAATAATGCAGCGATTTCTCGGAAAAATGTCCCTAATTTTTCCCAGAAAAGAATTCCAAGTAAAGATTAAAATGCACTTAGCTAATGAGTAAAAATTGTTCTGCAAAACCTGTTGTTAAAAAAATAATTAAAATACATGCTCCCCTTAAAACATAAAACTTTCATTGTAAGCATTTTCGTTAAATTTTTTAGAAGTTTAGTTCTTTCGGGTGTTTATTTTTTTAAAAAACGCAAGTGTTTTTCTAAAATAGAGCGTTTTTAATATTTATAAGTTCAAAACTATATCTTTTTATTTTAAAATTAAAAAAAATCACTGAGTTAGTTAAAAAATATTACTTAATTAGTTTCTTTTTTTTTTAGCATATTGCTATTATAAAAGTAAGCTGCTCTTTAAATTTGCCTTTCACTTCCTAATCCTTTACCTTTCCACTCTTAAAAGAAAAAAAAACGAGAAATAAATGAAAAAAAAAAATACAATCTGAAACAGCTGAAGTTTCACGGTTTCTACTTAAACTGTCCGTGACGCTTTGAATGATGGATAGATTCCATTATAAATGAACTCGAAACAAGAAAAAAATCGCGGCTTAACCGTAGAATGTGTCCCAAATTGGTTTTACTTTCCAATGGGCCAAAATAGGAAAAAGGGAATGATTTTTACTTCGAGTTTGAGACTCTAAAATCGAAATTGCGGCCATAGGATTAATGACGTCAGGTGGAATGGGAAATGTTGAAAACATCAAATGTCTTACGAAAAACTTTCAATTTCCAATTTTTATATTTTATTTTTATTTTAATTTTATTGAAGATAACAATTTGAAACAAAGGAGACTTATTAATTCAAATATCCTAAGAATATTTGAGCTTAAGAGTTTTTTTTTTGTTTTAGATATTATAATTTTGTTTAGCTCGTATAATAAGATATGGATACAAAAATTGCTTATAACTTATTCCTCGCATATTGATGACGGTTAGGTTATAAAATGTATTTTGATTGCGGACGTACAGGCAATTTTTGTCTGTACTGCTGAGGAAACTGAGTTTGGAGAACATAAAGTTTGCTTTTTAGCATGCAAATGTAATAGTTCAAAAACGTTTACAAAGCTTTCATTGTTAGTTTCACTGTGCAATGAGCTAACTGAAGAAAACAAGTATTACATATTATAAATAAAAACAACTTTTTAATAAATATGAGAAAAAAAGACTTAGCTTAATTATCCTTACGGTTACAGTATTCGTTATTAATCCACACATGTTATATGAATAATTTGCGGACCTATAACGATTTCTCTCTAAAGGACAGTGCGAAAACAATTTTTAAGTACTCTTTTGGTGTGTGGTGTTGAAAGGTTTCTTACCTTTCAATTTAAAATAACTTTAGTAATTCTATATTAATTTCTTCAATTGTAGGTATTCAAGGGAAATTTTATGATACAAAATATATTCCTTAAAAAAGCTCCCGAATTTAGCGTGACAAATAAATGGTTCTTAAAAAAATAATTTCCACATCTATCCATCATCATTTCCACCTAAGAACAAACTTAAAAAGAAACAACCTTACATAAGAAACTTTAATCCCGTACTTCCCATTGTGCTGAGCACAGTACAGCAATGCTAATTGCACGTCTTTGGGCAGATCTCGTCTTCCAGCAGCAATTAAGGGCTTCTACCTGTACGGGAAAAGACGGGCCATTACAGTCCCTGCAAACAAAGACGAACTAAGGGTCGGATGGCATTTTTATTTTCCTGTTTTTCGACAGATAATGGGGGACCATCGATTAAGGGTGTCCTTATCGCTTCTTGTTAGCCATTTTCGGGAGCAGTTATGTCCGGGAGGAAGGAATCCATAGACAGACAGAAGAGTCTTTTGGTACACCTGGAAAAAAAGTTTGGTTGCTAAATATAGAATGTGTGGATCAAATGAATGTTCTGTAATGTGGAAGAAATCTTATACTTTTGTGGCTTTTATGGTTTTTAAGTAATAAGATATAGTAATATAAATGTGTTTTGAATTATTTTAAGACTCAATTTGTTACTGTTCAGACATACATATGAAGCTAGTTATAATAGTTTTATTTCGGTAACATCACTTTTCTTTACATACCATTGAAGTATGTAAATTTAAAACTTTATCTATAATAATAAAAGAAAGAGTCTGTCTGTGTGTATGTATGTCTGTGGATCGCAAAACACCTACTTAGAATGCTCTAAAAAATTCGAAATTTTTAATATAGATTCCTTTTAATACCTACGTGTGCACCTGAGGCTTAGTTTTTTCATATTTGTTCTATTTTTAGAGAAAATTCGAAATAACTGGAAAAAAATACACCACTTTCGCTCAAATCCGATAGCTTTTTTTCTTTCGCGTTGTCATTGGCTTAAGAAATTAAATTAAGCTCAAAATAATTCAAATTTGAAATGTTTATTTTATTCTTTTCTCAAAATAATTCAAATTTGAAATGTTTATTTTATTCTTTT
This sequence comes from Hylyphantes graminicola, assembly GCA_023701765.1. NCBI lineage: Eukaryota > Metazoa > Arthropoda > Arachnida > Araneae > Linyphiidae > Hylyphantes > Hylyphantes graminicola. The sequence goes on along the minus strand of CM043113.1, from coordinate 37,899,831 downwards.
GCCATTATATTTAGAAACTACATTATTTATTTAAAAAATAATTTATTCAAGGATATCGCGGTAGGTCTGTTTATGATTATTTAATGTCTTTTTTTTTTCGCCAAATGCATTGCCAAACTTGCTAAAATGTTACCTAAAAAAGCGCCAGATGGGTAAAATTTATTTTGTTTAAATAATTAATCTGGTTGGTTTCTCCAAGATCATCGTGATTGACCTGAAAATGTCAGGGTTTGTAGCTATATCTATATTTTCTCGCCAAATTATTACCAAAAATGTGCCACTGACCTAAGAGTTTTTTTTTTGGTTTTTTTTCTGGCTGTTACCAAGTCATCGTGTTCTAGAGCTGTACCAAACTATCAAAGACTGTTGAATCTTCATTTTTGCGCCAAATATGTTATCAGAATGACGGAAGGAGTGCAAACATTTTGTATCCTCAAGTTCTTCTACATTAATGTTCGAATCTGACAAACCACTGGTTTTGCTAAATTTCAGGTAGTCAATCTTATTGAAGCAGAGAACAACTTTTCAATATTCTTTACGACACCCATTTTCCATTAAGTTAACGGGTTCCCAGCAAGGCGGGACCATACTGCTAGTTCATAGATAAAACTGTCATTCAAGTTTGCATATAATAAAAAATACACGTTATTGCATTTTAGAAATAATTTTTTGTATAGTGTGTATAAAAGTTCAAAAAACAAATATCGCTAAACTTTTTAACTAAATAATAAGGTTCAGTTGTGTATATTGTGTTTGCCAGATAGTAAAGAAAAAAATAAGGAAAAAGTCGTAACATTTTTATTATCATCCCCCAACCTTCTTACAGTATCAGATAAGAATCCATAGCATGCTGAGCGTGAAAGAACCATTGATGACAGCAGTTATTATTTAGAAATAGCCGTAAATCACGTTTTAGTGTGGTGTATTCCCAAACTCTATTGACGGCTTCCTTTGGGAAATATGTTCTGTGGCGTTGATGATACGTGGCTCTTGAAAACTGAGATTTTATCGCTCAAATCCGAATGAATTCGCGCTTCTCCGCCCCGATATTCATAAAAGTATATAACCCATGACTCCCTCCCGTTCTACGGCTAGGATCATAGCAATATCTCTCTCGCATGTCTCTCACAGATTTTATGAGTTGGAAAGCCCGTCCATTTGATATCACCGGATTTATAAAAATGATATGGACGTGTGTTGTAAAACTGTTATTTTATGCGAGGGTGTATTTTGTAATTTACTGAAATAATTATGAATGTTTTGAGTATTTTATGTGTATTGAACGGATCATTAGGTGAGTTTATGTATAAGCTTTTTGAAGTAGCAATATACTATCTTTCTTTTTAAGTATGCTGAGAACCTACAATAACAACTGTATTTGAATATTGTTGTTTCTGTTACTTAAACTGAAATTAAAACCAATACTATTTTCCTTACTTTAGCGGTGAAATGAATAATTACAAGTGTTACAAAATAAATTAATCGTATCCCATTGTTAATAATAAAAAATAAAAAAAAATTACTTGTTTCAATTGTGTCATATTCGTTTGGCCAAACGTAACTAAAAGTTGTCTGTTAATGTATATACAACGCCTTGTTAATCTCCCAGCTCATTCAGGTTCTATTTTACCCATAAATTGAATATGAATATAACGATTCAGTTATTTTTTTTGAAAACTTTGTGAAATTTTCCTACGGAAACTACCGTGACCTAAGAAACTGCATACGAAAATTAAAAGCAAGGTTGGGAGAAATTAAGCAATGTTTACTTAACTAAATAGCATTCATCCTATAAATAAGGAATTAATCGAAATACAAATATACTAAAAAAATAGATGCTGGACCAACGGGCCAACGTGGAAGAATTATATATATTTGCCTTTGAAACAATCGAAGGTTTTTTTTTTTGGAGAGTTGGGCAAGAACAATTCGTTGCCGTCTCACAGCGACAACAAGAGGGCAGAGATCACGTGACCTCAATAGACCTGTAGTGACCCAGGTCAGCTCAAGATGACGGAACAAGACCATACGACACCTGTAACTTTGATGACAAATAAAGCATTGGAGACGCTTGAAGACGCCATGTGTTTCAGAGATACCAAAAATGGGGTTTAACTTTAATTATAAGTAAACTCTCAAAATTCGTAAACTGGCTAATTCAATGTAAATTTACTTTTTCTGTGGTGTAAGTCACGTCAGTAAAATATGATTATCACTTCAACTTTTAACATTGAATAAAAAATTAGTGGAAAATCTAATCTACACTCATTGCAATCAATTAATGTAACATACTTCATTTCATTTGATTTATTTTTCATATTTGAAGTGTTCGTTTTAAATTGTGACTTACACTACAATTACATGGAATTAGTCAATTAATTTAATTGACGATTTCAAAGAACACGATTTTAAGACAAACTTTTTTCTTTTTCAAAATTCCTGGCAAACAAATAACTTAATTGTTGAAAAAAATGCTCCCTATCTTAATAGGATGAATAAATATTTGGGGTCAAATTTAATTTGCTGATAAAATACTTAATCTGAGAACAATAACTAATAATTATTAAAAATTTAAAAACTATGTTTCAGTTAAATTAATTGCAATATTTATCTTTCCAAAAATTTGCTTTAAAAAAAGGAAGACATTGTTTTCAGAACACTTTGTTACAATGAAAAGTATCTTAAATAATTAAAAGGCTATTTTTTTTTACCACCCAGCATTATTAAAAGTAACTACTTTAGTAATTGAATTACAATGTAAAGCTTTAGCAATCAAAAATATAAAAAAAAAATTTAGAAAACAATGTAATGCAGTTTAATGAATAAACTAATATTTTATTTGGTAAATATTTCGTATTAGTTTTTTGAATTGTAAAATCTTTTTGAAACTTAGATTTATAAACATTATGAGTTTTAAATTATGATTAATTTAAAAGTATTCAAACAAATTATTGGAAATTGTCAAAGAACTATTAAATTTTTCCTAGTTTTTGGAAAATTATGAAGTTTAAACATTCTTACGGAGTATGTAATTGGTATAATGACGCTTGTGTTCTTAATTTCAGTTGCTTTTTCTTGTTACATTCTAGCCCAAAATAGTTTTCGATGATTTCTATTAAAACTATAGAATCAAATTGATGAATTATTTTTTGGTTGTAAAATAAAAATTAGAAATAATACACAAAACATATCTAAGAGTTTAAAATAACCGCTCTATAAAAATTAGAAATAAATTAAAAATGGGTCTAAACAAACATTAAATTCCACTTTGATGATCAATACTTTATCTTTTTATACCTCACTTTACTCAATCACATAAACTTAAAACTTTTCTAGTACATTAAGACTTTGTTGACAAGCTTTAAGCTTTTCAACATCTATTTTTTCAAAACGTCTCTTTTATATCCCATTTATGTCCATAAATAAATAGAAACTCAAGAGAAAACACCAAATATAAATAAATAAATTGAGCTATCAATAAAACCAACTTCCAGTATTTTATTTGCATACAAGAAAAATCTAGTAGTTGTATATATAATACATCGGATTTTTTTTTCCTAGACATATTTACAAAGGTTATGAAATGTTAGGGGTTTCATAACAGCTGAGCCAAATGTTTTTTATCTCTTAAGCAGAAATTTGCTGTATTTGAATGCATTGCTATAATTAATCGAAAATAAATTTTTTGAATGAATCGCATTCTTATAAAGTCTTGGGTATATGAATTTTTCCAACTCAAATAAGATTCATGTAAGAGTGATTGTATTTTTAATGGTCTGTGTGAATTTATGTGGGTGGAATGTGAATAGAAATGACATCAAAGAATAAAACATAATTTTTCATCATTTTATGCCAGTTGCATATTAAAGAGTTCATTTGAATATTTTTTTGACCTTTTAAAAGATATATTCTTCTTGGGATATCTCTTAATTGAAACACATGGTTTCGTATTTTTGAGTCAACAGCATATGCAGTCTAAGATTTCATATGCTGAACTAGAATGTAGAAATCAATAGAATGAATGTTGAAATAAATGAATTTTCATTCATTCATTTAGAAAAAAATACTGAACAGATAAAACGTTGTATTAGATGCAGTAGTATTAAATGACAACATTTAAGGATTTTAAAAATATATATGGTTTCGATGAATTCGATTCCATTATTTTGAAGTTTCTTGTATTATTTCGGAACTTTTATAAACAAGAAACTGAATGTTTTCTGGCAATTAGCTAATGACCTAACGTCTTTATTTTATCATCGAAATTTCTTCCTTTTACTGATACCAACGCTTGTTATGGGAATAAAAGAATGCTACACCAGGCAATAAACCGAAGCTCAAAGAAAATTGATTGTAAAACAGATACTGCGCCCATAAATGTCAAATTTTTTACCTCCCCTGACCAACAACAATACAAAACCCATGGAACGCACATCTGCTTTTCTTTTAGGGGGACATTGCAAATGTACATCGATCCTCAGCGGGGACCATTCGTTTTGAAAGATGCAACCTTACTCCCGGGGAACAGGTTGAAAAACAACTTGATAGCACCCAAGAGGTTGACATTTATATTCTCTTAAAGAGCTTTGTTCTTTGGGGAAATCAATCGCTTTCATCCCTTTGCAACTGATATCTTTTTGTTCTGCTGTAAAAAGCTTTTTCGCTAGGTGTGAGGAGCAAATATATGCATGCTCCTTCAAACCCGTTCTTTCACAAAATCTTAACAGCACTGTATGTACTTAAGCTGAGTACGATGTCGCCTTAGCGGTTGCGTTGGGTGACTATTCAGGTGTCGGCTCGTCACTTAACTGTGGTTCTAAAATACGACGTCCGTCGCCAATAGCCCTCGTGTAGCTTTAGTGCGACGATAATTCAAATCTAACTTAACCTTAACAGCACTGTTATATTTATAACAGGGCATATCGTCAGATGTTGGTACAGCTGGAGGAAAAAACTCGCCACTCTTTGGTATTCGGCTGCTATTGAAAAAAAATTATGTAAAATTTTTCATTTTTCAGGAAATAGCTTAAGAAATTGATTACCGGCAACCAAAATTGTATAATGGTTGGCTATTTATTAATATAAGAATTCTGTAAAATTCCTCACATATTTCGAGTTCAGTACAATTAATTCAAAAACTTTCTTTCCCCATTCTTTATACCCAACAATGATAGAAACGCTATACAACTTGAAGTTTTGGTAGCATAATCTTAATGCATAATAAGATCAAAATTAAAAATCAAAATTTATTTTTAATTTTATATATTTCTTTACACTTTAAAATTTTTTTATACTGAAATAGGATTTTTTTTTTGTTAAAACAAAGTTTAGTTAAAACAAAAACAACGATCAGCTATTCTCCACTATCACTTCTTTTGAACAGGGGCCACTTTTTGTTGTCGGCTTGTCGCGAGCCAGGCGAGTCCCCATCTCATCCATTAAAAGGGGGATAACGCGAGTGGCAATGTCGTTATGCGAATGGCGCCCTTTACTTTTCCTTTCTCTTCGGCCGAGTAATATGCGCGACATGTTTGTTTTTGTTCTTTGTTGACGGAATGGCGTGATTTGAGAGAAAGGATTTGCGCCTGCAAAGGATCTAATAACTACTTTGAAAGCTTTAAAGAGGAGCCGTGTAAATGGCTTTTTATGTTTGAAAAGAAGTGCGGTAAAGTTTTGATTTTTTTTTTTTTTTGTAAAAAGAGAAACTTTTAAAAAGTAATTAAATTGTACTGTAAAAATGAAACTTTAATAATACGCGTTTACTTTTAGTTTTTAGTAATAAATAAGTAATTCATCCAGAAATGAATAACGGTTGCAGGGACACAAATTTGTTGACTAAGAATAACTGATATATAATTAATAAATGTTTTTTTATTCAAAACTATCAAAATATATGTTTACAAAACTTAATAACTGACTAAAACAGGAATTAAGAAACAGCGCATAAATAAATTGGGCTTAATTGGTTTAGTGTTTTTAGTGCAGGAAAAGATTTAATTTTTAAAAGAAAGTCAAAACACAATTTAAAAATAAGTTTTTTGATAATTTAACAAAAGTGGGCTACAGGTTTTCTTATCCACAACCGTTAAACTAATTGTGTCAATACTTGCAAACTAAAACACTATTTTTAATTACATACTTATTTTAGGTTACATTAAAGAGGAGAAATAGCTTTTCTTAACGCTGCATTGCATTTTTCGTAACACAATTATTTTGAAACACAATTTTTTTAGTAAACCGCAATTAGGTTAATGACTTCCATTGTTTTCAGTTTAAAGCATATTAAAAATATTTTCTCTCTTGAGCCTTTTTATGTTTCTAAAAATACTGTGTTCGACACTAACATGAAAATAATGTAATCCTTCAATAACTACGTCGGAACTTGTAGTCACGCTATGGCTTTAGCTTTTATCAAACTTCGGATGCAGTGACATGATGTAATTAGACTTAATAAAATACAAAAGCAGGTTTTTATCTTAATTACCATAATAATTATAAAATGTGTTAAAAGGAAAAATGCATCACTTAATTTATCATTAAATATATAGTTTTTTCTTTAAAAAAAAAGAGCACCTCAGATAAGACTTGAATTTAGAAATGAAAAGTTAATCTTATCCTGGACTTGAACGCACATTCTAAAAACTGTAGTCCTAACGTTACATTAAGCAAGCCGTTTGTAAGATATAGAGGTCAATTTATGAATTTATTTTTATTAGAAACGCCAATATAATCGTTTTTTAATGGATTGCCCATTCATGTTCCTGGAAAAAATAATATAGTTTTAAATGTTTAAATTACAAAATACAAATTTAAAACTCTAAAAAATCTAATTTATTGTTATAAATCATCAGATTTTACAATTAATTTTATACAAATTGATAATTAGTTATTTCTATGCTTTCAAACTATAACTTCCAGGTCTCTGAAAATATAATAAGACTGACTGAAGAATTCAAATACGGCATTTCATAAATCAATGCTTGTTCCGCCGAATTGAAAGAGCATGCCTCCTGGGACCTGAGGAATAAAAGTATGGGAGCGCACATTTTGTTCTGTTTTCTGCGAAATCATAAAGCGATTACGTTTCACACGTTTGACATTTCGAACATTAAAAAGGAGACGGCCGAAGAGAATTGGAATAGGATTGTATTCTCCGTGGATAAAATGCCTTGTCTAAAAGAGGATTTGAATGACCATTTTTGCAATATTTGGAACTTTATTCATAGAATGAGTTATTTTTTGAATAAAAATTTAAGCTAGAGATTATAGACTTTAAATGCTAAAATTTTAATGTTTCACTTTTATAATGTGTTATTTCTTACAACGCTTATTTAAACAGGTGCAGGATTTTACTAATCAATTCAATTCTTACTATTTGAATTCATAAATATTAAAATTGTTTCACTGATCATTGCATTTTCCGGCAAAAGGTCAATAAAATAGAAAATTTGCAGTATTCGATATGTATAACCACTGTTATTAAAAGATTTATGATTTGATACCCTATGTTGGCGCAATTCTATATAATGTTAATTGCCCTCAAATTGTCTGCACTTTTATTTAAAACTTTTTTGTCCGGAACACCTTATTATTATAAAATTTTATTAAAAGAAAATCATTAACAAAGATCTTAGTTTTATTTAAGTTTATCATATTTTATTTGAAATATATTCATTTATATGAGAAACACATGTTTGTATGACGCATTAATCGTTGATTATTTAAAATAATACGTCATAAGTAAAACATTTCAAACCTTATTCGCAAATTAAGGGGAGCTATATTCTAACTAAGTACATTTTAATTAGATATCCAGTCATGTTTGTAAGTTAAAGTAATAAGCTGCAAAGTATCACTAGTACTTTTCAAAGTATGGTATAAATCTTTATCCTCTAGAGGTACGGGATAAAACATAAATATACACACCCATATACAATGCGGCTGACTTAAAAACTCAAAATCAACTATGGTCTTAATGAACAATTCTAATGCTAAGCTTTTACGGATTTTCTTAAATGTCCTCTTATTTAAGGCCAGGATTAACCTAGAAACACTTCCATTCTTAACTCCCAATGTCTTAGCAATTATAGATTCTTAACTAACGATTGCGAGAATTCTCATTAATGAGAGCTACATTGCTCTAATGAAAGCATTTTGTTGATACTTCCACCCCTCGTTAAACCGCGGTATCACAAGCGAAAGAGTGTATGCCATTCCCTGCCAAGGGTCTTAGTTAGTGGCATTGTTTTTTGGCGGTGTTTTCAACAATTCATACTATGGCTTTTCTTTAGGTTTCTAGTTCTATTTTTTTAAGTAGTATAAAGTATAATTTCTTACGTTATTTAGACATAAGTTGTCATTTCAATTAAGTTTCTTCTGTCTTTTTTATGTAAGTGCTTTAACATTACGCCTTATATAGCATTAAGTAATTAGTTTAATATTTTAAAAAACGCTAAAAAATGCTTAGTTTTAGTAAAATAAATTATCTATAATCCGGAATATAGCTTGTGAAGTTAAGGTTTATTTTCAAATATTATTGTCTTTCTTCAGGTCCATACGATCCTCGTGTGGGATTGAAAAATATGCCTGACAGAATCACATTAACAAGATCCCTAACAGATTAATTTGCAGGCCCATTACTTTGGTGCACTGCGGGGAATTAGGCAAGGCTTACCGAGAAAGTCCGCAAAGATTTTGTGGTGCAAAACATAATTATTTAGAAATTCCCTCGTGGGATATCCCTAGTTTTCTCTGGTTTAAACTCTTCAGGGGCCCTGAGGATTATTCAAATAACTATCCAGATATACACATGGATTATGAAAATGGTAATGCCTCGGTGAATTATAGCTTGCGCTAAGTGATTGTTAAGTCTTGAACAAGCATTGGGTTTGGATTTAAAATTTGGTTTATTAACACGATGTTAAGTTCGCGAACCAAATCTTCTGTCGTTTCAATTTACCTATAAGCCGATTTGATCACACTTCCATTAGTTTGAATTATCGTAAGTTTAATAACTTATCTCGGAGCTAACAGCGCATTCAGTGCTGGATAGAGATTAATTTTATGCATAGGTAGTAATGATTTAAATATTGATCTTGCAATCTTTGGCCGTCACACTATCTAAAAAATTTACACATTAATAATTAAATTCAATTCTACTAATCTATCATTAAAAATAGTAGTTAGGAGGAAAGACATTTGATAGCGCTTTTTTTTGTTCCAATTATTATTTTAATTCACCGATTTTCTTATTCAAATAGATATTTCCATATTTACATCCTTATAGTTATCCGGCTACATTAGCTTTACTTATAGATCTTTTGAAAAGTTTTTAATATCAGTATTTAATTAATATATAATTGCTATTCTTATGGTCGGCAATTGATCCAATGTGTCCCACAATTTGGATCAAATATACAATGGATCAAATTATGATGTTTGTAAATCGATTGCACTAAAAGCATAGTTTATTTATTATCTACAGAAACATTTTTTGTAATAACTCTAAAAACGCAATCGTGTAGTTTTGAAAAAATATCTTGTCTTTTAACTCATTTTACATTCTGATTAGCTATTTGATAAAAATTCGAACGCAAAAGTTTACATTTCACCTGCTTAAAGTACTTTCCAATTTTTTCATACTGCAACTTTCAAGTGCATAAAACATATACACATGTGGCATTGTGACACAAACTTTGTAATATGTGGGCAACTTTAACAATATGTGGCTTCGCTTATGCGAATGCTCAATATTGGTTTAATGAGTAAATAGAAAAATATTTATTTCTACTTACATTTGTTACATTTTATCCGCAATGATTCCATGTGCCTCTATCTTCGCTTTTTATAAAAAATTTCAGTTTAATTACAGCTTTGTAGCTTAAATGTTGTAAATATCTTTTTATGTGCATTCAAAACTGGAGATAATCTTATTTGTAGAGCTTAAAGTGCAAACATTCGTAGCTAAAGATAAATATTTGGGCTTCATACAAAATTTGAGCAAATATTTCGGAACGGCTAAAATTCAAGTCTAAAGTATTCGGTAGTAATAAAAAATAAAAAGTTTTAGAACCATGATATTTGTAATACCTTTTTCCCATATAATGTGTTCTAATGCGATTTGTTTTTTTTACAGCTTAAGAAAAAATGTTCTATAATAGCTACCTAAGATCCACTTCAACTTACATAGGGTAACTACAACTATGATAAATGGTAAGCAGTTATTGAAAATCTGCTGATAAAAAGCTTTAAAAACATAATAATCTTAACAATGTGTAAAAATTATTTATATTGCTTAAAATAAAAATAAAGCGATTCTATTCATTCAAGATATGTTATTAATTTTTGAATATTAACCGTAAATTAGGTCTTCAAGTTTTCTACACAAGTAATTTTTATAATTATGTAGTATTTAGTTGTATACGACGGTATTGAATAAGCGTCTTTAAGAAAAGATAAATGCATACATCTTGACGAGTCAAAACTTTTAGTGCAAACCATCTAGAGCTCTTTTTCGATTTGTAAGAAGACGTAGACAAAAATACAAGCCATCATTTTTCATTTTTGAAGCAAAAATAACTAAAATTGTTAAAATAAAACTAACCAAAAACATTTTTACATTTCGTTACAAAAAATAGTTCTTTTACTATGAAAAAACACCTTATCTAAAAGGCCTTAAATGTGGTCAATTCTCGCATTGAAGCCTTATCCACCAAACCTAAAAGCACCTGTGCCCTGAAACTTATCTCACCTTCTGCTAAAGAAAATCTCCCACTTCGAGTGCAGAAGAAACAACACGCAGTAGCCAAACGAAGTTGCTAAATCTTTAGTATTCGGCCGAGACGGTTTCTTTCCTATTCGTCCTCTTAAGTCTCATCTCTTCTATCGCTCCATCATCATCCATAATCTTTGGTTAGAAATAATTGTAATTGTGTTTTATTATTATTATTATTATTATTATTTTATTATTATTATTTTATTATTATTTTTTGTGGAAAACGGGCTGTTTTTTCAATAAAAAAGACATTGTAAGATTGTTTTGAAATATACATTTCTTAAGCTGGTTGGTTCAATAGTTCTCGTAAAGGTGAAAAAAGTGTCAATGCTAGGTCAATTTGTATATTTTTCATGCAATGGAAGCCAAATCCGTACTAAAGATTTTACAACTGGTTTTCAAAAAAGTACTGTAAGTGGTATTTCAAGAAAAATTTACTGCCATACATTCTTAACGCAGCAACGTTTAATGTTGTTACTACTTGAATAAAAACTTCAGCTAAAAACTTTAGCTTATATTTTCGTTTCCATCGCATGGGAAAGATGCAACTGATTAACGTTGCTTCTGTGATCATCCTTCAACGTAAGTACGACTAATATTACAGAAACAGATTCAGGCAAAAATTGCATAAGTGTCATGACACTTCAATTTGACTTGACTTGGGTTGCGCCCTCTACAAGAGAGGAGCGTAGGCTTTATGGCCCGTTACCCCACAGAAAGGACGACACAAACACATTGACAAATAACAACATTTATTGGCAAACACAATCACCCATGCCTTACCGGGATTCAAACCCGAGCCCAGAGGCTGCAAAGGCTAGCTCCCTAACCATTGTGCTGCCAGGTCGGCACACTTCAGCTTACAGCATTAGCAATTTTCCGTATTTCCCCACACCCTTTTTATACGAATTTAGTAACATTTCTTTACAGTTTTAACAAACTAATCTTCGTGTTTTTCTCCTTCGATTTTTATTTTGTAACCCGGTTCACGTACTTTTCATGTTAAAGGAACTGCGGCTGAGAATGTATTTATATCGATAGAGTAAAAAAAAATCTTCTATATACCCCCTACTTGTTCTCTGTCAGTTTATTTGCAGTCCGTGCTGTATCGCAATTACTTTTTCAGTTTTTATTTGTTGTGATATTTTTTCTTCTTTTTTGGGGAGTGAGTGCATTGAAAAGAAAGTGATTTCAAGTATATTTATAAAAGTTGTGAGAAATAAAAAAAATTGAGACTTTTGTGGTCATTTAGTTACATAAAAAGTTTTTGTGAACTCAGTGCTGCCCAAAGTAATTTAATTTTTTTATATGTAATGCATTATTTTTTATGATATTTATTTGTTTTTGTTTTTTTCGGATTTTTTAATTCAAAAAGGAGATATAGTTTTCCATTCCATTTTCTAAAATAAATGTACAGTGAAAAAATTATAAAATGTGCACCCTTTCAGATACAATGTTTCAAGATAAACTGTTTGAAATAATATTTATTGTTTTATTTGATCGAAAATAAAATTAAATTGATAAAAAAAATTAATTTAAATTATTATCTTTATTCTAATTAAAAATTAATTAATGATACATACCGCACTGTAGCCTTTTCTAAAACCTCCCATTCGCCAATGACTTAATACTAATGCAACATCATCATACAGTTGTTTTTTTCTTACCTCAGTGTCATAAATCGAGATTCAAATATTAAAGTTTTTTATTGTTTGTTACACTTATAAAAGTTATGTATATAATATTATATAATTCTTATATGTATGCAGTTAAAATATCTTCAAAAAGTGATGGAGCAGTTGAACACTACACTTACGCAATTTGTATGTTCAAGGTATAAACATATTTTTTTTATTATTTATAGTAGTAATTACAGGAAAATTCAAAATGGCGCTTTTAGACAATTTATTGCTAATTCTAGCTGTTTACTTTGAAGGTTAACTTAACGCATTTTTAAAAATAGTTACCTTATATGAATTCGAAATACTTATCTAGTTTTTAAAATGTTATATAAAAAATTGTAGCATTTTATTTTGTAGAACATTCTCCACCAAAAAATATGGAGTTCATATATATAATTATCTAAAATTATCTAAATCCAACTGACTTTTTTTGTACGTAAAATATGTTTCTCAATTCTCTGACTGATTTTGTTTGTGTTTTGTGTTTGACCTATGTTTTTGGAGTTTTTCTAAAAATGGCTATACAGTTTGAATACACTTCATTAAATAAACATGCGGCCTTCGCTTAACATTCTGTCAAAAGTCACAAACTAATAATTCAAATCAGTTTTTGGAAATAAATAAGAACATCCTGTTAATAGTTTACTTTAGATTCAAATCATAATGGAATGCGTCGTAGATATTGCAGACCTATTCAACTATTGGATCAATGAAATCCAACAGTGGTGAAAATTATTGAAAATAAACTTTAACTAAAAATTCCCGCGTTTGCTAAAAACTTTTTTTTTCAAATCTGAGATCATCCAAAACACATTTCGTAGTTTATAGCTTTATGTTATAGAAGTTGGTAATTAATAGTACTCCAAAGGAATGAGAAAGTCAATCCTGACGTCATAACCGACGTCAAGACTTTTATTATATAAAATTAAAAAATAACAATAAGAATACTCATTATATGTATCAAGATAAATATATTTATTTGTTACTTATATTTCATATCTTTATTATAATGCATCTTAATTATTTTTTTCACTAATGTGAATAAATTTATTTAGTTTTATACAATTAAAAATCTTAAATATCTTCTAATCTTCTTATTTAAAAAAAATATATATGAACCGCTAAGCAATAATAAAACCAAATCGTTACATTTTTGTAAATAAAATTGCATGTCTTTGAAAAATATTTCGTCATTTACTTTTTAAAATAACAATTAAATTTATTCGAATAGTTTTAAAGTTTTTCTATAAAATAACTTTTGTAATATAATATTTTGATATATTCTTATAGTTTAAACCTTTTTTTTTATAACAAGAATATAAAGACGCCAGAAATGTCAAAAAGCCGATTTTACATTTAACTGTTATGTATTGGTGTCGGAGAACAATGCATCACACTATTAGTAGAAATGTGGCTTCTATGAAATGTAATTTCAATAGAAGAAAGGCCACTGTTCCGAACAACATGTGACATCTTGTTCGCTATTTTTTTCTAAATTTTTTATTCATGCAGGAATGTTTTATTGTGAAAAACTATACGGCGTAGCTTTAAAATGTAAATTTCCCCCAAAGGCTAGAAGAATGTTTATAACCCCTATCTAAATATAGCGGTTGTTTTTAGTCTGTAAATGTGTAAAGGATGTTGTATTTTTTCGACTTTTCTATGCTTATTTTTGCTGAAGTTCTTTTGTTATAGTACGTATTTATCCATCGAAAATTTGTCTCTAAAAGATGCATTATTTTTGTAAATTAATGTATAACAATACATTTATTTGTATTCTAAACATCGTTTAATTACAGTTAAATTTTAATATACATTTGTTTAATTCAAAAACCGTTTTGATACCATGGTAAAGAACAGTTTTTAAAAACAATGGAAATATTTTTTAAATATGTATTCTTACTAAAATAAGGCAATTTACTTCGTCTACTCAAATGTTCATATGTAAAGGTAAGGCGTTTCTTAAAAAATATTAAAATAATCTCATTTTTTTTCTCTTTCAACTTCCGTATCTCATTATTACAGCTCTACTTTTTGTTAAGAAAACGCAAAATTCCTTATCCCTAAGCTCTTCTTCTTATTCTTGTGTTCCGTTATTCCGTTTTTATTTTATTATATTTAAATTGCAGTTGGGGTGTCGCACAATGTCTCTTCGGTAATGTTTTTTCAATACTTAACTTTTCCGGAATGAAAGCTCTTTCAATTACTTCCCTGCGTCATACTCTACGGTAATTCTAAATGTATCCTCATTTTAAAATGGCGCTCCGTAATTGCGGACCTTGGCAAAATATAAATTATTCGCTCAAAGATGTGGAATAAAATCATTATTATTTTTTCTTTTTCATTTTTCAGAAAGTTTTAAATAAAAAAAAAGAATCATTTCTTTCTTTTTTGCAACAGAAATGTGGGCGAAATTAATATTTTTTCAGGTTTTTGTGTTATCTTTAAAAAAAAAAAAACTTAAAATAGATGAAGATCCTTTTCTATTTTATTGCATTTTATAAAAGTTTTAAGTTGCTACGTTTTATTAATTATCTAAGCCTCGAATAAATTTTTTGAAACATGCTTGATCTTTTTTAGCGAGATCACAAAATTCTTTTATTAAATAACGTTTAATTATTGGATACAAATATTATTAAAATGACAACCAATAAGTTTTGATTACGTCAATGTAAATACAATTTTAATTTATCAACTATTTAAATATAATAATTATATTTAATTAAAAACAATAAGTTTCCATTTTTTATTTAAAAAAATTTAAACTGGGAAGAATTGTAATATTTTTATTTAAATTTGAAAGCGTCTTGGAAAAATCATGATACCGTGAAATTATTCTTCCAGTTGATGGACAATAACTACTCATAAATTAAGAATGCTTGCGTTTGAAAAAGTTTTATTTGGTATTTAATTTATTACGATTAACTATAGAATTAAATTTCAAATACAAAAATAACTTTATAATTGATAGTTCTAGTTTTAAATCTCACATTAATAAAGTATTACTATGGAATAGGATATGGACCGTTCATTGCCAATGGTTGATAATTAAGTTTAATTAGAAGAAGCCGTGCTTCAAAGATTTGTTCGTTTTTCATTTATGCTAAGAAAATGTGAGTTTAAAGCACGGAACTTCATGTTTAAAAAAGCAAAAAAACTTTTCATATTGAATAATATTTTTAAAAAATCTTTTCAATTATTGAAGCAATCGTTATTTCGGAGTCCCAGTGGCTTTGTATGGTATGGTACATATATTTTCCAGCTTGTGGGCTTGTTCAGAGAACCGCTTATAAGCTTTCGTCAAGTGGGACAGACGCAAAAAGAGTTTTTACAAGCACAAGAGACGCACAAAGAAAGGACAACAGAAACAAATAGACAAATAACAACATTTATTGGAGGTCACAAACATCCATGCATGACCTGGATTCGAACCAGACCCCGGAAGCTCCAAAGGCCAGCATCCTGACGATTGCGCCACCGGGGCGGCCAGTGGCTTAGTAGTGTGCTTCACATTGCCACGCCACATGTCCGGGGATCGAATTACCAATTGATCCCCGGACATGCGGCTGACTATCTTTCCGGTACATAAGCCTAGCACTCCAGAGCCCTAGGTCACGAAAACTGAAATAGGCACTGCAGGCCTAGTAATGGGCTGTTGCGCAAAGGAGTTTAGTTTAATCATTATTTGTGTTATTGGCCGAAAGATTTGATAAATAGTCTTGCTTCGTTTACTAATTCGAGCCACTATAACAGAAGCTAAACATAACTACTGCAAAGCTTGTAATTTTTAAGAGTGGTTAAAGGACGAGGTTGAGTGCTGACTTTTGACCATAGGGCGTTTTAAACTTTAAATCTTAAACGGAGCAGATTCAACATGTCCTAGATTCATATTCACATAAAAAATTCGTGTGTTGCTTATAAAGAACCTCGTTGCAAACATAAAATAATAATATTTAAAAAAAAAAGATATTATAAAGGAGTTAAGCACTTAAAACTAATATATAGCAGTACTCTAATTATCTTAACTCCAACTATACGAAATCGAGTTTCCTGAGTTCCGACTATTAGAATCGATCAAATTTCCTGTACTTCGACAATTGGAATAATTGATTGGAATACTTGCAGCACGAACATTACTTGGATGATGAATCATCTTCTCAAGTTCTAGTGTCTCACATTCTCCAAAGTATAACTTTAATATAGGGCCTTTAAACAGTTCAGTCCCTTAATAAGCAATTTCTTTTTACTAAATTTACTATTTTCAAAAGTAGCCGATGTACGGACCCTCGCCCTACATCTTAGTTATACTTTGGATAATGTAAATTTTCCAAATAGATTGTTTATTTATAGAGTTATTTTTATTTGAAATTTCACCCTTTCAGTCCCAATGACAATTTGGCATCCTCATATTAGAGATTTTTTCTGATCGTATTTATGATATCATTTGATTCTTCACACTTTTTTCTATTAGAACATATTTTTATTAATCCCAAAATAGATGTCAGCCCTATTATTATTATTTTTTAAAAATACTATCAGAAACATGATGATGCTGAATGGCTTCACTGGGACTGAAGGGGTAAATCAGAAAGTTTATATATTTTTGTCTTTCGAATCCGATTTTCCCAATTATTTATTTAACCGCATAGGGATCGGCTCCATTTGATTTTGATATAATGGGGTCCTACTAAACTTCATTTTTACAATCAATTACAACATTGTCAAAATATTTTTAAGAATTGTAGATTATAAAACAAATGAATGTTTACTCGGGCGCGCAATTCAAACATTTAACAGTATAATTGAGTTAATTTTTTCCACATTCGCTTCAAAGCACTGTTATTGTCCCATTTTATAGTAATGAGTATAAAAACGTATACCTTAATTAAGAATTGAAGAACCCGACTTTTTTCTTTAATTTCTCATTCGCTTATATAATCAAGGATGGTGATTAGTGGACCAAAGGCAGCAATAAAAGTAATAGCTTAAGAAACAAAAGGCGTAAAAACAAAGAAGATTAAACACTCTTTGAAAAATTACTGTCCACTTTTTTATTTGAATCTTTGTATATTAATTTACGCTTTCAAAATTTTTTTTCGGTTTGCTTGTTAGCTTAAGATGGTTTTTAATAACAACTCATTAGTTGTGTATGTGAACAAAATTATTTTGTTTATTTTACTTTTGAGTCATTCTACAAAAGACATTAAACACATTCGTGTTTTGACTTGGACAAACTTTTTTCTGACAATTCTTTAATTGAGACTTGTTTCTTTAATTTAGAAATGAGTTAATAGTGGTATTTTAAGAGAGGATTTATAATCCTGAAACTAATTTAGGTAATTCCTTCTAGAAATGTATGGCAAATATAATTTGGATGATATTTTTAAGCCATTATTTTAAAACAAAAGATCCCTCCCCGTTTGGGTTTTATAATAAAAATATAAAGCTACTTGTGGTATTAGTAAATGATATTTTAAAATAAAAAATAGAAGCGCAAACAATGGTAAAGCCTCCATTGATAATTGGATTGCTTTAATGTATTTTTACGAGGCGTTTATGAAACTCAAATGAATTTAAAAAGAATAATTTCCACTAAAAATGTGCAGGTTACGTGTAAATAAATCTATCTTATTGAAAGAAAAACTTTGACAAATTCAAAAAATTTAATTGGCTAAAATTAGGATTACTTGAACATTTCTAAATCCAAAATATAATTGGTAATTCTTTATTTTGTTTCAATTTAATGCAGTTAGCGTGTTTATATTTTAGATTTATGTACTACAAATTGAACTATGTATTATACACAGAAAGTTAAAAACATCCACAAATGTTTAAACCAATAGTAAAAAAAAAGCAGTACGTTATTTAAACCGCCCTACTTTAATAAAATATGAAACGGAAGACAATCAAGACACAGTAAAAAAATTTTTTTTTTTTGGTAATTTGGCTATGAACTAAAAATCGAGAAATATTTAAATTTGTTATGCTTATGCACTGAAATATACTGTATACTTAAAACTATGAACAAATGTTCTTTAAAAGAAAACAATTGAACAAAAAAATTAATGCCATCATAATCTAAGTGTTTGCATTGTAAATTTGCAATTTATTAAAACGCTTTAAACCCCATCCAATATGCATTTTGAAGCCGTTAAAAATATCGTCTAAAAATCCCTGAAGCTCCGTTTTATCTGTGGAAAAAAATTGCAAGCAACCATTATTCCATGAGAAGAGTTATTTGGTATCGTTTTTCCAGCATGTAGCATAACTACCAACTTAATGAGCTACTCAGTAGAATATACTGAATAAATGAAGGTGATTTTAAAAGTATCCTCGGGCCGATTTTTCATCGTTATTCCCTGCTTGTTTCTGTTTGCTCACGTCCTGGCAAAGTGCTTCCAAGCAGAAAATTCTTCAGAGAAATCTCAGACACCGGGGGTTCTTGTCGCCAAGCATGTAAATTTTCGCCAACAAAAATTATAATGTTAGCTAAATTACAAAAAATGTAAAGCATTAATTTTATTTAATCGCTAACTGTTATTGGCGAGATTTTAATATGTTGTAA